>VDFB02105785.1:377667025-377686045 GCA_007258455.2 Sequoia sempervirens | reverse complement strand
CCTCTTTACCTCTCCCTTCCTCTCCTCTCTCTCCCACCCTCCCTACTTACCTCTATCTCTATCTCTCTCTAATTCTCTCTATCTCACATATCCCTCTCTACTTGCCTCTCCCTCTATCACTCCTTACCACACTCTCTCTATTGCTCTCTATCCCACCTCTCACTCACCTCCCTCTCTGCTTCCTTATCTACTCTTTATCTCTCATCTCTCTCTACCTCTCCCTCCCTCTTTTCTTTTCTTTATCTCCTCTCTCCCTCCCTCCATTTCTCTCTCTCTCCCCAATCTCTCCCTCCCCCCTCTTTCCCTCCCCCCTCTTTCCCTCTCCCCCTATGAGGACTAAGGGTGTAAGGTTTAGTGTTTAAGGTATAGGGTTGAGGTAATAAGGTTAAGTGTATAGGGTATAGGCATTAGGGTTTAGGATATTAGGTATAAAGTTGATGGTATAGGGTATAGGGATAAAGGTTTTGGGTTTAGGGTTTAAGGTATAGGGTTGAGGGTTGAGGGATAGTGTTTAGGGTTGAGGGTATAAGGTTAAGTGTATAGGGTATATGGATTAGGGTTTAGGATATTGGGTATAGGTTTGAGGGTATTGGGTTGAGGTTATCGGGTTTAGGGTTTAGGGAACAAGGTTGAATGTAGGATTTAGTGTTTAAGTATAAAGTTGAGGGTTGAGGGTTGAGGTATAATGTTCAAGGTTGAGGGTATAAGGTATACGGATTAGGGTTTAGGATATTATGTGTAGGGTTGAGAGTGTAGGGTTTACCATTTAAGTATAGGGTTGAGGGATAATGTTCAAGGTTTAGGGTATAAGGTTGAGGGTATAGGGTATAGGGATGAGGGTTGAGGGTGTAAGGCTTAGGGTTAAGGGTTGACGGATAGTGTTCAAGGTTGAGTGTATAGGGCTAAGTGTATAAGGTATAGGTATTAGGGTTAAGAATATTTGTTATAGGGTTGAGGGAATTGGGCTTAGGATAAAGGGTTTATGGTTTAGGGTGTAATGCCCAAAATTAAAATTTTTGCTTCATTAAGGAATTTTGAAAGAGTTGGTAAAAGTCTTGTAAAAATTATCAAAAAAGGTCAAAAAATAAATTTGCATGTCACACATGTTGGTCAAAAACTCAAAAATTTCAAAATTTGATAATCTGGGTCTTCTCAAAGCGACATTGTCTACAAAACCCAGATCTTAGTTTTTTGGCCCTACTTTTTAGGAAATTTTCTAAAAATAGAAAGTTCTAAAAACAAACTTTTTGGGGGGTTTTTTGGGTTTCTTCTCATATGGATACTAGAAATTTTTTTAAAAATAGAATTTTTGCTTTTAGGGCTCAAACTTATTTTGATTGGCTTAAAATACTTCCTCATCAGGCTAGTCCAGTTAGAATCGTCAAAAGATCAATTTTTTTCTAGTGGGTCTTTTTGATGCCTCAAAATGTCAAGCAACATCCTTATGGGAAAGTCAGTTAATGGGCAGACCAATTGTGCTAAACTAAGTGACCTCCGAGTTTTTAAAGAAGTCGGCTCCTTCTGTATTTAGGGGGTTTGGAATGGGAAAAGTAAGCAAACATATAAAATAAAGATCTAACCTAAGTCGATGTGCCAAGATGTAGGTGTGGGCACAGTAAATTTTCCTTTCAAATGGTATTTAAGGGCTCGTTCAATAATTTGCATGTCCGGAAATAACAAAGAGCATAGATGAAAAGCCTAATAAGTTCATTAAATAACATAAAATAACCTTCATACACATTTACTGAAAAGAAGAGTCCAAGACATAGTCTGAATCAACAAACTTATATTGAAATTATAGAAGTTCTACAAATAAACTACTTCGTACAATAACAACACAGTATAATGTTTTTTTAATTAGCTAAGAAACAGAAAGGCCAAACAAGCATGGCACAGTCTATGTATCTTAATACAATAATCTAAAAACAACACAAAGGCCTGGTGTCTTTCCACAATCTTTATGTGTATTCTTCAAACTTAAAACTCCTTTTCAGAGAGTTGAAGGAGTATATATAGAGAAGCACCCCACTGCCTAAGAGCCAGTAATAGAAAATATTCTTTGGCATGAGTAGTGATGTCCATCGCAATGATTTCCCATGGTCGATGCTACAAAAAAATATTTTGAATCATAGAATGCAGTCACCTTCAAACTAGATGCATTCCCCTACGAATGATGATTGTGGTCCCAATGTGGAAGCAACAAAATTCCCATACAAACATGTGTTGCTTGCCCACAAAGTTGGCTAGGATACATGGCGATAGGATGGGGCTTGACACTAATTCTTCCCTTCTAGTGCTAAAGATCCCCGTGGAGAAGACACATCGAGAAGTCTTTGTTTCGAGCACTGATTGTGGGGTCCACCAAAAGGTTCCCACGGAATGATGCTATGTGGCATGCGAGCAGAGCTCGGCAGAGAAGCAAAGGGAAGCAGGCTCACAAAGTCCCACTCTACTAACACGTGGAGACATGGTAGCGCTCAATAGAGTAGCAAGGGAAGAAATATTTGCAAGGAGCGCATGGTAGACACGTGGAGGCAGTGGGAAAAACTCTTAAAAAGGGGCCCATAGATATATAAGCATATCAGGCGCAAGTTGGGGCTAAGCCAAACAATGTTATTAACCTAAAGGGAGCTCAAGGGATTTTCAATCCACAGCTTTTGGTGACTACCAAGGGAATTTCGCCTACTGAATGGGAACCCAAAATTTATGGTTCGAGGACCAAAGCCTTATTCAATCGGAAATGGAGTTAGAGCTTTGAGAGCATGGTCTACAGAGGCAGCCAGTTGGCCTCAGATGGTATCGATATGGTGCAAAAATTCTCTTTCGCCTCATGTAGATCAATCACTTCTTTGAAGGGAAACTTCATGGATATATCGGTCCCAAACTTGAGTTAAAAGAGTAGCCATGCTATCTGATGGGTGACACCTTCATTTTCCTCAGCAGTAGGCAGTTGATTGAAATGTTGAAAGGCAGATAAATCCTATTGATTCTCCTTGATTTTTGTTGCGATATGCTCCATGTGGCCACCGAATCATCAAAAAGAAACATGGAGGGAAAGCCCATCTAAGTAAGTTGGGAGAATTTTGTCCATATACTGTTCATAGTCTGACTCAGTGTTGTCGAGCAATCAGTGGCATGAAGGATGGTCGCATGACATCAGATGAATTCTTTTGTTGTCTTGGCAACTAACCTATGATCTTCAATCCATGCATTCACCAAGTCCTCATTCGTCATTGTGTATAGCTTTTCTAGCAACTTCTCCACCTTGGGAACCTTCTCCTTTATGAACTATTCAATTGTTCCATGAACCTCTTTGTTCAAACTTGTTGCTTTTTCCATGAATTGAAGCACCAGCTAAAGAGTTAGACAAAAAGTCTCAACCTTTTCCCAGTAGGAGATGTATAGTTGTTGGGCTACTAAAAGGAGATATGACTGAGTAGTAAGGGGTTGGGGAGGATTCTTCAAAGTGCTAATTTCCATCTCCTTTAACTTGACCCCTCGTGTTAGCTCCTTAATTCTCTTGTCCACAACAGTGAGTCATTCTTGTAGAGTCCCTAACTCGGCAAGCAATTGTTCCTCATCTTGGCCTCTAGTTGTTGATTCTTTTTCCAGGGAATGCTTTACTTCTTGGATCTCCCTCTCAAATTGAGCGTGTTTGTTCTAGAGCTCCTAATCCTTATGTTGTATTTCTTGCTCTAATTGAGCTCACTGTTGACAAAGCTCTTCAATTTTCTATTGCATTTCTCTCTCTATTCGAGCCAACTGGTCTTGTAATTCCTGGTTTTTCTGTTGCAGTTCAATGACACAGTTGGGATCCAGGGACTAGAACTTTGCAAGTTTCGCTCAGAGTTTGGCACTTTCCTCCTATGCTTGCTGAGATATTCATGTAATTTTGGCTTCCCTTTCCTTTCTTTCTTTAGTAGGACCTCCATCCTTTCCTTGACATTCTTGAGCTCTTCTTCCTTCTTCTTTAGTTTGTGACTATGCTTGAGGAAGTCAGTAGTCACCACTCATTGGGTTTCGTCCATCAGCTCAACTTTGTCTTGCGACTGAGCTACACACAAATCAATCCCTACAACATGAATCGTATAGTCCTCAGGTTGCATCTCTCCTTACAGCTTGATGGTTTTCGGATGCATAGTTGCAAAATGCAACAACTGTTGAACTTCATTCAAAAGCGTCTACACGCATGGCTCGACCGAATTTGTAGCATCTTTTTCTTTCTTCTTCTGGACCCTAATAGCTCATGTTGCTTTTGTTTTGTCACCTTCCAACATAAATTTTGTTGGTGATTTAATCAACTCGCTAGTGAAGGGTGCACCAGGAGGAAGATAAAAAGGAAAAGAGAGAGTTATGGTCCCAGTTGATGTCTTCTTTGGTAGAGAGACCATTAATGGGGAGAATGGGGGAATGTTATACCAAGGCCTAGTTGGGGAAGCGATAGAAGGACTCATGGGGAGCGGCAGCGGTAGCAAAGATGTAGAGGATACCATCTATTGGGAAATTTGAGTTGAGGCTGATGTGGTGGGAATAAAAGGAGTAGCAATGGTGGATCCAGAATGAGTTGTGACAAATGGTGGAATAGACTACGAGGGAGTAAAAGTTGCATGTCTGATGTGGGAGAATTGGGAGAAACATCCCATGACCATGGAAGTAGCAAAGGAAAGGCTGATTGTTGAAGTTATTGGGGGTGTGATTACAATAGAGGTATTAGGAGTAACAAAAGATTGTGTAGTGAGAAGAGGGGGAGAGAAAGATACTTTATGCACGGAAGGCTCTGATCCTTGGCTCGTTGCAGGCTCTTGTGACCCTTCTCTAGAAATTGCTTTCGTACACGACCTCTTATCAAGTGGAGAATTTTCCACCTCTATGACCTTTGAAGGTTGTTGGGATACCTTGGGTCCTTTCACAGTCCATGTGCATGGTAGTGAGGCCTCCGACTGTGATGCAGTCACCTGCACTCTTAGTAAAGTCTTGTCAAGCTACTCCATCGCTTTTCCTATTTTCTGTGCTTGGGCCTTTTTCACCTCCTTTCCCTTCATTGTATATGTCTTAGCTTCCTCTGAATCTATATCCTCATCATTGTTTGCATCAATATCTTCATGCCCTCTATTCCATAGATCATCGAATCTTTCATCCTTGTATGTCTCCTAGAATGGGTCATTAAGGCATTTTGTCTCCTAACGATAAATCCAAAAGGTTGCAATCTTCTCTTTATTGGATGTTGTGTGTGTATTTTTTATATGTGGTTGTCATTGATGTCAACACTATTAGCATCATTGTAATGAAGGTTTTATATGTCGAGGATATTGAGAAAATTGTGAAAGGAAGAGTTATAGAGTTGCCTGTTGTCAGTGGAACTGTGAAGGTCATGAAGGTGTTTTGTTCTATGCATTGGAGATTAGCTACTATGGACTAAAGGGTTTATTTGTGAGAATATCTAATTCATCTATCTGAAGTTTCAGAGGTTCGTGTGAAGATTTGATTATATTGTGGTTTGACAACATTTTTGTCGTCTTTGTCAGTATTCCTAAGTGAAGTTTGTGTGATTCTAAAAATCTTAGTTGTTGTGGACACTTCTTTATTAGTTCCTAGTTTTCCTAGATGCTTCTAGATCTTTCTCCATCATTCTTGTACATCTGTGTTGATCAGTGTGCTCGTGGTCAAAGATTTTTCTTGTGCATGTTTGAGTTTTCATGTTCCTGGCCGACATGTTGGTGGTAGCGTGTTGTGGATCCCTAAAAATTAAAATTTGAATGTTTGGCACGCACATAAATATTGTTTTGGGTTGCATCATTGTATTGGCCGGCAGTGTTTAGATCCACATTGAAAATTCATTTGTAAATTTGGGCCAACATTGTAAATATGTTTTATTTTTTTGGCCAACTAAGTTGTTGATGAAATCCATGATGCGGATATATAACAATGAATGTTTGAGTGAAAGTGTGTGTGTGTGTGTGTGTGTGTGAAGTGTGAAAAAAATCCAAAGAGTGTGCAAGTGTGCAAACATTGATCTATTCATTCGATTGCAGAGCAAAGTGGGAAAAAGATTGAGCAAAGTTTGAAGAAGATTTTATGTGCTTAACTAGAACTGCAATTAGGCTTGTGAAGAAGCTATTTTCTCAGTTCATACCCTCCATATTTAATCCTATTCTGTATTGTTGGGCAATGAGCCCCTTTTGTATTTGAGCAGTGAGCTCTAGGCAATGTACCTGAATGCGTGTGCATTCCCCTTATTATTTTCATTATACTTTTAACAAGGTATAATATTGTGGACTAACATCCACCGTGGTTTTTCCTCTAATAGGGTTTCCACGTAAAAAATCTTGGTGTTCTCTGTCTCTCTGATGTGTTGATTGTTTTCAGTTTATTGTTCTTTCATCAGATCTGAGATTAAGATAAGTAAATTTTGGAAATTTTATTATTTTGTGACAATTGATTCACCTGCCCTCTCAATTGTCTATCCTTTTTTTTTCCAACACTCTTCATTGCATTGCCAATGCTTGACCAATTCATTGCAAAGGGTGGCTGCCATTTGGTGCTTCACATTGGGTTTCTCCAAAGGGAAATAGAAAGAGAGCCATGGCAGCCTCCTATCTTCAATAGGAACATAGGCTAGGTCCACAAATAGATCATCTTGTTCTAACTGTGGATTCAACCAAGCTTCCCAGTAAGGCTGAGAGTTGTGAGTCACCTTAACTTTCAGGTCTGCTAAGTCATTATCGGGGTTATATTGCCACTTGTCACAAATTAATACCAGCCGCAAATGATCCAACTTTGCTTCTAGCATACCATGTGTCTACTTCCTTGCCATTATCATCGTTTTGAAACTCAAAGGGTAGAAGAAAAAACCTTTCTACTTCTTTCCTCTGCAAAAGTTGTTGATAATCGATAGTTGTCGAAACATTTTGAGGGCCAATACCCTTTTTGTGACACATGCTAAGAGTTGGAATGGTTCCTTAATAAAGCCATGTACCCTCACAAATGTGGAATCCTCCCCGAGAAACCAATCACAAGGAGGACAAAAATTATGCATCCACCCTATTTGTTGCTTGGTGAAAAGTTGATAAAACTTGCTATCCTCACTAAAATATTGAAAAATCAAAGTCAAAAAATACTCTGAAATGCATAATAATCATAAGTTGCAGAAAGGAGGGGAGTCCACATAGAAACTGGCCTTCTTACTCTATTTTCATCAAAAATAGCCAAGCCCATACGTTTTCTAAAGAAGTCAGGGTTCTAGTGCAAAAACATGTGAGTAAGGAGAGAAGAAAACTTGAACTTATGTTGTGTGATGTATTCCTTGATTTGGTTCAATATTTCCCGAATGATAACTTCCATGAAGTCATACCAATATAAAGAATGTTGTGTCCTCAATTGAAAGCCCAGACCCATTTTAAACTTTTTCATGTACTTGTCATTGTTCATGCCACAAACAAAAGCCATCATAGAGAAGGCCTCCTACAATTTTGAGCTAAAATCATTGTGCACAACTAGAATTTGTGTCAGTTTTGCAAAATATTCCTTAGCCCTTTTGATCTCTTGGTTATAAAAGCTCGAAGTGAGATCTCTAGTCTTCCAAAACTCTTTTGCTTCTTTTAGGGTTAGAAGGTAGATATCTAACAGTTAAATGCATATTTGATCAATAAAACACACAAAAAATTAAACCAAAAACAAGACAACACAAATAATTTAACGTGGTTCACCCAATCCAGGCTACATCCACAAAACCGTAGCCATCCAAATATTTTATTATCCAATGTAAAACATATTACAATCTCACTAATAATTCCCTACTGCAACCCCACTTGGAGACTGATCTTGGACGACACCGTTGTACTTATAGCTCCCACTGGAAATAAGTACCTTGGACCTTGGTGCTCTGCTATACTTTTAACCATGAAGACCAACTCAAGTTGAAGAGGAGCTCAGCTTATCCCTTGTCACTTACTTTGTAAACATATCCGTTGGATTGGCATCTATATGTATCTTTTCTAGCTTTACCTATTCATCCTCCAACACTAACCGAGTGAAATGATATCTCAACTATATGTGTTTGGTTTTAGAGTTCAAGGAAGAATTCTTTGCAAGATCTATAGCACTTTGGCTATCTGTAAACAAGTGGTTTTCAGCCTATTGTTTTCCCAACTCTTCCATGAAAAGTTGCAGCCATATCATCTGCTTTGCCTCCTTTGTTGCAGCAACATACTCTTCCTCTATGGTGGATAAATCAACCACCTTTTGCAATCGATAAATCCAATTCATTGTTGCCCCACCCACTGTAAATACATAACCTATGGCACTCAGCTTGGTATCTACATCCCCTACCAAATCTAAGTCAACATAGCCTTTTAAATCAGTATTAGAGCCCCCAAAACATAAACATTTATTGGATGTGCCTCTCAAATACCTGAGAATCTATTTTACCACATTCCAATGCTCAACTATAGGATGACTCATATACCTGCTAACAACTCCTACAACATATGCAATATCCAGTCTTGTGCATACCATGGCATACATTAAACTGCATACAACTTAAGCATATAGTACCTTGGACATTTTTTCTTCCTCCTCTTGTGTCTTTAGACACATATCCTTAATCAATTTAACATGACTGGGAAAAAGTGTGCTGACAACTTTTGCATTCTCAATATGAAATCTTTGCAACACCTTTTCAACATAATCAACCTAAGATTAAATTTTTTTTTTTTTTTCCTATCTTGTGTAATCTTCATACCGAGGATTTTCTTTGTTGCCCCCAAATCCTTCATAGAAAATGAATTTGCTAACTATTGTTTTAAATCCTTTATGTGATCCATGTTAGACCCCGCTACAAGCATATCATCAACATATAAACATAAAATCATATAACTATCATCATCCAACCTCTTAAAATAAACACAATGGTATGAATTACCTTGACTGTAGCCATGCTCAACCATAAAGCTATCAAATTTAATATACCATTGTTGAGGTGCTTGCTTCAAGCCATATAAACTTTTCTTCAATTTGCACACCAATTTCTCCTGACCTTTGACCTCAAATCCTTGTTGTTGTTCCATGTATATTTCCTCTTCCAAATCACCATGGAGAAAGGTTGTTGTAACATCAAGCTATTCTAAATGCAAGTCTTCAGTAGACATAATACTTAAAATAGTACGAATAGAAGTCATTTTAACAATTGGAGAAAATATTTCATCAAAATCAATATCCTTTTTCTGTGCAAATCCCTTTACAACTAATTTGGCTTTAAACCTCCATCCTCCTCTTTCAACTTATAAACCCATTTGTTTGGTAAAGTCTTTTTACCTGCAGGAAACTTGCATAATTCCCAAGTCTGATTTTTCAACAAGGAGTCTATTTCTTCTTCCATTCCATGCTCCCACTGAACCTTGGTATCCACTTGTATAGCTTCATCCTAACATTCTGGTTCACCAACATCAGTTAATAAAATAGAAAAAAAAGAGGGAGAAAATCTTTCTGGAGGTCTACTTATCCTTGAAGATCATCTAACATCCACTGGAGTTTGTGTTATTTGTTGTTGCTATTGTTGTGAAGCATGTGGAACCACTGGAACATCATTGTTTGGTGTATCATCCAGCACTACATAATCATTTTCTTTCTTCTCATGCTGCTGCAACTGATCTTTGTATAAAACTTTCTCATTGAATATGACATCCTTGCTTCTCACAGTTTTTTGATTTTCAAAATCCCAAAGCCTATAACCAAATTCATCAATGCCATATCCAACAAATATACATTTCTTTGATTTTGCATCAAGCTTGGTTCTATTTTTAGAATCTATATGTGAAAATGCTTCACAACCGAAGGTCTTGAGAAAAGAATAACTCACTTTCTTACCTATCCATGCTTCCTATCCACAACCCAAAGGATTAGAGGGACCTCTATTGATTAAATAAACAATAGTGTTTACAGCCTCTACCCACATATTTAAAGGCAACCCAACATGTAATCTCATAGTTTGTACACAATCCATTATTGTCTTGTTCATGCGCTTAGCCACTCCAATTTCCTATGGAGTCCTTGGAACTATTTTCTACCTACGAATACCATTAGAGGAAAAATAATCTTCAAACTATTTTCTGTAATACTCACCACCATTATCAGATCTTAGAAATTTTAACTTTTTACCTGTCTCATTCTCAACCAAGCTTCTCCATTTCTTAAAAGTTTCAAATACATCAGATTTTTTCCTAAGGAAATAAATCCATACCTTGTTGCATCATCAATAAAAGTGACATAATACTGAGAACCATCAAGAGAAGATACTTGAGTTGGTTCCCATACATCCATATGCACAAGCTCCAATTTCTCATCTTTCTTTTGCTTCCCATCCTTGAGAAAACTAACTCTCTTTTGTTTTCCATACACACAACTTTCATATAAATCCATATTAATGCATTTCATACTTGGTAAAACATTATTTGAATGAAGTGCTTTCATACCTTTTGCACTCATATGCCCATGTCTATTATGCCACAGTGCTGATTTAGAATCCATAGCAATTGTCTAATTTTTTGCCTGCTAAACTGTAGCAGCTTTCACTGAACATTGATTTTTATCTGCAATAGCTAAATTTGAAGGAATAGTATGACCTATACAAAGATATAAGGTGCCTACTTTCACATCTTTTGCTACCACTAAGGCACCTTTTGTAACCTTCCAATTTTTATCACTAAATGTAACAACACAACCTTCATCATCTAGTTGCCCTGCTGAAATTAAATTTCTTTTTAACTTTGGAAGATGTTTACCTCATGTAGTAGCTAATGATTCCCATTCTGCAACTTAATCTTGATTCTTCCCTTTCCAACAATTTGACAGGGTTTGTTATCCCCAAATAAAGTAGCCCAAAATCCCCTTGGACATAATCAAGAAAATAACTTCTATGGGGTGTAGCATGAAATGAAGCCCCTGAATCTAACACCCAAGAATCATTAGCATTATCAAGGGAAAGAATCAAAGCATCCTCATCAAATTTATTACTTACCACATTTTCCTCTTTATTGCCTTCCTTTTTGTCTCCTTTATTTTTTCAAGACTAGTAATCTTTCTTTAAATGACCTGACTTACCATAGTACCAGCAATCCCTCTTGTCTCTAGATTGGGACCTTTTGTCCTTTGATTTTCCTCGTGACTTCCCATGAATTCTTGAATTGTTTCCTCTCTGCTTTGTTTTTCCCCTGCTTTCTACATTCAAAACACTACCTAATGTGGATGTTCCACCTGAGTTTTTCCTATGAATTCCTCACTCAAAATAACACCAACAACATCATCAAATTTCAATGTATTCGAATCAGAAACAAAATTGCTAACAACCATTACCAAGTTATTCTAGCTTTCAGACAAATAATAGAAAATCAAAAGTTCCCTAACTTCTTCATCAAATTTTACATTTATAGAAGTTAATTGATTGGTAACCGTATTAAACTCATTTAAATGATCAACAACTAATCCACCTTCTACCATTTTCATATTAAATAAACGATTCATAAGAAATAACTTATTAATAGTGGAAGGTTTTTCATATAACTTTGCCAGGGTTTCCATCAACTCTTGAGTTGTCTTTGTTGTTGTAATATTGAATGCCACCAATTGTGTCAGGCATAAACAAATAGCTCCAAGTGTCTTTCTGTCCAGAAGATTCCAATCCTCATCACTCATTGTTGTCGTTTTCTTGGATATTCCTTCAAACGACCTCCATAAATCCTTTTGATAAAGATAATCCTCCATTTGCATCTTCCATAACTGATAGTTCTTCCCATTTAATTTATCTACCTTCAATTTACCCTCATCCACCATTGCTCTTACTTAACCATGAGACTCCCACTCAACCGTGAGACTTTCTTGTAGATGATAATTGAACACAATCCGCTCTGATACCACTTATTAGGGTTAGAAGGAAAATATCTAACAATTAAATGCAGATTTGATCAATAAAACATAAGAAATTATAGCAAAAATAAGACAACACAGAGAATTTAACGTGGTTCACCCAATCTAGGCTACATCCACAAAACTGCAACCATCAAAATATTTTATTATCCAGTGTAAAAGATATTACAATCTTGCTAATAATTCCCTACTACAACCCCACTTGAAGACTAATCAGGCTCCACACCAAACACTTTCTGCTCTAGATCCCCTTCTGGGAGGGATGCATAGCATATCTCTTATACCCTCCACGCTGATCACAATCCTCAGTTCTTGGCCTTCGAAGGTGTCAGTATCTGGGTTAAAATGTTTAAGGCACTTGTGAACTAGTTCCATGTAGTAATGTACAAAAGGAACCATATATTGCGAGAGACCACATAACCATAGCTTATATGCCAAATATTGTTGGCTACTAGCTTGTTTCATTCTCTCACAAGCTGCTTCCCTAAGACTCTTATGGTTGGTTTTAAGGATAGGGTCATGAATGTTATCCCATTCTTTCGTTATCAGGGTCTGGTCCTTATGAGCTTTCTTGTCCACGGCCCACGTGTGGACCCACTTTGGCTTCTTTGGCATCCCAAGCGAAGCGTAAGAGATGTTATCAAAAATTTTGGCCATTGGTGTTGCATGCATGGCGTCAAATAAGGTTTGATTCGCCTCTCCTTGCGCTTCCATTTGAAGATTCTGGGCCATTTCACAATTTTGTGGGCCTTAGCAACATTTAAACTCTCTACAATTCACTTGGGTTCTTCTAAAAATTCTACACTCAAATCTCTTCACATTGAAGAGCGTACTCAAAGAACTCTTCACAATGTCATTCCTTATCATGTAACACTTAGCTTTTTCTCGACTTGAAGTTGTAGACAATGGTTGACTTTTGGCAATAAATTTGGCATGTACCTCCAACTCTCTTGTTCATGCAAAATGAATTCCTTTCCCTTTTGAAAAGACTAATTCATAATGACAATTAGTCATTATGTCCTATAGTGTCATTTCCTGGGAAATTGAGCCACCAATTGAAGGTATACAAAACCTTTCGCATGCTTTGCAATTAATAACCTAAAAGAGAATGATTAGGCCAAAAGTGTAATGAGTACACAAAAAGATTTCAATTCATCCTTGAAGAAATAAAAATTCCCGTCAATGTGACACATTGAAGACTTGATCTGTGGATGGACCACCGAGATCATCACTCCATTTTATCGACATCATCCCTTTGAACTTCACAATGAGCAACTACAATAGGAAATACTACCAACCCGCGGGATTTATCAAGTTTTCTCGTGGGATTTTCGAGCGACTTTGAAGGGATTTTCTAAGTTTAATTCGGAACTGTAGGGGATTTTGGGACTGAGAATGCTAGGTCCCCTTGTTCAATTAGAGCCTTTCACCTAATGGAAAAGAGATAGGATCCCACACCCAAAATCTAGGTGGTTCCAAAATTTTAATCACGACATGCATGATGTTTATTTAGGCTAAATGGAACATCAAGGAAACCTAAGCTATGAATTGATTGATTAAGTGATGCTAAACCATTGAATGCAACCTGTCGAAGTTCATTTATTTATGAAATGAACCCAGGAAAATGCATGCAAACCAAATTATAACCTAAATCAACCCAAAAGTGCACCCTCAGGATCAAGTCAAGGAGGACTCGAAATGACATTGAACATCATGATGCTTGGCTTTTAGGTCGGTGGACTCATTCACTATTTTGGCTTAATCTAACCCAGCTTCAACAAAATCCAGCCATAACCCATTTCTCTCACAAAGGCACTAAAATACATGAAACTGGGGTAAATCGACCCCATGGGGACTCACATTTACAATTATGGAGTTTAGATCTTCACTTTTGAATTTTTGATTTCAAAGTGGAATATGGAGCTTTTGATTTCCAGACTTTGATCTCCTATAGTGGTCCGTTTTCGAAACTTTGACTTTCGAACTTGAAAATTAGTTTTTGTTGATATTTTGACTTGTTGAATGAGGAGATGACTTGAAGAGCCTTGAAACTTGACTCTTAATTATTTCCAAGCTTCCAAGAGACCTAAATCTACAAACACACAAGACAAGAGAGAGAAATGGTGAATGTTAGGGCATGGGTGTTTGCCTCGGTCAAACCCCTTTTAGGTAATTAAACCAAAATGATGAAATAAAGGAATGAAACATGCAAAAATGGATTTGATTATCTGTAGCAAAACATGAAGAATCTTCCCTTAAATGTCTAAAAATTAATATCTTGGTGACTTGAAATGATAAAACCCTAAGTAGCTTGACTTGAGATGGAAGATTATGATGACAACAAGAATGAAATTATTGAGCAAAAGACTTTATTTTGTAGGTGACAACCCATTTTACTTTGAAAGACACCATCATAGGGTTGACATGGTGCTAATATTTAAACCAAATTTCAATTTTTCACTTTAAAGGTTGGGATTCTAAATGGGACTTTTCTCACCCTGCAGCTGGTCCCACTTGATGAAACCAATCTACCATGCATGGTGAAATGGGTCCCCACAAGGCAACAATGACAGCCAGGGCTTGGTGAAGATACAGCCAAGGCTCAAAATGCAACTTTGGCTTCAAGTATTTGACTCACCGAGCCCCACTAATATGGGTTAATTAGGGCCCAATAATTACTTATACCAATGAGGGCTTGGGACACATAATTCAATGTGAAAGTGTAATTAGATACAATTTAAAACACTAAAATGAGGTCCACATAGCCTAGGAAGGTACAAAAACCAATGTGAATGTGCAAGACACATTACAATAGTAGTTTAATATTAAGTTTATTCCAAAAACCTTCTAGATTGATGTGATAATGTTATTAAACACATTTTATAATTTTGAATTAGGGAGAAATGAGTTTATTAAGTCTAGAAGAGTGTGAAAGTCCTCTACAAGACTCTACAACACCTTTACAAGACATTGTTAAATGCATATTATTCAGTTTGCAAGGGTCCAAGACCTATTGTGGATGCATAAAATGCCTCACAATGCTAGATTAAGACCTCATTAAGTCCCATTTATCATGAATTATTCCCATGTCAAGCAAAGGGTACTTTTTTCTATGGCACAATACCTAATCAACATCATGCTTATCACACACATGTACCTTGGCTATTTTTATAAATAGATCCAAAGACAACAACATAATCACACTTGGTAATTGGGAAGAATTAGCATTTGGTAGTTAGGTAGAGATAGGCATAATGAATGCTCCAATTAGGCTTACTAGTAATAAGTTGCAAGCAGCATTTCTAGGTGAAATTTCTAGTAGGCATCTGAAATGCATGACACAGACTAAAACACATGACAAAGAATAAGCATTCTTTGGCAATTATAGCAATGAAGTGGATACTGGGGAGGGATTGCATAGAATATGAGGATAAATATAGGGTTAATACTGACAATTTTTCACACTTAATTGCCTCTTTGCTTGATATATAGGTACCCAAGTTAATGATCCTATGACTCACATTGGAAATCTTCTCGAAGCGCTACCTTGGTGGCCTTGGAGAAGTTGTGGCAAATGCAGTGTATGGCCTTGGTCTCCCCACAACGAGTGACCTTTGTAGACACATTGAAGAGGATGCAATAGTGTCGTTGTTACCAATTTTTAGCATCTTGCTTAAAATTAGTAATCATAAAAGCAATTATTTGCTAGGGTACAAAAATTTCTATTACAAGTCATCAAATGAATTTTTTGTTCTCAGAATGAAGGTTTGTTTAGGAATGATTTACAAAATCATTCAACATTTTAAACTAAACTAGTTGAACAGTTCAACAAAGCAGAAAATAAACAAATTTCATTGAAGAAAACAATGTTCAGACTGAACCATTCAAATATAGTAATTGTTTTGTATAAGGCATTGCAGATTTAAGAACAAAATGTAGGAAAATCATTCTTGATTATAGAATATATGTTTTAGAGAAATTGCAATTGCATTGTTGCATTGTGCAAACAAAATAAATTCAGAAAAATAATAGAAGCCATTTCATATCATGAACAATTGATTTATTAAGAGAAATATGTTTTGTGATCCCACACAAGCCGTGGGTAGACTAAGTTGATTCAATTCAACAAAAAATACAAACTATACAACTAAGGAACAAGTAAAGTGGAACATGTAAAAAAAAATCATGTCGTCATTGCCTTAAGGGCTGGTGTAGACTTGATTCATCATTCTTCTGTTTGGTCTTCAGCACCTTCGATCTTTAGCTCCTTAGCTTCTCAAATTCAGAATCTCCAATTGGTAGAAAGTGGTGTTAGAGCTCAGGTCACAAAATTCAAAAACATGCTAAGTTCAACCAAAATATAGTTTGCATCTATTGTTAAATCAGATCAACTTAGTCAAACTCTAAGAGTATAAAAAAAAATGCTAGATTCAATCATCAAGGAATCATTCGATCCATTGTTTTTACTAACTTGTTTGTTTCATGTGCAGAAACAGGAAATGTAATGTTGCTGAGTTCATCAAATTTCAATATGAGTGGGGTTAAATGAGGCTCCCAAAAAGGTGGAGCCCTGGTCATTTAAAAGTTATGCAGTGAATTCATCATGAGACCAATATGGTGTTTTATAATTTTTTGAGAATGATTTCATATTTAAGAAATGGTTGCACCATTAGAATAGGTTTGAAAGGCACAATCAATTTTTTGGATACAAGAAGTAAATAATTTCATTTGAGGAACAAATAAATCAATTGAGTAAGAATCAGATACAGAATCAAATTGTTATCATACATTGTCTGAATTCAATCTTTTTCCATTCATTATTTAATCATTTGCTGCAACTATTAAAAGATATTACATAGCAAATGGAAGATCAAATCAGCTTGGCCATCAAAAGCTAAGACAATGCATTGTTTTCATATTCAGAAGTCAACATTATTTCATTTACAAAAAAAAGTTTGCAATATGCTATCAAAAAACTCAGAGATAAAGGAAGAAATTATACACTCTTGAGTATCAAGTACAAGAAGGTTGCCTTGAAGGAGAAAATCATGCTTTATAAGAGCAACAGTGATTCAGTCATAATATAGAAAATGTGTTTTTAATATCAGCATAAAAAGTAAGATCAAAAAAGGAATAATACAAAAGTGTTGATTTTATCATTTGTTCACAACACACAGGAATTTCATTTTCAGATTTTACATCAAGTAACCAAATGATATCCACAATTTTTAAAAAAAAAATAGCTTTATGCCATGGCCTGAAAGTTTTTCCTTGTTTCATGAAAATACACATGGCAGCTGAAACAAGTAATAGCACCCAAATGTGTAAAATGCGTGGCTACAACTACATAATGGATAAGTATATTGTAGCAAAGTTTTCATTACAACAAAATTGGTTATGGAAGAACCAAATGCAAAATGAAAAAATCAAGAGAGCAATACAAGCTACAGAAAGATAATGAGTAGATATTCATTCCTTTTCTCAGACAAATGTATCTTTGAAAAAATAGAATCATAATTACACAGAGTTAATTTTTTCCATGGTAGCCTGTATAAAGTTGGTGGATGAAATATTAAGTAAACTTTCAAGGGAAAAATAGAATTTCTTCAAAATTTCTGAATGTATAGAAGAGGCCGCATCTAAAAAGCTCTAAAAGGCTTTCAAAAGCTTTTAAAGACAAAGAAAATTCTCCAGATTTGAAGATAAGTCTATTTACCTTTGTATTTTTGCCATAAATCTTCCAGAATCTACAAAAAATGGCGTAAAAAGCAGCAAAACCAGCAAAAAACGTGGTTGGGGTTTCTTCAATGGTGGTGGTCTCAGAAGTCTCCAAAATGAAAGAACGAATGAAATAGAGAAAATGAATGTCATTCAATTTTAGGGTTAAGACCCTAAGATATTCGATGGGAAGGCAAACTTTTGCCTTTAAGTTTTATTAAAAACTTATTAATTATTTCATTAAAGTCATGACTTCACAACTCTTTTATTTTTATTTTGAATAATCTTCAAATAAAAACTTGAAGTCTTAGTTTTTCTAAGTCTTATGTTTTTGACCTCGACGGTTTTTAGATGGTGACTTTAAATGTAATCTTATTGATTTGATTTATTAATCATTTTGAATAACATATTATTAAAATGCAAAATTTAATGCCTGGATGAATCTCTCTGAACAGCTTATATCTTTTGCAATTCTAAGCCAAAATTGCAAAATCTATTTATGATATTGATTATAACTATTTTCATAAAATTTTATTTTTATAATGCAAAAATAAAATAGCTATTCCTGACATAATGATACTCAAAGGGAGTTCAAATTGAGCTTTAAATGACTTGTATGAGTCATAGAGATGGTTAAGAAATCAGTGCCAACATGTGGAGTAAAGATAGGGGGTTTTGAGGCAGTTAATTGGGAGTTTGACTTCAGTTATGAGTTCCTTTTGACTTGACTTGAGTCAAGGAGTGATTTAAGGCATAAAATAGGAGTTCACATTCAGTTATGATCCTCTTTTTGAGGGATTTTCAGTTTCATATGACCCTTTGGAGTTGTTTGAGTTTTGACAACTCTTTTTGCATACTTGGAGGAGCATCTTCAGTTTCATGCTTTATTTGGAGGAGAGGAAGGACAACACATTTTTCTTGGAGCCAAAATTCAAATTTGAGAGCCTTTTCTATAAGTCCTCCTCTTCTTTCTTATTTTCTCTGGTTCTTGATTTGGAGATCGCTGTGAGAGCATTATTCACATTTTGTAACTCATTTTCTTGTGAGATCTACAGATTTGTAATGCAAATACTTCTTATTTCTCAATAAAGAAGCTTATTTCCTTCTCTATTTTTCTGTGTTCTTTAGTAATTGCTGTGAGTTACATGATTAAATATTGAATCCTTTCATTATTTTATCAATTCCTTCAATACTGAATGCATAAGATATTATGTCGTAGTGCAGATCTCAATTTGTGTTTTAAGCCTCATGTTTAGGGATTCTGTGAAAACATTGTTGTTTTCCTTACTCTTAGCATAAGTTTAAGCCTTACCTTAGAATCATTTATGCAGGCATGAGTTGTGATCACATAGCTTTATTGAGTTTTTTGTAAGTTTATCAAAG
>VDFB02105785.1:377601712-377666925 GCA_007258455.2 Sequoia sempervirens | reverse complement strand
ATCTCTCATGTGAATCTGATGGTAGCCCAATCTAAGATCCATCTTTGAAAAGAACATAGCTCCATGTAGCTCATCAATGAGCTAATCTATCTTGGGGATGGGATACCAGTATTTTATAGTCTTTTGATTTAACGTACGGTAGTCCACACATGCGAATGGTGCCATCTTTTTTCGTGACAAGCACAACTGCTGAAGCAAAAGGGCTCTTGCTTGGGTGAATGTGACCCATCTCCAAGATTTCCTTTATGGATTTTTCAATCTCATCTTTTTGCTTCTTCGGATACCGTTAAGGAGTTGTCATAATAGGCTTGGCTCCTTCTTTGAGCTCAATGACATGCTCGGTCTTGTTGTGACCTTTTCACACATCACCCCATTCAAAATGGGGACCCCCTAATTTTTGCTCCGTTCGGGTCTTTTGGCTTTGGTTTTAGGTCTGTCTCTCTCTGTCGGTTCTTTCTGTTTGGTGATGTACTTTCCATTTGACCTAGATTTGAATTTTGGCTGTCTGGAGGGATTTCTGATGAATTAGGGTTTACAATCTTCAGGCTACTTTGAGGTCAAATTGAGTTGGCTAATTGAATTCTGAGCTTAGCACTGCTGTTAGGATGCTTCAAGCGGGCTCCTACTGAATTTTAACCGAATTCTAATAACTTGTTATTTTTAGTAAGTGCTAATTTAGGGCCTATTTTCTTGGGATTTTCAAATTCTGGAAACTACATCATGATTAGAACACTTCAAACTACTCACTTGGAAATTTTAAGCACAAAGGGACAACTTACTATTTTTAGCAGTTCTGCCTTCAAGGACCACTTTTAGGGTTTGCATGTTGGAATTTTCAATGCATGTCAGCATAATCTTTGTGGGTTTTTCGAGACCTTTGTAGTGATATAGCATGCAAAATGAGATGATGACTTTCAATGATTCAAGCTTCAGAGGTTATTTTTAGGGTTTACATGTAGGATTTCTCAGTGCATGTTTGCATAATCTTTCTGGGTTTTACGAGAGCTTCGCAATGAGGTAACATGCAAGTAGAGTTGATCACTTTTCCAAGACCTACTATTTTTAGCTAGTGCTCTCATGTTGATCATTTTTCTGGGTTTTTTGAGATCTCTCAGGTAGTGTGACATGCAAACTCATCTGATAGCTAATTGGTCACTTTTTCAGACACTTACTATTTTTAGCAGGATCACTCCAGTAGCTACCCAACACTTCAACATCACGAACACAACGACATGCAACAAAAATGGGGTCAAACGAAGATCTTTTGAGCAACATGAAAGTCAGATTAGGGTTTCCAACTTTGGGACCCAAAATGAGGGATCAAATGCCATAATCTCCAAAAATCGGTGTATCCCATCATGATCAGTATCTTTTAAGGAGTCCACTGGTAAAATTTGAAGGTGATCTAAGCACTTACTATTTATAGTAAGTCACTTCTAAAACAAGGATATAAATAGCAGGTCAACATGAGGCACCAGTGTGAGCAAGTCAAGCAAGTGATGAGGACCCCATGGAGCGAATTTCAGATCAAACGGAGTTGCAGAGGTTCAAAAATCAATCACTTACTATTTTTAGCAAGTCCATGCAGAAGAATTAGGGTTTCCTAAAAAGTAGGGCAATATGCAAGGGTCACACAAAAGCAACATCCAATCACAATCAACATCCTTTAGGCAATCTGCACGCAAAGTTTGAGCTCATTCTGAACAGTTACTATTTTTAGTAAGTTGCTAAAAATAGCAGGTGCATGCAAGCATCAGGTGTCAGCAGCTCAGTCACATCACGAGGTTTGAGGCAAAGCAAAAATCAAGCCTCTTAGAGCTAGAAATCAGCTTAAAACATGAAGAATGCGAAATTTCCTAAAAATAGCAGGTTAGGGAAAGCTGAGGGCATCATGAACAATCCACCCTAAGTCGGACAAAAGCTGGAAAATTCATCTAAGTCTGATGAAATTGAAAGTAGCACCTAGTAAATGCGCCCAACCTTGAGGAGAGGAGTAGAAAATTTTCTAAGGCAAGGAAATTGGAACTAGCCCTCCTCAAATGCGCCTAGCTTGAGACAAATGAGTTTGGAAAATATCTAAGTGTTGAAAAATGAAAGCTCAGCCTACTAGATGCACCCAACCTTGAGGATGAGTGGAAAATTTGGTTAAGGCATTATAATTGGAAGTAGCTACCTCCAAATGCGCCCTTGGAGGGAAGAGGAGATGAAAATATTCTAAGTGTGGAAAATTGAAAGTCCAACACCCTAAATACGCCCTAGCCTAGAGGAGAGGATAGAGAATAATCTAAGTGTTGGGAATTGAAAGTGTGACCTCCTAAATGCGCCTTAGTTTGGATGAGTTGGTAGAAACTTCCTAAGTATCACAAAATGGATGTAGAGGGGGTTAAATGTGCCCAAGTGCCAAGAGGTTAATTTAAAATTTTTCTAAGGTATGGTGAATGAAAGTTCATGGGTCTAGATGCACCCACCTAGTAGAGGATGCTCAAAAAATTTCTAAGGCATTGAAAAACAAAGTAAGGACCCTTGAATGCACCCAGCTTGTGAGATGGGGTAGGGAAAATTCCTAAGTGTTGAAGGTCAAACTACAGGGGGTAAAACACCCACCAAGTTGTCACGATGATAAAAAGTTTCTAAGTGATTGAAACTTGAAGAGCATGGCCTCAAATGCACCCAACTTGAAGGAAGTTAGTCGAAAGCTTTTTAAGTGTTGCAAAACGGAAGCATACCCCTTAGTATATGCCCAAGAACAACATGGTGGCTTGAGAAAATTTTTCCTAAGGCATAAAGATGGAAGAACTAGGGGTAAAGTGCGCCCTAGGAAGAGGAGGTTGAAATTTTCCTAAGACATGAAATGTGAAGTATGACCTCCTAAATGCACCCAGGGGGGAATACACGAAAGGTTTCTCTAAGGCACAAATTCCATAGTACAAGGTGCAAATACACTTAGCACTCAGGGTCTCAGGCACACCTAAGAGACAAGGCACAAGACGAATGAAGATTACATGAAAGTCTCCAAGGCATCGAAGATAAAGCATAAAACACAAGGGGTCATATACACCCAAGATGAATAGGATGCTTAAATGTTTCTAAAGCATTGGTGAAGATACTCCAAATACAGACATCCAGATGTGCCCTAGCACACTGAATGTTGAAAAGTTATGAAGAAAGCAAGGTTTGCTAGAGGAAAAGATGGTGAAATCTACCGGATCCAGAGATCAACCTTGGAAATTAGAGTATGAAAGTCAGGTAAGTGAAATGTATTTATACTCTAAGTGTTTTGATGTTCCTCTTTATTTGTTTTGCAGGATGAATGTCGGGACCAAAGTGGGAGGACTTGAAGTGATGGAGAAAATACTCTGGACAATATTACAACTTTGGAAGGAGATAAAATCATGAAAAGAGAAGTTGGAAAATGGCTAATTGTTGGAATTTCTCCTCAAAGACCAAATATGCACCCAACTCAAGGAGGCAGGTGACAAGGATGAAATGCTCAAGACTGGAGAACCCTTCGAGATCAAGATGGAAGACAAGATGAAGGCCCAAGTGTTAAATATCATCCCCAAGCACTAAAGTGTACCCAAGATGCAGTGTCAACAAGGAGAAGAATCAACATCAAACAAGAGAAAAGAGGCCATCTTGGAGTTTAGATTGAGAACGTGCCTGCCATACCAGTTCAAGAATAAGATTGATAGAGTTGCAATCAAGGAGTAGAACAATGCGAATGCATTTCCAGACATGAACCTTCTAGAAGGATGGTGGACATTAATTGCTCATTTATTACCCCACTCTTCTTGGTGGCAGTTTTTAGGGTTAGGGTTTATGTGGCTCAATCTGAGCCCTTCATTGTAATTGAATCTAAGCCGTCCATTGGAATGGGCCAAATATAAAAGGGGACTCCCCCTCATTTGTACATCATTAGATTATAGATCAAAGAATAGAGTAGAGAGGCTGATAGTATAGTTGAGATAGCTTAGCATAGCATAGTCTGAAGGAGAAGGAAAGTTTTCCCTTGAGAACTTTGTAAGAAGTTGTGAAAAATATCATAATAAAAAGAGTTTCATTGATGATGATTTCATCTTTTGTTATGAGTAGCTAGCAAGATTTCTTCATCCTTCTACTTCAAGTAGGACTTAAAGTAGAGTAATTTTCATTTTCATGCAAGTAGTTAGTTGTGGATTGTGGCGTTTGATCAAAGCAACTTCATTTAATCCATACCACTAGTGAGCTTGCTGATGGTAAGCTTGCCTTGTGTGGTCGACTGGAATATTTTTTTTAAGCTTAACTTTGGTTTTGATTCACGTTTTGGTATGCGTCGTTGTGATGGTGTCTTTATGTTGAATTGTGACTTGAACATTCCTTGCTATCCCCTTGAAGATTGCACCGACTTTGTAGAGGCTGTCCAAAGAGAGGCAAAGAAAAGTCTGGTTGAAGCCTGCTGAAGTTGATCCCGCGTTCCGCTTTAGGATAGAACTTAAGATCTTCTAAACCCTGCACTCATTTAAATTCCTCACAATTCTGGTTAGTATAGGAAGCTTGTACCTTATTGCTAAATCATCCGCAATGCACGAAAACCCCTTTCATCATTAATCTGCTGTCAGCTGCTAATTTCTAAACAATTGTGTAAGTCCCCTCGTGAAAACATCATATCACAACAAATCAACTGAGTGTATTCCATCGCATTGAAGGAACCTTGGAGTTGAACGTACAATCTCTCTCGCAATCTTAGCAGACATAATACTTTGATCAAGAGAGAATGGAGTGGTCGTTGGATACTTTATTCTGCTATTTGGTGTTGGTCACAAAACCCACATCAACAAGTCCCTCTTTCAATAAGTCTCCTAGGAGGTATGCTACCAAATACCTTACTCTTCTTGGTGATCAATGACTGAATATCAGGGTGGTAATTCCTCTTATCTTCAACTGGATTAGATGGAAAGATCATACATTTTGCTGCCCACTCAACTTGATCATGACGGATAAGCCTTTCCATTCTTTTTGAAAGAAATAATTCGTGGGACTCTATTTGACATCCCTCTTAGCATCACCTTCTCCCCATCTGATTGAAACTTCAACTCCATTGTTTTCATATTTAAAATGATCTCTCCAAGAGATCGCAACCATTGAATACCAAGCACTGCATCAGTATCTCCAATGCCAACAACATAGAAATCATCTTTGACTTCAAAGTTACCAAATTGCATAGACATGTTAGAGATCTTTTGGTTGCAAGATATATGAAAACCATCAGCTACCATTATTTTGAACCCTTCAAACTCTTCTATTTTGAACCCTCTCTTTGCAACCAATCCTTCATCTATGAAATGATGAGTTGCTCCTGTATCAATTAGAGCAACGATATGCTGCCCTCCAAGCAGTCCATGGACCTTTAAAGATTCATTCTTGTGAAAACTAGATAGTTGGGAAAATGTACCCCCACCTTCTTGCTCTTTTTCAGACTCTTCTGGATCTTTATCTTCATCGCTGTCTGCAAAATCAGATTCTGATCCATAATCAGAATGAACTTTTCCATAACATCTATGGCCTTTAGTCCATGGTTCTCTACATGTATAACATTTTCTACCCTTTCTAAGCTTCTCATGAAGCTCATCATCCAACTTAGAAGGAAAATTATTGTGCTGACTTGAAGAGTGCTTCTTATCCTTCTTATGTGCAAAGGGCTTGGACTGAAATTTAGGCCTAGGAGCAACCAATTCCATACTTATTGCTTTCTTGATAGCTTCATCAAGACTTGGTGGATCAAATGCGTTAACCCACGCCTTCAAAGGTTCCATCAAACCTTCTGAAAACAAAACAACAAGACTTCTTTCAGTGATGTTGGGAACCATCATAGAAAGCCTCTGAAAATCTGCAATGTATGAGTCAAGAGAGCCATGTTGTTTCAATTGTGCAAGCTCACAAAACTTCACTTTAGGATCCTTAGTATCAAACCTCTCGATCAGCCTGTAAGTGAACTCTTCATATGTGTGAATAAGGTTATGGACAAGAGTGACCAAACCATGATACCACCACTCATGGGTGGCTCCCTCCAAGTGCAAGGTAGCAAACTTGATGGCATCTTCTTTAGGCATTGGTCTTAGTGAAAGGTAATTGTCAAGCTTTTGGACCCACGACCTTACTGAACACTTATCGTTCCCATCAAAATGAGCCAAGGTCACCTTTCCAAGAGCTTGTTGAAAATCCGTTCTAGGACCCATAGGAGCAAGATTGTCAGTTCTTCCACCTCTTCTCTTTCTTTGGTTCATGTATTGATCAAAGGTCAAATGCTCTTTGATTTTAGCAGGTAGAGAAGCATATTCCATATAGCTTTGCCTTACTTCATCTACCATAGGAAATTTGGCCTCAAATTATGGTTCCTCTCTTTCAGTAAAGATAGGAAGAAGAGGTCTAGAGGCTGATCCTCTAGTATTTGTGACATATTTCCCAATAGTTCTCCCTCTTGGGTTGGTGTTAGAGTCATTGTTTTAATCATCATAGTGTTGTTATGTCAGAGTTACTTGTTGATCCATTTTAGCAAGCGACCGAGTCATCATGTCCAACATCAAGTTGAACTTTCTCTCAGTTCTAGAGTGTCTGTCATCCTCCTCACGGGCTGGACCCTTATCTCTTTCTACCATTGTCTCAACTGAAGGCTCATAATTCCTTAGAACCTCTAAAAAAATGTCCTCGTCTGGGACTGGTGGATTATGAGATTGCTATCTTTTCTCTCTCTATTGTAGTATCTCAATTCTCTATCACTCATTTGACAACTATAACTTTGAATTCATAGGCTAGTAGAAAAACCAGCTCTGATACCACTGAAATATCCCATTACAATTTTTTTTCTGATTTTGAGCACAAGATTTCGCTTGTTAACGTTAGAGAAATCATAAACCAACTGAAAGTAACCCTTCACTTTTTGATCACCCAGATCCCAATGAGGGCAAGGTGAGAGCATACAATGGAAAGGGGATCGTTAGGTGAAATCCAAACTAAAAGTATAATACTAGAAATCAACCCTTCACTTTTTGATCACCAAGTTTCCAATGTGGGCAAGGTGAGAGCATATGGTGGAAAGGGGATCGTTAGTTGAAATGTACTGGAAATTGAGATTACAATATGAAAGACAGTTGAACTGATCAACAAGATATGAAATGCAACTCGACCACTTATTCAACAGGAGTGTAATACAAAGTACTGCAAGAAATGTCTGGGCGGCTAGCCGACCCGTTCCGCTTTTCAATAGGCGGTACAAAAAAGTAAGTGCTAAAAGTAACTAGACAACGAGGCCTTTCTCTTCCACCAAATGGTGGGAATGAGTAAAGAACATAAATGAAATATAAGATGGTGAGGCCAGTCTCTTCCACTAAAAGTGGGAATACAAAAGGTACAGTGTAAAAATGAAATGACTGAATCAATACTACTGATAACAACCTTACAATATGAAGCAATCTGCAAATTACTATGAGTATTAGATGTCCAATACACTCCAAAATGATAAGAAATGAACTCCACAACTAAGCAAGCTAATATACTAAGAAAATAAGCCAAAATTGAAGCTTATTACCAATCTGATATGAAGTTGTAGGACTCAGAAAACTCAGACCAACAAACCCAAATCACACCAAAATGCTCATAATTCCGCAAGGACTCCTCCAAATGATGCGAAACCAAGTGCAATGGATGCCAAAGAGAGGGGCGACCAAGATAAAGCAATCAAACCACACCAAATAGTCCAAATTTTTTTTTCACATTTCCCAAGGAAACCAAAGAGAATGTACAACCCTCAAGGAGAAGAGGGGCCAACATTAAAAATCACCATCTTCATCATAAATTCTGAAACTTTGCAAGATGAGGCACCCAAGGTAAACTCAAACATAGGACCAATAACCTGAATTAGAAAAAAATTGTACAATGAGCTATGAAAGAAAATGTGCTTCAACCAAGCACCACACCAACACACCAAAAAATGAGAAAATCACACTAACACTTAGAAAACATCAAAATTAATCATCTTTAATATGCTCAATCTGCTCTTCAGTGTAAAGAACAGTCTCAAACTTAGCTAAGTGCTATCTTGCAAGCACGAAACTAAGGGCACTAGGAGGTATGCATTCCTTGAAGCAAAGGTTTGTAGAAATTTTAGCAGTGCTTCGTTGTATTTGCAAATGGATAGTCAGAAATGAAGCCCAACACTCTTATTTATAACTTTCACCACAAATTCAAATCCATTTCCCTCCAATTAGGGCACGCAAATGAAATTCACATTCACCATACATGATTTGCATTTGAGTTTCATTTGCCTCCTTTGCTAAGTCATCCCAACATGAGGGAAAGATAACTTTATTAAAATGCCAATAAAACATAAGATGGGTGTCCCAAGAATAATTAAGTGAAATACCTTATAAAATTTACTTATTTCTCCAAACTAGGTGTCCACCATGCCTTAGTCAAATATTTCACTTAAAATTATAAACTCAACCAAAGTATAGAATTTACCAAAACGAGCTCCAAGAGTGTGGGAGACCAATATGATCAAACTGCTCAAACTACCCTACCTGAAATAGCCAATGAACTGAACTACTGAACCCCTACTAAAAATAGCACTGCTAAAAATAGCACTTACTATAAATAACATACTGCTAAAAATAGTGACTTCAAATGCATTTTAACCACAAATTGAGCAGTCGTCGTAACTTACTAAAAATAGTAAGTCTGGAAAAGTTACCTAATGCCAATGCATGTCATACCATTGCGAAGATCTCTAAAAACCTAGAAAGAATCTAGAAACCAATCTACAAAACTCCAACATGCAAACCCCTGAATCCACAAAAGAATTCTCAAAGCAACTGGAAACCCTAATTTCCACTTTTGACTAGCCTACAGGCCTTCGAGATAGGCTAATGGATTGAATTACTGCTGACAAGGGCACATCACAATTTATAAATGTCATGTTATAACTACTTTGTAACCCTATTGATATAGTAAATAGATATTGTGCTGACATGTATTGTGTTGTGCCTTGTTCTTCCCTTCATTCTTTTTTCTTCATTATTCATCCATTATCTATAGATTGAACATTTTGAAATTGTGTGAAACGTAGTTGGAAATGCCTGTCAATATGGAACATTCCTATGATCTAAAAGCTTGGCATTTTAAATACAAATGAGAAACCTTACTACTAGAAGAAACTCTCAAGAAAGTTTGTTTGAATCGAGTATCAAGCTCTATTTAGAAATTAGTTGATCTTAGTAGAACTTGCTTTAGTGACTTGATAATCTTTGCGTTTGTGATTTCATGGAGGCACCTAAGACAAGTGTTCCCGGGAAGGGAAGCACTTGTGATGAAGGATGCAAGTGCTATTTTACAATTTTTTTCTAATGAAGAAAAATGTACATACCATATCATGAACCAAATATAATGCAGACATGAAAGGCTATTTGTTGCATGTACAAAAGACTAATAATACAAAACAAGAAGAAAATAACCATTCAAGAGGGTAATTTTGGCAAGAAGATATCTTATAAAGGAATGAGAATGACTTGCATAATTAGTTCCTACATTCAAGTACATTAGGATCCATGGTCTCAATGGTTGACCCATAAATTGCCCGAGTATATTATTGACGAGGTTTTAGTGACATAGTATTGTAGGCAAGTAGCCACTATTAACTAGTCAAGAAAAAATAAAATAGGCATTCCATTTGCAATAAGTATTAGGTTATTTTCATGTAAAAACACTATTTCTTCTAGAAATTTGGAGAGTGAGAATTACAATTAAATAGTACTGAGTATAGGTTTACTTTTGATCAATGTTACAAGACTCGTTGGGACTTTCCCGGACTCAACAAATGTCGAGTTGAGAAAACCAAACTGAGTCTCAAGGATTTGTGACCTGAGTACTTAGCAAGTTTGTTGCTTAGACTTGTCAGACTCAACGAGTTGTGATGGGTAGACTCCACCAGGTCTATGAAAATCAGGAAAAAAATGCATAAAAATATAGAAAAGATTTAATGTAAAAGCATGAAAGTCAAAGGTTGCCCCCAAGTCCCCACAAGAGGCACTACCCCTAGACCTCCACAAGGGGTGTTGTGCCTTGACCTTGAGGTGAGTGCTACCCTCAAATTCCTGCTCTAGTTTAAAAAAAAATTGAAAATATTTTTGGGCCATGTTGAATGGAAGAGAAATAGTTTTTTATTCTTTGACTTTTTCCCAATGAACCTCCTAGAACTTAAATTACATTTATATTTCTAGTTTTCTAAATCAAATCCTATCCTATGTAATGCCTCTAAGATTGCAGCAACATTTGCAAACTTGTTTGATATTCATGTGCATGTCTCTACATAGAGCAAGTAATGCTAGGTTGAGGGGTACAAGCTCCTTTCTACCATAGTTCATGACTCCATATTGTGATTTTTGTTTTTGATATCATGGATATCAGAATCCATGAGTTTTGTACACCTAAAACACTTGACACTGTGTATATGTTTAAAAATGTTGTTTCCTTGAGTTAAAATCCACTTTTATACTCATGTGATCGATGCATACATGTGTGTGTCAGATCAAAGTAGCTTCTATATTATTAGTTTATCGTGTCTCTAAAATTTATCTATTGAAAGGTGCATGATAATAATTTTAAATCCGTAAAAATTTCTATATTTCACAGGTTTTTCAATTTGTTGAGTCATGGTGAAGTCTAAGTTCTGAGTACGAATCAGGGTCAAAAGTCAGCCTGCTGAGTCTGAGTCTTGTAAGTATGCTTTTGATAGCTGTGGGAAAATAAAAAATGACAATCAAACCCATTTTAGGGAGATGACATGTTGCAATGATTAGTTGAAGACCATAGACAATCAGCCATCAAAACACCAAAAAGCATGAATCACAATACAAATAGACAATGCTTTTGTTCTCAAAAATCAAATCAACCTAAGAGAGATAGCATGCTCTTGCCAGTGATGTCCCCTGACACCAACATTCTTTGTTACACCTTTTAGACAATGTTTTCATTGTCAACAATCAAGACAACCTAAGAGAGGTAGTATGCTCTTGCCAATGATAACCCTTGACTCCACATTCATTGTTTCACCTTCCTTTTTCTCATCCCTTTTCTTATCCAGTTATATTAAAAAATACTCAATTTCCATTGTTTTCTATGGGATGACAAGAGAGACTGTAAAAATTGTCCATATTCATCTATTTCTTTTTATTTGATCTCAAATAACTCCATTCCCAATTGAACGACAAAAATATCCACTAAACACGACATCATTGCTAATAGAGAATAAGGTAGATGGTGTGGCAATGGACAGAGAGGGGGAGAAAAGATAAGAGGTGAGTTAATCATAGTAGGTATTTATAAAACAGGAGCATTTTACATAGGAGAGAAACCAATATATTGAAGCGGGAATAAGCAGCCTGAAACAGGAATAAAGGGCGAGAGTATTACATCAGAGAATACCAAAGTGATTCAAAATACATTCAAACATATGAAAATCAGATGGGCGTTTACAAAATGGTACAAATATCAGTAACATTTTTTAAAGACTTCTTAGAGACAAATTTTTAAACTAATATAACAAAAACTCTTTTTGAAATAAGATGTTTTATTCAGATGTCATGGCTTCACGTGTTGTGGCTACTTGGCATGGCTAAAGTAGATTTATGATTCCTCATTTCATCTATTGTATCATTGAGGGAATTCTGTGATGGCTAGTCTTCTACTAGTTGAATAGCATAGCACTTGATCTTTGTTTGCTGGGTATTCTGTTGAATTACTTTAGAAAGCTTGCAGTTGGCCTTTTCATTAAATACTTTTTCAATTGATTTTGTATGAATTTGCAAATGGTAGTTAGTATTCCCAAGAAGCTGAGTGCATTCAATTTAGAGCTTGAGACTCTCTTAGAAGAAAACTTAACTTTCCTTTTGACAATTAATTTTAGAAGCTAGAAGTGAAATTTATTGCTGAAAGATAAGCCTCCTTTTCATTCAAATTATGCAAAAACGCCTTTAATGCTGTCATTTATGTTAGCCAAGGAAAATTTTAGTGTGAAAATATTGGAATCTCCAGATTTTTATATCTTGTACTCACTTCCCTCATGAATTATTTTTAGTTTTTAAAAATTCATGGGAGAGCCTAACTCAAAGTTTGCTCTCATTAATTTACATTGAAACGTATTCCTTGGTAAAACTGCATTTGTGAAATTTGTTATTTAGAGGTTGAAACTGAAGGAGTATTATGCATTGAGATTCTCTCCTACTATGAGAGTGGAAGTACTGAAATTTTCATATTTTTGTATGATTTACTCCCCTCTTCAAATTCTATCTAGTTTTTAAGATTTTATGGGGAGTCTTGCAGTGCTACCTTCATCTTACTTGTTTGACATTTGCTTTAAGGTCCAACTGTATTGCAGTGCTACCTTCATCTTTGTCATGATCAATTTTCTAATGATTGATAAGATATATTCTTGTTATTTTGATGATGTTCTTGAAAAACTTTATGTCATATAAATTATTGTGTTCTTGTTTAATTATTTATGAATGTATCATGGGATTTTAATAGTTAAAATAAATGGATTAAAGCTGATTGAAATGAAATTAAATCAAATGGTTGGTATGAGATTTAATTGTAGTTAAAATACTAAACTTGTGTTAACATATGGCGTGGGATTGAAAATCAAATGTGTACTTCTAAATTGATAAAATTATGGTATTTGATGATGCATTAATTGTGTAAAGTATATCTAAATTATCCATTCCGATGAATAACATGATTGTTAATTTTAATGTTTTGAATATGATTTATCATGATAAGATTTAATATGTGCATTGAATGTGTAGTATTATAAGTTAGCTGAGTGGAAAGGTGGAGGATTGTTAGGATCATTTTTATTTCTCTCTCCACATAGTGTGGCAAGAAGATTTGTCGTGAGTAGCCCATTTGTGAACTCACCCTAGTCAAGAGTGACCGAGATCCCTTGCTTTATCCATATGAAGTTGTTGTTTGCATTCCTTTGTCATAACTGTGACTATTTTAATTATTCTTTTAGAGGTTGGGCAAGTGTGTTCAAAAGTAAGTTTTGTTTGGTGGTTGTGTACTTTGTGTAAGAGCCAAGATCAACTTGATGAATCATGGCACTTGGTTGAGTTGTGAAAGTCATGCAAACAAATGCTCTACAATAGATAGAAAATGAGAGTATGGAAAGCAATGAAAAAATAGCATGAATAGAAGTGTGTGTATTACTATGAACAATACTTGTACATATAGTGAGGAGTGTTTAGGTCGATTAAGAAGTCAGCTCATACACTCAAATAGAGGTGGCAAGTTTGTTCCTCCATAATAGCTAGAAGGACGTTCCACATACCTTGGAAGAATTTTGAACAACTCTCCAAGTAGCCACATAGCCACCTAAAATGGCTTAATGCTAAGTGTAGTTTACATACATAATTAATTAATAAGTAATAGCAATAATATTCTACACTAGCACCCCCCCCTTAAGCATATCTTAGGTGGGCTCAAAAGAAAGGGCTCTCAACTAGTGTTACTAGACTCGCCTAAAATCGGTGAGTACTCGTGAGTCCCGAGGTGGGTGAGCCTCGACGAGTCTGACAAACTCGACATCTAGGTGCTCACCGGACTTTCCGAGTCAGGCAGACTCGCCAGACTTGCCAAAACCCGGTGAGTCCCGTGCCTCAGACTCAGTTGGCGGTTGGGTTAAAATAAACTGCAAAAAAAAAAAATCTTTTAAGCTTTTTTTATTTTTTTTATTTTTGCATTATAACTTGCCTCTATTCCTCCAATAAGCAATTCATTTCATTTTCAAGCAAAGGAAGAGAGAAAAAATATAGAAGAGAGCCAAAACACATTTGCATTGAAGGAAAACTAACAAAGAGATTGAGCATAAAACAGTTGTTGAATCACATTTATGTAGGTTCATAGGTGATTTTCATGCATCTAGAGGAGTCTACAAGGGAATGGAAAGATATTTCCATTGATTTCAAAGAAGAATTAAGAGATATGTTTGAGTTTTGAAGGTTTTTTTTAACCAAAACTTCATTTCTCTTTTTTTTTTTCTTTTTTTGTTTTAGTGAAACATAGAACAGGTTACAAACCCTAAGTGTGTTTAAGTTTTTTGTTGAAAAAACCCTAGGCATTCTTGTAAAAAAAATTGTTTTATAGTTGCAAACCCTAGGTTTTTTAGTTTAATTATAAAGTATAAATTTTGGATGTTAATTTTTTTTAATTTATGTGTTATTGCAGCATTGTTTATATCTATAAATTATCTCCATCATATTCACAATGTCTCAAAATAGAAAGGACCCTTGTTGGAAACATGCCATTATTACCCTTGGGCAAAAAAAGAAGTAACGTGTTTTCATTGCAAAATAACTATGCTTGGGGATGGCATTAATAGATTGGAATACCACCTTGCATGTAAATCGGACCGAGATGCTAATCCTTGCACAAAAGTCCCTCCTGAGGTAAATGTGTGAAGTGCAAGTGCAATTGCAAACCTTTGAGCAACAAAAAGAGTTAAAAAAGAAGCAAAGAGAGGAGATGGCAGCCATGTGTGGAGTTGGAGATTCGGGTTCTTCCATGCCTCCAATTCCTCCATGGGCTACACCTTCGGTTGTTGGTAGTGGCAGTGGCAGTGGCAGTGGTAGTGTTAGCATTGGGCATAGAGTTCATGGATCTAGGATGGACTCATATATTTTGCCACACACTACTCTGAGTTCTCAATTATCTCTTGAGAGCATGGGTTGGAACAAGGATAAACGTGATGCAACCAAAGCTACAATTGGAGACTTTTGGTTTTATTACAGCATTCCATATCATGCAGCTAGGTAATTCTTCTTTTGTTTTGTTTTAAAATATATAGCTTGATAGTTGATTCTTTATCTCTTGAATTTTTATTTTTAGAGCTATGTTGAATTCAAATTGAAATTATACATTTTTCAATACTTATTTTATTTAATTTATTTGTGTTAGGTCTCCATATTGGAAAAATATGATTGATGCAATTATTGTCTATGGGGTAGTGTTCAAAGCCCCTAATGATGAAAGCCACAATAGAGGAGCAATGAGACATTTGGAGGAAGAGGGGTTGCACCGTCATGATCGATGGTTGGATCGATAGAAGAAATATGACATTGCTCAACTTTCTTGTTTCTTCCTCAAGCAAATATTTTACTTCCTACAGTGCATTGATTTAGTGATTAAGAATCAAGATTTTAAATTTATATTTTATTGAATCATTTATTTTTTTCTCTTTTTCAGGTGATACTGTGTTCATCAAATCCATTGATGGATCCGACAACACCAAAAAATGTTGAATTTCTTTTTGAGGCTTTGGAGGGTGTCTTGGTTGAGGCAGGGGAGGAGAATGTGGTGCAAATAGTCATAGATAATGTAACAAATTATGTTGTTCCAGGTAGACTATTCATGGATAGGCACCGATCATTGTTCTAGACACCTTGTGCCACTCATTGTCTTGACCTCATATATAATCACACATGGGTCCTCAACCTTTCGAGGCAATACATGGGGTAGAAGGAGTTGGCTTGCCCTGGGATAACACGCTTTGCTACCAACTTCATCACTGTACAATCCTTACTATGGTCAAAAGGAACTTTGAGGTGGATGTTTGTTAGTGAGGAGTGGACTTCCTCAAAATATACTGACAAATGTAGGGGATGAAGTGTCAAGTTGTATTTTTGATGAGTAGGGCTTTTGGGTACCTACTGTGGAGATCATCGAGGTAAATGTAATTAGTAATTAGTTTAGTAATTCTACATTATATTTTCATTCTTATTTTTATTTTATTTGTTTATTTTTGTTGACTCTTATGTCAATGTTTCATAATAATTGCAGCTCATAGAGCCTTTAGTGGTTTTATTATGAGTTGTTGATGGGGAGAATCCTGCAATGGGCTGCATATACAAGGGCATGGATAGGGCCAAAGAGGCCATTAGATCCATTTATGGGGGAGTTGATGATAAGTATCACCCCATTTGGGAGATCATCGATAGATGATAGCACCTCCAACTTCACAAGCCTCTACACATAGTAGCATATTTTCTCAATTTGACATTCCAATTCTACAAAGAATTCAAGGAGGATGAGGAGGTTTTGAGTGGGCTCTACACAATCATTGAGTGGATGTTTGATTCTCATGTTGGAGCCGAAATTGTCGCCAAGATAGAGATTTTCAGATTTGCATAAGGAGATCACTTTGCAAGAGAAATATGCAAGGCTACTCAATTGACATTGTAGGTAGGTAAAAATTTATTAGGGGCATAATAGTATTTTAATTACCACTTTTCAATCTTTTGTATTACTATTCAATATTCAAACTTAAAGTTGGACAATTAGATTTTTTTTCTTTTTCTCATCTTAGATGCATGGTGGGAGAGATTTGGTGCTAAATTACCAAATCTTCAGAGGATTGTGGTTTGAGTGTTGAGCCAACCATGTAGTGCCTCGGGTTGTGAGTGCAATTGGAGTATGTTAGAGCACATACACTCCAAGAAGCCGCAATATGTTGTCAATGCAAAGGTTGAATGATCTTTTTTATGTTCATTACAATGCGTGCCTTCACTATAAAAAGATATTGGGCAGTGACTTGTCACCCATCATGTTGGAGGAGGTTGATCCACAACTAGATTGGATTGTTGAGGTTGAGGATCCTGATTTTAGCGATGAGTACCTTGATTGGGTCGACTAGGAGGATCGAGAGGCAAAGGCAGTAGCCATGGAAGAGGAGGAGGATAGAGCATGAGGAGACACCTTGGATGTTGGTTTGGGTGCCACTGAGTTTGAGACACAAGAAAAGATGATGGTTGCATCATCATCCAAGACCTCTTAGACGTCTACATTGGAGGACTAACACTTGTGATGCAAGCTCCTCTGACCCATAAACATAGCTTTTGTTTTGATATATATTTGGAACTTTTGATGCCATGGATTTCATATTCCATGAGTATTATATACATTTGACAACATTTATATATCTAATTGTTTTGACTCTTACTAATATTATTACTTATTTCCTTAAGATAAAATTTGTGTTTATACTTATGTGATCGATCTATGTTTGTTTATGGGATCATAGTAATTTCTATTTTGATGATGTTATTTTTTTAAGCAAAAGGCATATTGCCTATATATTATATTATAATAAGTAGGACAATTACATTTTCCAACCAAAATTTGATGGAAAAATTAGTAAACATGGTCAAAGTATCAACTTCAGATTACATAGCAAGCTTGCAAAAAATTTTAACAGCTATCACAAAAATACTTGGTAGGAAAATCCTATATGAGTATTGGTAATTACAGTAGCTAGATCAAATCTAGACATATTTTAAGGCATTTTTTAAAAATAAACCCAAATTTAGCAATGCCTATAACAAAACCATCAAAATTCACATAACCCGCTTCCTATTCCTCCATTTGTCAACACTCCACTGAATTTCCCCTTGTTCTTCTTGTACTGGCACATCATTTTGATTCATGGATGAGGCTTGTGAGTTGACAGTCACATTGATATCTAGCAGTTGATGAGGATTGTGATTAACCATTGGAGGTTGAGGAAACACCTGCACAACACCTTGAGGGAACTCATGCATGAGAACAAAGGAAATTGTATGAATTTTTTAAAAAAACTAGCAACAACATCCTCATCAATTTCATGAGAGTGTCGGTTAAGAGATCTATTCAAGAAATTGGAGTTGTTCAGTTCAAATGACATCTTCAGTGCATCATAGATTGACACATAGCACCTTTGTGCAAAAGAAAGTGCTTTGGAAAGATGCCACTCACATATCCTTGTCCTTTCCAAAAATTGTAGGATTGAGCACTTCTAAGCAAAGCATTATTTCCTAGAAAAATCCCTCTAACTACTTTGATTACAATTTTCTCCACATATTCAAAACATTGCAACATATCCATCAAATTTGAAATGAAAATTGAAACTAGATTGGAAGGAAAAATCAACATCTGCACTTGTGGGTGCAATATTTCTTCCCCAACAATATGCTTGATGCAACTATAAACACTAGGACAATTTACTTTGAAAATGTTCTTCAATTGCTCTTGGAAGATACATCTTGAGAAGGGCCTTTCCCAAGGAAGAACAACAAAAGGAGCTTTATAATTCATGGGAAATTACTCCATCTTTGTCATTATGCACAAGAAAAGGAAAGGCAGTGTATCTTCTAACAACAACCACCAAGGATGACTAGTAGAACCCTAATTCAATTATGAGAATCCACCTCTAAAAACAAAGGCTCTATAATTTTCTAACCCACCACCCACAATGTAAAATGAAAACCCAATTGTGAACAAAGAAACAAGGATTGCAAAGAAGAGACAAGCATGCAAATACCACCCAACACCTATGGCTCCAAGACCACCACCCATAGGCACAAATAAAACCCATTTCCAAAAATAGACAAGGCCACAACTTTCACCCAACACTTATGGCTCGAAGAGCCCCACCCACCAACACAAAGAAACCCTATTGTATGTAAAAAACTGCAAATTCCACCCAGAGTATGGAAAACTACCACCTTGAAAGGATGCCTCGAGAAGATAACACAAAATGCCTTCAACTTTCACTCTTAAAACAGAGAAAATACAAGGAGTCACACTTGGAGTGAGATGAATGAATGAAGAATATGGCTATAAGTGACTGTTGTCATTTCAACATTAAAGGTTTGCATTTTCTCATGAGCCACCAAACCTTTCCTCACCAGCCACCACCCCCTTAAGTCCTTAAATTAATGACCAAATGATGATAATTTGCATTGGTACAAGGCCATAAATACCTACATCAACATAAACAAGAGGTTAGATTTGCATAAAACATATCATTTTGGATCATGATTACATTGCTAGGTGTGAACTTTGTGTGAAGTCTGTCCACTCATGTGCAAATTGTTTAGTTACATCACTGCTCAATACTTCCTACTTGCAAATAAGATGATGGGTATATCTTGCCTAGGTTGAAGACACATAACTTTTAAACCTTGTATATTGTTGAAAGTGTTAAGGATTAACAAATCAACTTATACACTTTTATTTTATAATTAAAATATAATTCACATTGGGTGCTACCCTCCTAGGCTTATGTAAATTATAGAATGGGTTTCCTTTCTTGAAATTTTACATCCTGTTCAACCTGGCTTGCTCATAGATTCATATTTTCCATTGTTACTATTGCTACCAATTTGGGATGTGAAGAGATGATATTACTTCCTTTTGTTAATTCAAACTCCTGATGCTTACAACTCATATTTTCCAAGTGGTTTGCCAACTGATTACCCTCGCGGTAAGTATGGGAAATAAATTTTGATTGGAAATTTGCAAGCAACAACTAGATTTTTTGTAGGATGTATCTAAGTTGCCAATTTTGTATTTGCTTCTCTTTACGTTCATTTATAATTAAAAAAGAGTCACCTTCAACATGCATTTTTTGGATGCCAAGTCTAATTGCTAACTTCAAACCATGCAACACAGCTTGAGCCCCTACTAAGTTGTTTGTGCCATAGGGAAGATGGATAGATTTAGCTTCTAATAGTGCACCCACATAGTTATGAACACAAATACCTGCTCTCAATAGTCCCAGATTACCCCTTGATGCACCATCAAAATTCAATTTACAGAAGCCCAACTGAGGAGGAAGCCATTTTATTATGTTTCTGTCTACTTTTTGCTTGAAAGGTTGTTGTAAATTTCCTTTGAATGGTAACATGATGAACTTCCACTACTTTAGGATATCATTATCCTAGTTTCTGAAGAGGGAAGAAACATTTTTATGATTTTGCACATATGAATTTACCACCTTAGAAATTGTTTTATCAACTCAACTGATGAGCTTTCTTTTCTGAATGTTTGCCTATTCCTCTCCCACCACAAATTCCAAATTATAACTACTAACACTATCTTCCAAATGCATGCAAAAAGAGTTGACTTGAAAAGAATCAGCCAATTGGTGAAAAAATCCTAGAGGGTTTTGGGAAGTGTGAAGAAACAACTTAGTGAAAAGCCAACAATCTTGTGAATAAGAACATTGAACAAACAAGTGATGCATATTTTCAAAGACTTCCCCACATAAGGTACATTTAAACAGCTCAGTTATTCCTAGCTTGGCCAATTTGTTGCTTGTTAAGATCTTGTTTCTTAATCCTAGCCAAGAGAAACTACCTACTTTTGGAAGCACCATCAAGTTCCAACAAAATGAGTATGCCTACTGATTTTGAGTTTGCATAGCAATGTTGATTATTGTTTTGTAACCCTATTTAACTATGTAATTCCCATTCTTTGATGGTGCCCAAATGATTTTATCCATAGTATTTGATATAATCACCACTCTTCCCTTCAAGATGTTTTGTAAAAATGTTTTTTCATTATTAGGGATAGGCATAGTTGAAACATATTTCCATATTACATTTCCTGTAATTTCATCAACAAATTGAGCATAATCATTCAACTTAGTACCCTAGCTTGTTGAAAGAACTACCTTTTCTATTTGCAGCTCTTGAAAAGTGTTTAAAGTAGGTTGGTCATTCCACAAATCCCTCTAGAAATGAACTTCTTCCCCATTGTTAACTTCCCAAGATATACATGGGACAATGACATCTCTGCATGTTATCATAAAATTCCACATTGTTGAACCTGTGGGGAGATTTGAGATTGTTAGGATTCTTGTTGGATTTTCATTATCAAGGTATTTTTCTTGCATTATTTTACACCACTTCGAACTTGGCTTTGAGTACATTTTCCAAACTATTTTTGCACCAAAAGCCATATTCCTTGCTGACAGGTTATGAAGACTAGCTCCCCCTTTAAGCTTGTCTGAACACATTTTATCGAAGGAGATTAAAGGTAGTTTCCTTTGATCATCTATGTTACCTCTCCACAAAAAACTCTTAATTAGATTCTTTATTTGTGAAATGATTGTTTTAGGTGCTTTCCGAAGATCACGATAATAATTGGGAATTGCAACTAGAACATATTTAATCATCAAGATTCTGCCTGATAGAGAGAGCCATCTACTTTTCCATGATAAAATTATGGCTTTAATTCTTTCAATAACTTTCTTCCAATATGAAACTTTATTTGCACCCATGAAAAAAGGTATACCTAGGTATGTGCAAGGGAGCTTTGTTGGTTGAGATCCCAATAATTTCACTAGCTTCCCTTTAACATATGCACTTGTGTTAAAAATATAAACTTTGGACTTGCTTGCATTTATCTTTTTCCTAGAAACAAATGAGTATTTATCTAGGATTTCCTTTAGTTGACTAGCTTCTTTAATAGACGATTTTCCAAATAAGATGGTGTCATCTACAAATAAGGAATGAGTGACTGAAATATGTGTATAGGGGATTGGAATACCTTTCCATAAACCTTGAGAATGCACTTTTTGTATAGATATACTCAATGCTTTTTCCATTCTGATGAACAAGAAAGGGGATAATGGATCTCTGTGGCGAACCCCCTAGGTTGAACTAAAAAACTAGCTAGAGATTCATTAATAATGATTGAGAACTTTTCCCCAAATAAACATGAAATAATCCATTTGAAGCATCTTTTACTAAAACCAAATTTTTGTAAAACTTGCATAAAAAATGTCCAATCCACTTTGTCATATGCTTTCATCATGTCTAGTTTGATAATAAAAGATGTCAGGTTGTTTTCCTTGATAAAATGCAATAACTCATGAGTTACAAGGGCTCCTTCAACCGTTTCTCTATCTGGCGCAAATCCTCCTTGTTCTTGTGATATGATTTTAGGTACAAAAGGTTGTAATCTGAGATAAATTGCTTTTGTGAAGATATTGTATATAGTATTGCATAGTGAAATAGGACTAAATTCTACAAATGAATTGGGGTTCTTTACTTTTGGGATTATTACTATATTTCTAGTGTTGAATTGTTTTAACATACTTCGAGTCCTTGACTCTTATATTGCCATTAGCAGATCAAAACCAATAAAATACCAACACTTCTAAAAGAAAACAATTGTAAATCCATATGGACCTGGGGTGGTAAGGTAAAAGGCTTCAATAATCAATCATTATCTTCTTCAAGAATTAACTTTGGTATTGCTTCCAACAATTCCTAGCCCTTTACATCAGAATTTGGTGCTTAGCTATTAGGGGTAGTCAAGAGTTTGGAGAAAAATTTAACGCCTTCTTGCTTAATGCCATTTTCCTTAGTGAGTTCTACACCCATGGAACTATCTTGAATTGAATAAATATAGTTTATAGTTCTTTTTATTTGGGTAGAAATATGAAAAAAATTTGTGTTACGATCTTCATCTCTTAGCCATAACTCTCGAGACTTTGGTCTCTAGTATATTTCTTCCCTAGCAAGCAACTCAACCCATTTTTCCTGCAACTTCCTTTGTTGTTCGAAGGTTATATCATCCAAAACTTGCAAAATAATATGCTCATTTTTTTTTTTAACTATTTGAACACTTTTTCCTTCTGCTAAAAAATGTTCTTGAAGACATGAACGTTCCAATGTTTAATTCGCTTCTTGACATACATCAATTTCTTGCATAGTTCATACATTTTAGACCCTCTTACATATGGGGCACTTACCCACCATTGGTGAAGTAAGGGAAAAAAAATATAGATGTGTGAACTACATCTTTTCGAATTTAAAGGATGAATTTCTCTTTGGACAAGAATTTGTTATTGATATATTCACAAAAATTACACAGTGATCCGATCCAGATAGGGGTAGAATATCAGATGTCAAAATGTTTCCACTTGATATCCAGTTTAAGAATCTATCCAAATTTTCAACAATCTATAGGAATTCCTTTTTGTGATTTGTCCAGGTGTATTTTCCCTTTTCAAGTAAAACATCAATTAAGGCATTATCTTCAATGAAAGATATAAAATCTTCCATTGTTTCTAGAGCTGGATAGATACCTCCTTTCTTCTCTTGAAGTGAAGTTATTGCATTGAAATCACTAGTTAAGATTACCTTCTCTTCTACTATGTCATCTAAAACTTGTGTAAGGACATCCCAAAGAGTTTTCTTATTAGCTATGGAAGTCGGACCATAAACATTTATCAACCAAAATTTTAAGTCAAAATTTGAAATTTTCATTAACTACCCATTTTTTTCATTTTTGACTACCTCAACTAAAATTGTTTTAGCGTTCCACAAAGTAATAAGGCCTCTAGATGCACCTTGGGCTGGTGAAAAAGTTGACTTCCATTTTAGCCATTTCTGGATGGTAGACTCTTGTAAGGAGAGCAAAGGTGTAGAAACGCCTTCCTAATGCAAAATCCTCATGAGAGAAGTGCAAAAAATTAGTCATTTAACAAGTTACATTCGTTTGAGATGCATATTCACATAAAAAAAGGAAAGACAAATTATCACACACAAAGATAACACCAGATTTACATGGGAAAACCCTTACAGGAGAAAAAACCCACACACCAAGTAAAGTCACTTTGTATTACAATAAATAGATTACATGCAGAGTTATAGAATTCACTCTTAGATGTTAACTCACAGCAGCAAAGCAATCCCTTGGTTGACCTCACTTCACTTATTACAGTTTTCCAAACACTATTACAATGCTCGTAAAAGCATACAATGTAAAACTACCCAACCATCGTTAGGTTTTCATTAATTTTATATCTTCACTGACAAGCTTCCTTCGTCTCAAGCCACACACATCGCCATCCACAATGCATCAAGCTTCCCAACAATTAATTTGGTTATAGAGAATATTACTATATTTGCTCTCTATCAACCCTCGAGTGAGATCATGCATTTAATGCAAATATATTGCTATTAGGAAATACAACTTTTGGTCTAATGATTTTTGATTCAAAACAACTATGTAGAATCAATGAATGAATTCATGCCATGTGTCAACACATCACTCATCCACCACTTTTGACTATCATACTGTTCGGGTCTCTACCTCCATTGAAATGTTGCCAAGACTTTTGGAGATCTCTCCCCGAAAACCCCATGTCACATCAATAAGCACTAGCAAGATATCACCAGAATGTCTAAGAAACATCAGAGGATCTCACATCGACACCACCCTATCAAACTGACATCGCTTCTACCACACTGTCGATGAGACACACATAGTCGAAGAGACTTAGGAGTATCTCTCACCAACACCATAAGGTCATCTCGACACAATGGTCCACTAGGCTCATAGTGCTCAAAATGTCGAACAAACATGGGATGTCAAACAAACATCCACAAAACTCCCATTGACACCACCTTGTCCCTTAGATGAAAACAATAACCTTGAATCAAGTTGTCAAAGAGACATTCACGATTGTCTTGCCAACCAACATGAATCGCACCGACAACAAAAGGGATCGCCAAGTCAGGAGAAACCCAAAATTCAGAACCTTCAGTCGGAGGTTAGGAAATGCCTAAAACCCACAACAACAAGCAGATCACCATGTCAGGAGGTTATGAAACACAAGAACCCCAAAACATAGGTTCCACTATTTGGAAATCTAGCGATCTCACGACAAGCTCAATGTCACCAAGTTATGATCTTTCAAAACCCCGCTACTTAGGTTTCAAGGTTCTAGATTTTGACAATAGTCCGACAATGAAGGCCAACAAAGGGAAAAACGCCAAGTCTTTAAGAGAGGTTCAAGCTAGCAAGTTGAGGCATATTTTCCAACAAGCTCCCACTTGATGAAGACTTACTAGCTTCCTCTAAAGTCATAGGCCCCAAGGCCCATCGAACTAGCACACCACCTATACTTGTCTATGGTCATAGGCTTTGTCAATGCATCAATGGCATTCTCTAGGGTATCCACCGTTTCCAGATTAATCTTTTCGTCCTCCACCATATCATGAATGAAATTATACTGAACATCAATGTGCTTTGTCTTGGCATGGAAAGTGGGATTTTTTGCCAAATAAATAGTACTCTGACTGTCATAGCAGATCGTAATCTTCCCTACATTAAACCCAATATCTAAACACAAACGTCTAAGCCAGACGGCTTCTTCACAGTCATGTGTTGCTTCCATAAACTCCACCTCAATAGTAGATAAAGTGACTACAGCCTGCTACTTGCTCATCCAACTCACTGCACCACCAAATAACATGAAGATGTATGCATTGGTGGATCTTTTTCTATCAATGCCCCCTGCCCAATTAAAATCCACATACTCACGAATGCTAAGAGACCTTTGTGATCCAATGGATTTTCCATGATAACACAAAGCATACTCCAAAGTAACCTTCAAATATCTAAAAACTCTCTTCATAACATCCCAATGCAGTTTTCTTGGATTAGCCATAAATCGACTAAGTACTCCCATTGCTTGGAAAATGTTTGGCCTAGTATAGACCATTGCATACATTAAATTGCCAACTGCACTTGCATAAGGCATCCTGGTCATGTCCTCCATCTCAGTAGGAGACTTCAAACAATTTTCAACAGATAGCTTTGTTCCCTATAACACTAGAACAACTAATTGCTTGCAATCTGTCATATCAAATCTCTCAAGGACAGTAATATACCTATCCCTCCTGATTTCCATTCCCAAAATATACCTTGTTGTACCTAAATCTTTCATTTCAAATTGTGCTAGCAACTGAGATTTTAGATCAAAATCATAGTCTTACTATTTCCTATGAACATGTCATCAACATACAAGGCAATAATAAGAGCTCGATCATTTTTAGTTTTGTAATAAACACAATGATCTAATTTTGATCTCACAAATCCCTACGACAACACAAAGGTGTCAAAATTTTGGTACCGCATTCTAGGCAATTGCTTCAAACCATACAAAGATTTCTTTAACTTGCAAACTAGATTTTCTTTACCTTTTTCAATGAAGTGCTCAGGCTGTGAAATATAAATTTCTTGTTCTAGCTCTCCATGAAGAAACATTGTCTTCACATCCATCTGCTCAATCTCTGAGTCATACGTTGCTGCAAGTGACAAAAGAAATCTGATTGATGTCAACTTATCTATAGGAGAAAATATTTCTCCATAATCAATTCCCTCCACCTGGGAATAACCTTTTGCGACCAACCTAGCTTTATACTTCTCCACACTGTCATCCAGACCAATTTTCTTTTTGAATACCCATTTGCAACCAAGAAGCTTTCGACCTTCAAACAAGGATAACAAATCCTAGGTTTCATTATTTTTCAAAGATGTCATTCCTCATTCATGGCTTCCAACCAGAATTTTGAGTCAGACATATTAATTGCCTCTTTCACAGTCCTAGGTTCATCAGTGCTAGTAATCAAAGCATAGGCATAGTTTGAATCCAACATGGAAAATCCATACCTATTAGGTTGACGCTTCTCACGTGTAGACCTCCTCACAGGGTGAGGTTGAGGTTGTGGCTCTTCTTCTTGTTCAAAGCTATCCAAGCTACTCGAGCTATCCTCAGTTTCAAGTACACCTTGCATTTGTAGTTTCTCTTTATCTGGAGTTTGAGGAATTGCAACTACATCATCCTTCTTTTCCTTTTTATATGTCTCTAACTGTGGACCAGCTACTGAAGGCTTCAACTCACAAAAGATTACACTTTTGTTGTACAAAACCTTCTCAATAACAAGATTCTAAAACTTGTATCCTTTCACACCAACACCATAGCCAATGAAGATACATTTGACAACCTTGTTCTCCAACTTTGATCTTTTCTTATTCGACACATATGCATATGCTTCACATCCAAAGACACGAATATGTCTCAGAGAGGGTTTCTTACCAGACCATTCTTCCAAGGGTGTTTTGTCAACAAGGACTGAACTAGGTGAACGATTAATTAACATGTTGCAGCGATAGCCTCAACCTAGAACTTCTACTCTGGACCAACATTGTTCAACATACTTCTCGCTCTTTCCATTAGCATCCTATTTAACCTTTCAGAAACTCCATTATGTTGTGGAGTATAAGGCTTAGTTTTATGCCTTTTAATCCCATGGTCTTTGCAGTACCTTTCAAAATCTGTAGAAAAAGACTCACCACCATTGTTTTCCTCAAGCATTTAATTTTCCTTCCAGATTGATTTTCTACCAAATTTTTAAACTCTTTAAACTGACTAAACACTTCTGATTTACTCTTTAGAAAATACACAAATGTCATTCTTGAATAGTCATCAATAAAAGAAACATAATATCTAGACTTCAATAACGAAGGAACATTCACTGGACCAAATATATTAGAATGAACATAATCCAATATGCCAGGAGATTTATGAGGACTCGAATAAAATGAAACACGATGTTGCTTTCCATTTATGCAATGTTCACAAAAATCAAACTCAAGGTTACAATCAACAAGCTCTTCAACCATATTTTTATTTTTCAAGGCTTTTAAGCCTTTCTCTCCTATGTGATCGAGTCTATGATGCCACAACAGGGTTTTCTCTGCTGGGAGTTTCACCTCCAAGGAATTTTCACCCATAGAAACTTCATTCTCCTTCTCTACACGAGCATCTTTGCTTGAAGTTATAGAGACGTTGTTACATTGAACAAGATGTGCATCCAGCTTGTACAAAGTACAAATGTGTGCACCCTTAGCCAACACCATTGAGCCTCTAGTCATCTTATAGCCTCCACTTGAGAAAGAAACTTGCATGCCAACATCATTCAGCTTACTAACACAAAGCAAGTTACAAGCCAAACCTGGTATGTGCAGTACACCATCAATTCCTTTGACTCTTCTGTCATGGAATTGGATTTTGACTCTTCCACAACCAACAATTTCCAAAGTTGAATCACTTGCCAAGTACACCTTTCCACTAGCATACTTTTCATACTTAGTGAACCAATCTCTATGAGACGTCATGTGAAAAGATGCACTTGAGTCAATCAGCCAGACATCATCTAATGCCTGAGTCACCAAGGTTGCAATGAAGGAATCCGCATCACTCTGAGAGGATTCATTGTCCGAAGAGTTGTTGTTGTTGTTCTTTTTCTCCTCCTTACAATCCTTTCGGATATGACCATTCTGCCCATAGTTCCAACATTTCACCTTGGACTTCTTACTAGGAGACTTTGATCTCCCTTCAAATTTGGATTTAGACTTCTTGTCTTTCCTCTTGCCTCTCTCCTTTGATCTACCTTGAACAACAAGAGCCTCCTTGGCCATTTCAGAAGACTTCCTCCACATTTCTTCTAACAACAATGAAGCAACCATGTCTTCCATCTTAAAGGTGGTTGTTGTACTTCCAATAGCCATTACTAGATGATCCCAAGTGTCGAGTAAGGAACATAATAGAAGCATACAACAATCCTCCTCCTCTATCTTCACACCTATAGACGCCAATTGAGCAACAATCATATTAAATGGATCTAGGTGGTCTTCTACAAATGCACCTTCTTCCATCTTCAAGGAGTACAACTTCTTCCTTAGGAATAACTTATTCACTGGAGACTTTTCCTGATAAATGTCACCAAGTTTCTTCCATAATGAAGATGCAGTCTTCTCCTCATGGACGTTTAGGAGTACATAATTGGCCAGACAAAGTCTTATCAACCCTCTAGCTTTTCTATCTATGAGGTCCCAATCTTCTTGCTTCATACCTTGTGCCATAGTTCCAGACACAACAATCCAAAGGTCTCTATCCACCAACAAGTCTTCCATTTTGAGTTTCCACAACTCAAAATTACTGCCATTAAACTTTTTAATTTCTACTCTACCTAATGTGCTTTCCATCTCAAATTGTAAACAAGACAATCATTTTTTTTTGCAAGATTCCCACTGAACATGATTAGCACAAAAAACCAACCCTACTCACAAGGATAACACAACTAGCCAGGATCCAATACCACTTGTAAGGAAAGTAGAGGTACAAAAATGCCTTCCTAATGCAAAATCCTGAGAAGAGAAGTCCAAAAAAACATTCATTTAACAAATTACATTCATTTGAGATGCACATTCATAGAACAAAATTAAAGAAAAATTATCACACAGAGATAACACCAAATTTACGTGGGAAAACCCTTATGGGAGAAAAAAAACCCAGATACCAAGTAAAGTCACGTTGTATTACAATAAATAGATTACATACAAAGTTACATACTTCACTCTCAGATGTTAACTCACAACAACAAATCAATCCCTTGGTTGACCTCACTTCACCGATTATAGTTCTCCTCACATTGTTACAATGCTCGTAAACGCATACAATGTAAAACCACACAACCATCGTAAAGTTTTCATTAATTTTATTATCTTCACTAACAAGCTTCCTTCGTATCGGGCCACACACACCACCATCCAAGATGCATCAAGCCGCCGAACAATTAATTTGGTTACAGAGAATATTACCATATTTTCTCTCTGTCAACCCTCGAGTGAGATCATGCATTTAATGCAAATATATCGCTATTAGGAAATACAACTTTCGGTCCAATGATTGTTGATTTAGAACAACGATGTAGAATTAACGAATGAATTCATGCCACATGTCGACACATCACTCCACCGCTTTTGACTATCATACCATTTGAGTCTCTACCTCCATCAGAATGTTGCCAAGACTTTGGGAGATCTCTCCCCAAAAACCCCATGTCACATGAATCAACACTAGTGGGATATCACCGGAATGTCTAAGAGACATCGAAGGATCTCACACTAACACTACCCTGTCACACCGAGATTGCTACCACCACATCGTCTATAAGACACACCTAGTCGAAGAGACTTGCGAGTATCTCTCACCGACAACATAAGGTCATCTCGATGCAATGGTCCACTAGGCTCACAATCCTCGAAATTGCAAACAGACATGGGATGTCGAAGAGACATCCATAGAACTCCCATCAACACCACCTTGTCTCTTAGATGAAAACAACCCTGAATCAGGTTGTCGAAGAGACCTTCATGATTGTCTTGCTAAACAACATGACTCACACCAACAACAAAAGGGATCACCAAGTTGGGAGAAACCCAAACTTTAGAACCTTCAGTTGGAGGTTAAGAAATTTCTAAAACCTGAGACAACAATGAGATCGCCATGTCAGGGGGTTATGAAACACAAGAATCCCACGACATAGGTTCCATTGTTTGGAAATCTAGCAATCCCATGACAAGCTCAATGTCGCCAAGTTATGATCTTTTAGAACCCCGTGACTTAGGTTTCAAGGTTCTAGATTTCAGTGATAGTCTGAAAATGAAGGCCAACAAAGGGAAAAATGCCAAGTCTTTAAGAGAGGTTCAAGCTAGCAAGTTGAGGCATATTTTCCAACAACTCATACATTGCCTCAGACATTATAGATTCCTGGAGAACTATGAGGTTAGATCCATAAGCATCCAATTGATGCTTGACCTGAGCTCTTTTGTTAGGGGTGTTAATACCCCTAACGTTCCATGAGATTAACATCATTGCAACTGAGGAGAGCAACATGCTCTCCTCGAGCGTTTACTTGCAAGGGGATTAAATTTGTTATCCAATGTTGTTTGTAATCCTGCCTCTATTTCCTCCTTTAATTTAGTCATATGGGATTTCCTTCCCCTCTTTCTAGGTGACTTCTTGACTAAAGGATGACTACTAGGTGATTGTGAAATGGAAATAGTTTAAGTATAATCAAAATTTTCCACTCCCTTGTCTTTTTTCTCTATATTCTCCAAAGGTTTTCGAGGATTGATGTCCTCTCTATTGAAAGGGGTTTGATGGTTATCTTATCCAACATCTTCCATTTCTACCTCCTTTGAAATTTTATCTATCAGTTTGGAACCCTCAGAGATAATTATTCTATCAACTAGCTCCTCTAAATTACCATCCTCCAACATATTTGTAAAACTTAAAATGTCCAAAGGCTCAGATTGGTTAAATGGCTGATCTACTTCGAACTCCATGATGTTCTCTTCTGCCTCCATCATGCAAATTGAAGGTAGAATTTGGTGATGCTTAGTATTTTTTGTATCAAACATCAAATATTTAACAACTAGCTTAGAGAAGTAAAAGAGACAAATGGGGTGTATAAATGAAGTGGTTACGATTGGATAAAGCTTTTGAACCATGATGAGTTTCCCTTTAGCCATAATTTAGAGAGGGAGGCTAACACTGGTTTGGTCCCTTCCTTTAGCACTGGTTTGAACCCATTCTTTGCTATTACAACATACTCTTTTTGGCTCGGTGGGATGCAAACCAATGTATTATCTGATGGGGGTGGTATCTTCAAAAAATCCTTTGAAGGAGTTGGTTGCTCCATACCACTTGTTCCAAGTTAGTTGCTTGAATTATGCTATTCTCTTCTTGTTGGCATGAAGTAGTAAGATTTCCTAGACTATGAAATTTAGAGCACACATTTTCAAGGGTTTCAACAAAAATATTTTGAATCCATTTCCCATATTTAGATGTTATATGTATTTTTTGGGGAACTCCATTGTGGCATCTAATAATATGCAAACCTTGACTGATTTGGCTGGGTTTCTGAAAGAGACATGGTCATGTTTTAAAAACATACCCATGTGATTAGCTAGGGCTTCAAGTATCCATGTCTCCCTATATTCAAGAGGGAGAGACTTCAGTTGTACCCAGAAGGGAATAAATTTTACTACAAAGGATTCTGGGTTAAAATTTGGAGACCAAGGTTGAATATATAACCCAGACCCTTCAAATACCCATGATTTGACTCTTTCAGCTACATCTCTTTGGGATTTTGTATCAAAGATAACTACCAAAAAAACCCTTCCCCTGATCGAAATAAAATATCTTATTGCTCTAGAACATGCATCAAAAATTAAAGTTCTTAAAATTTCAATATCAGGGGTAAGCTTCCAAAACTTACAAATGAGTGCTTTCCCCCAGAGGTACTGAACTTGTGGCTCAAGGGACTCGTCCGAGAAAGTGATACTGAGAAAACCTTGCTGCTCAATCCTCGGATGTTGGCTTGAGATTGCATGTCGTTCAATCTTTGGATGATGGCTTGATATTGCATTTGAAATAGGTTTTGGGGAAAAACCCTTCTGTACATCTTTGTGCATCCATTGCTATTTTCCCACTGGTTTGTTTTGCACCTTCTTCCTCCTTGAATGATTATAATATTTTTTGGCTTCCCTTTCATGTTGGGGCTCTCTTCGAGCTGATTTTCTAATGGTTTGTGTTGAAACCTTTGGGAGATATGATCTTTGTTCATGTTGCTCATGGATCTTGAAGTTTGGATTGAGGGGAGCACCATGCCAGGAAGAAGATGGACCATTTTGAGGTAAAGACCTTGGACTAGGGAAACCTTGGAAAATATTCTTTTTTCTTTGTAATGATGCCCTAATAGACACATCATTTCTTGGTTCTCTCTAGTCCCCACTAGTTAATCCTTTTGGCTTGAAGTAAACACCTTTCATGGGGTCTCCTCTTTATAAATATCAAATGACGGTTGCTTTTCCTGATTTAGCCTTTTGTTTGGATGAAATGGGCCTTTGTATCGATAATACTTGTCAGTTCTGACCGTATATTGGCATTGTCCTATGTGATATGCCTAGAGTAGCCATGAAACCCTCAAAATTGTCGTTGTTTCCCTCTATTTTTGACAAAGTAATCATTACCATAGCTTGGCAATCTCAATGCAGCAGCCATCTTTAGTTAGTTCTATTTGATGATGTTATTGTTTCTTTAAGGTTTATTTATTAAAAGGTGCATGAAACAAGTTTTAAATCCTCAAAAATATCTGAATTTCTTGGGCTTTTCTATTTGTCGAGTATTTCTCAATTCTAGGCTCTAAGTCTGAGTCTAGTAACACTAGTCTCAACAACTAGGCTTGATGAGGTACCCATGTACAATGCAATCTCTCATAAAGTGGAGAAAATGAGAAAACCTAGTGGGAATGAAAATCCTTTCCAAAAGAGATGATAAAAATGTACAAGAAATGTTCTCCCCACATAGGAGGGAAAAGAGAGAGAATATGTACCCCCCATAACATGATGGATCCTAGAATGCTCAATGTTGATGTTGAACAGGAACCAAAGAAGTCAAGTCTTGTTAGAAAGAATTTTCAGATGCTCTCACTGAAGCATCTCTGAACTTTGTGGTAGTGTAAGAACTATCAAAAAGAAGACTAATGTTCTCAATTTTGTCTTCCAAATTTGCAATGCAGTACTCTACATATAGAGATGCAATATTTTGTAGAGATTTATCCCAAGTTTCTAGAAAATTGGTATGAATATCCTGGTACAAAGAATCCTTAGAAGTTCTCAAGGAAGAAACTTTGAATTCAAATGTAGCAACAAGTGATGGTTGAGGAGATGTGAGTCTTGGTTGAAGAACATGTAGATTTGAGTAACCAAGCTCAGCCTTTGATGAAATATCCTCACTAGATGTAGGACTGTCAACCTTAGAGAATGAACCATGAGGAGAAAAGTCTTTGAAGGTGTAAACATTTGATAAATTATCAACCTTGCCAACTACAATAATCTCTCTGCTTTACAAATCATAAATAGTCATTGAATTTGGTGTAAAATCAACAATCTTCCTTGTCCCACTATTTCTTGTAATTTGATATACGGAAAGGAGTTTGTTTGACAATTCAATAACAAAAAGGAAATTAGTGAAACATCCTTTTCCAATGCCAACAATTCCATTTCCACAAACACACACATAAGAAATGTTTGCTATAAAATTTTTGGATGTATTTGTAGGGTATAATGACATGAATACTTTCAAATAAGGAGACATGTGATGAAAATCTCCAGAGTCAAGAAACCATCTCTCAATCTCAAAGATTGTAGTTGTAACTAGTTATTTTCCATTAGATTTTTATTTTTCCTTAGAAGACGTGTAAGGTGGTCAATCTTTTTCTTCATACATTTATGCTCACTATGCCTAAATTTCTTGCAAAAAACACATTTTATTTTTTCTTTCTTGGTTTTCCCTTGATTTGAAAAGTTTCAATTTGATTGTTGGAGTTCTTGTCATCCTTGATTTCCTTATCCTTTTGATAATTTTGTTTCTCCCCTTTGTGTTTTGAAGCCTTTTGTTTCCCTTTTTCTTCAATAAGGGCTTGGGGTTTATAATACTTCAAGGTGCCCATCTATATTAACTTGTCTTGATCCCTTGTCAATTCTACAATGAATTTATCTAAAGATGGCATTTTCCATGTGTCTTTGAGATCTCTTTTCGTGGAATAGAAGGTAGAGACAAAAACATAGTACTTAGAACTTAATCTAAAAAAGTATGGAAATGATAAGATGATCCTCTTTTTTCCATATCCCACATTTGCAACCGTAATGATTTGAATTTAGTGAAATGGTCCTCCAAAGTGTCAAAATCATTTGGAGTTAAGCTAATTTATATATTTTATAGCTCACGAATCCTTAGTTCATCAACCTTCCCAAAGAGTCCTTTATTCTCTCTTTCTTTTCTACAATTATATCTTCTTTTTCTCTATGATCTCTTCCCCTTTGATCAATGACATCAAAATGCTCATATGGAATATGCCTTAGTTGATCTATCTTGAATTGTATTCTCTATGGAGCTAAATGATAATGTATTGGTTAGCTCCCCCTAAACTCATACTTCTCATATTTGTGCATGAAGTGAATTTTTTACAACCATAGATTCTTCTTCTTTCTCATTATCTTGCTCTTGCTTCCTTCTCCACACTTTTGTATTTTCTTCCTTTTGATTATCAATGACTTCCATTTTCTTATTGTACTCAGGGAGTTCAAAACCACTTCTATAGAATTGTGCCATATTCCCATAATTGTTGAAATTGTAGCACACAACATTGTAATCCACCATATGATCAAAGGAATTATAGTTTCTTCTTAAGGATTCATAAGTACTTCTATTCATGTTCCAACCATCATTTCTTGCTTGTGTTCTACAATATATTTCCTTATGACCAAGGTTGTTGCATTTATAACATATGGTATTGAAATTCTTATTTGAAAACCCATACAAACTTTTATCCTTGGTCCAACCAGGTTCTCTTGCATATGTCCAACAATTTATTGCTTTGTGAAAAAATTTATTACATGAATAGCAATAACCATAAAATGAATGTTGAGATTTTTTCATTTGCACTTGCCTCGAAGGAAATGATCTTGTGAATTTCTCCTTGTTTCTATGAGGAACATTAGTTTTCCAAGGGACATTGTTTTCCCTCCTCTTATTATTCTCATTATTAATTGATCCTTTTAGAACATTTGTATAGCCTTTTGGTTTTTCCTCATTTCCTTTCTTTTGTTGCTCATTTGAAGGTTGATCTTCCTTTGCTTCATGACCTAGACTTGTCTTTATGCATGATAAATCTTTCCCATCTATAATAGATCATCCAAGGTTTTGGTAATTTTATCAACCTTGAGGCTCCTATTTGGCTTTGTAGTTGTTCTCTCTAATTCTTTCCTTAAGTGATCAATTTCTGATTCATTAGGATTTGAGCTTTGCCTTTCTTCATAGTGAACACTCTTCTCATTTTTTAGGTTCCTGTTTGATTGAGTACTTGCTTTCTCCAATTCCTTTCTCAAAGAGATAATTTTGGATTCTAAATTTTCACAATTATCTTCCCTTTCCTTTAATTGGCTTTTCATTCCTTCGTCAATCCTTTTTGCCTCTTCGCACTCAACTTTTAGATTTAGGATTATTTTCTTGGATTCTTCTTCATTCCTTTTTTATTCTTCATATTGTAATTTTATTTCCATGATTCTCTTCTTAGCTTCTTCAAGGGCTTGTAATATCTTCGCTTTGGATTCACTTTCTTCTTGAATTTTTTATTTTAGAAATGCATTTCTTCTTTTAAGTGAATGAATCTCATTATGCAAGATGAATTTCTTCCTCAAGATCCACATCTTCATCAACCTCATTCTTCTTATCTTCCACATCCCTTTTATCCTCCTTTTGATTCTCAGTGTCATCGTTACTCTAAAGCCATGAGTAGTATTTGTTATTTTGAATCTTTCTCAAATTTTCTTTTATTTTCACTTTTGACTTGCACACATTCAAAAACACAATAATCAATTTTATTACAACTAAATTTTTTATACTTACCTTTGTATATGTCAGATTCTTTTTTAGGCCTTTTATTACCACAGGCTTCCTTTGCATCTGATTCATCTCTCAAGCTATCACTTGATTCATGCTTCGAATTCTTCATCCCTTTTGATGTTTTAAATGTTCCTTCTTCCTTAGATGAATTCTCTTCTTCTAACTCCATGCCTACCTTTTCATCATATTTTTCTTCTTTTAAATCCATTTCATCATTTTCTTCCCTTTTTAGCTTTTATTTTCCTTCATTCACAAGGTCATCTTTATATTTTGTTTCCATGTGTATTCCAAGTGCCTACACATCATTTTAATTTGGTTTTATTGGTGCTAGTTGATCAACATTTTGCTTAGTATTTCCTTTTCTCTTATTTACTTTTCTTTTTCCCATATTTTCTCTTAAGATCTACCTTCTAATGGCTAGGCTATATTTGAAGGAACCCGCTCTAATACCAATTAATGAGCACATAGTTATACTAAAAGGGGGGGTGAATCAGTATAATACAAACTTTTACTTTTCAAATTCAATCAATCACATCAACCACACATATGCAAGATCTAGCAATTTGAGAACACAATGACAATACATGATTTACATGGAAACCCATTCGAGAAAAACCATGATAAAATATTACTTATATATTATAGATTAATCTTCTTCTTCTTGTTATAGGCTCCAACCTACTAGAGTCTCCAATCTCCACTTGACAAAAATATAGGCTACAACCCATTGGAGGCTTCAACCCCTAGACAAACTGAGCTCCAACCCAACAAGAGGCTCCAACCTCTATTTGATAGGCTCCAACCTATTGGAGGCTCCAACCCCCACCAAACTAAGCTCAAAATCAGATACTATCCTTCCAAATATTACCACAACTCATACAATAACCTTCTTTCTCAAATCTGCTCCAAATATAATTCTAATCCAATCTCAAATCTGATCCAAGCACAATTCTGATTCAATCACAAATCTGATCACTACCTCTGATTCTAGGTGATGTAATTCATTCCTTTTTAAATGATGTTCACACTCACATATTTCTGCTTTTTCACAAATCTACTATAAATCATACACACTTGTCTTTCACAAATCTAATCTAATCATGCACTAATTCATTTCACAAAAAGCTAGTCATTATCATGCCAATATTTTCACATAGATTTCTGCTTCTAATCTTCACATATATTCATCATATATATTTGTATTTATCATTCATACATGGGTTTCATATAAACTCTAAATAAATTTGAGTTACACTTCATATTTATGCCCTTTACTTTATTTTCAATCTACTTTTATTATCATAATAATTCTTAATTACTTATCTACACTTCACATTCCTTATGCCTTTACATGAAAGGAGGCATCCCTTTCAATATAGATGACCATCTAAATAGAAATGGCCATTTGTTAATAAATCTTTATCCTTAGTCATTCTCTTTCTAACACCTATTAATTTCTATTGATGTGTGTTTTAGCACTTTCTCAACACAGGCAGTGCGTAGGTGCACTACCTCTCTTGAAAGGAAATTTCCAACAAGTTGCTGAAAATCAACCCCAAGGTCTCTTGGGTGTTAGGTCATGACATGCTTGGAATGTCCCAGTTGTTTCATGTGATTTGTTGGAATCACAAGGAATTCTTACGAATGAGTCACATAGTGGGGAAGTTGGATCTACAAATGGAGTTCTTAAGATGTGGAAATGGTTGTTCAGTTGCTATAGGTTCAAATAGCAGTCTTGAACTCCTATTTCAGCTTTAGATTTGGATTTGCAATGTGAAATGAAAATTAGCTTAGGTCACTTATTAAAAAAAATGGAAAAAGGGGTAGGGAAGAGAGGAAGTTCCTAGACCTGAAACTACGAATGAACAGTGATCATGGAGGCTGCTACAGTAGAAAAACTCCCTAAACTGGGTTTTTCTTGGCCAAGAGGAACCTACAGTTACACAAAACCAGTGCAATCTTCTAAGGACTACATATTTTTAGATTGCATACACATATCATGAACATGCAACTAAACTAAGTTGCAACAATAGAGTAAGGAAGCTCATACTAGATTTACAAAGTGATTCATCATCAACAAACAACAAAAAGCATGAGCTGGAAATTCATCAAATACAATAACAACAAACACCATCATCACTTCCATTCAAGAAATTAACAACTAAACTAATAGGGAAGTAGAACCATGCATGCATAATGAAGAAACACGAGAGAAGCATCCATAAATCATGCAATGTAACTCTTTATTGTTGCAGAATTCCTTTACACCAACTCTCCAAGCCTTTACAAATGAGGGGCAAGCCCTTATTTATAGTTTTCCAAAGCCCAAATGAATGGCTAGGATTAATTTGCATTGTGTGGCTTAGATTTGATTACATTATTTTTTCACCTACCCCCAAATATTTCACAATTTAAAATACATTCTTGTCTTTTTCCTATTTCGTCCTCTAGTGCCTTGTCACTGTAGTAGTTTTGTCATTTAGCTAATTGCCCCTTTTATTGTAGTTGAAGTTGTTTGAAGGCTTCCCTCTATCTAATGTGTTTGTTGCATCCTTTGGCTAATCAAACGAGCTTCATCAGTGATTTGTATTATTGTGAAATAGATTAGTTGCCCCTTGATTCTGTGGAATAACTCTTGATGGATCACGATCGTTTAATGAAAAGCAAGACAACTCTCCCAATGGGCCTCCCCGATGAATCTGCAGTAGGCTCCATAAATCCCACATACACGAAACGTAGTAAGTGAGTTCACATACAAAATTAGGTGAATATTAATGACATCTTGTAAATCAAGCATTAGACCCATTAATACATTACCGAAGATCAAAAAATTCATGTTTGGAGCTCATTTGGGCCATAAACATAAATACGGGTTCAAGGGTGCAGGCCTCCTTTAGGGCGAAAGGATGACAGAAACAGATGGCAAACAACAGAAAAAAGGCAAATGGTAGACGACTAGCAAATGAAAGGAAAATGGTAGACAACAGACAACCTTCTGCAGGGGTGAACCCGCAAGAGGCAGAAGGACGACTGGTGGATGGTGACAACCTTCTGCAGGGGAAAATAACAAATAGTGGATGACTAGCGGACGAAAGATGAAAGGAAGATGACTGACGATTGACAGATGGAAGGCAGATGGTGGATGATAGAGAGCCTTCCACAAGGGAAAACGAAACAAAAAAGGTAGACGATAGACGGTCAACAAATGAAAAGCAGAAGGCAGATGGCCAACGATCGATGGACGAAAGGTGGATGGCAGATGATGGAGAGCCTCTACAGGGGAAAACCCACAAGCACCTGACCTGGTGGCTTTACCATCTTGAACCTCATGTCTAGGATCATTGATAACATCTACGAAATGTGCAACTTGGGATGGTCGTGAAGGCTTCATCATTGATCGATAACGAAAGGGGTGCAAAATGTGTGGAGTTTGCAATGTGGGGGGAGGTTAAGGGTTGGCCACCACGAGAATAGAGTCCCGCCTAGGGCTACCCACAAGAGCGGGTCCGTGAAACATGAAGGACACAGTGGTAAAAATGGGCACGAGGTCCGTGTGTTAGGCAGATGCGAGAGCTCAGTTGTAAGAAAGCAGCGGGGCGGAATGGGAAAAAAAAAAGGGAAACCCATAAATACAGGTCCGCAAGGGCCAATAGACGTCAGGCAAAAAGTAGAGAGAACTCTAGGACCCAGCTCACAAATGGGAAAATGACTTAGTGAAACCTAGGTAGGTGAACCTGGCCAATATGAAATTGATTGCTTTAAGGCTCATGGCCGATTTGGGCATGGAAACAGAGGTGCACAAAATGAGACAAGGTCAAACAATCTAACTTGAGAAAAAAGAGGGGGTACCTGCCCTTGGTGAGGCGTGTGTGAAAAACATGCACAACAAATGGTGACTCACTGGGGAAATGCTCCAGAGCATTTCAATGACAAACTGGAATCACAAACCCAAAATCTCTGGTTTTGATCTTCATGCGAGGGAAAACAAACCAAATACTCAACCAAAGGATCAAAACCACTAGTCAACCCAACCTTCAGTATGCTAAAAATTCAAGTGTGTGCATATGTGTTAATTCCCATCCTTCAGTTGCTACAAGAACCCAAGCTCTGTCAAGTTAAGCTGCATAGTTTATTCTAACTCCAAAAGCATATGGGACATTGCCTTGTTGTCAATCAGGAGTCCATAGCCCTAACAAGGTTGTCATTATGATTCTCCCGAACATTGCTCTACTGTTGACTGGGTGTCCATAGCCCCAATAGAGTTGCTCGGATACCCTTGAAAAGTTGAATTTTCTTTCTTTTGATTTTCAATGTTTTCTTTTCTTTCCTTTTCTTTTGATTTTCTCTTTTCAATTATTTTATTTCAACTCACAACTGGTGAAGCTCACACTCAGGGCTAAGAATCATAGTGGCATTGAAGCAAAATTTCATATTTTTCACTTAACTAGACTTCACAAAGGACCCAAAGCGACCTCTGGATTCTTAAAATGTGTAAGAGTTGTAAGATTTCATAATACCTTAGGAATGAGACAAACCAACAACTTATCTCCTTCAGTTCAAACACCTAGATCACTTGACACTAGCAGAAGATCCTCTCCATCCACTCTAAAATTTTCACAAAGAAATACGTAGAACAACACCAGACAATAAGTATGGTTGTTGTGCACACAGATGTGCCCATCTAGAAGCAGAGGGCCCCTGGGCAAAGCAAGAACAAAAAAAAGCAAGTTGAATGGAAAGCGAACAACTAAACTAACCAAAGCAAGAAAGCAAAAGCAAACGAAAGGGAAACAAATCTAAAGCAAACTAACCTACAACAAACCAACCTAACGAAAGCAAGAAAGTGAGATATATACATGAAACCTACATTACTAAAAAATGAGCTATGTACAAAGAGATTTACAAAGCACCATGTTTAGGAAAGGAAAACTGACATTAATACCCATTAGACTTTGTAATGCATTCACAAGAAAAAGGGCGGTCGCTATCATTCTAAGCCATGCAGATTTATCTTTTTATTCAAAAAAATGAAGTTTATTATTGTAGCATTCAAATTCAATCACATAATCAGGAAAAATCAGCAATTGAGGTAATTCATTAAACCCATGATTGATCCATAAACACATTTGTCTCCCCTCATTCCCATAATCAAAATGATAAACACGGCTATAAGTATTCACAGGAGTAAGGAAAGATATAACCTAGATGTCGTCATGCAGAGGTGGTAGTGTTTGACAGTCGAGAGCGAGCACAACATCGTCGATTGTTGCATCGGCAACCTCGGGTGGAGGCATTGGATAGTGCAACATTTCTGATCTTGGGCATGCATAGGGCTGGGAGGACATGGCAACAAGCAACTCTTCCAAGTCTTGTGTGGGATCCATAGCCACTGTTGGCAGTTCTTCAAAAAGAAATACTTCTCCACGTTGATCCAATGGGATCCAAATGGAAGTATGTTTTCCCATTTCCTTTCCTAGGTGTCGACCTTATTTTTGTGATGTTCAATGTCTTGGGATGATGACATACACGAATATGTCCTATTGTAGCCATCTAAATGTGAAGGAGGATCGACAATGATCATGGCAGAAGGACTCTAAGTTGCATCTTGTAGTCGACCGGGTGCCTCATCTTTGTTGGCAACTATCTCAACACCTCTGCCTTTGTCTTCTTCTCTTTGTTGTTCATGTATCTCCATGCGACGTTCACTTGTCTCCTCTTGTTCATTGTCACTATAGATGAAGAAGGAACCTCTCTTCCATTCTAGAGGTTCCAATATTTCATCATTTGGGGTTTCAAGGAGTATTTCTTCATCACTACCATCTTCTAGAATGTACTCTTCCTCGACATGGACATACCTCCACAATACTATTCCTAATGGAAAGAAGTCATCAATTAACAACACCTCATCCAGGGGACCAAAGTCTACTATGTTATTTTCTTCCAAGGACTCGCCATAAGGCTTATCATTCATGGTGCACAAATTCTCTTCAAGAGGAAGTTCTTGATGGTTAGTGGACAACATTCTCATGTGTTTTGCTCTAGCATTTGGAGGTTCTAGGCTGCGTTGTTCTTCTATCGTTGTTGTCCTAGCATCCTCATGAGGGCTACTTTCAGCTAAGATGTCACTTGGATCTGGGTCTTGATTCTCACGTTCAATCCTTGAAGCAACTATAGGAAGTGGTGTGCTTGGTTGCCTCGCTTGTTCTTTAACTTGGTCGATGGCTTCGTGGCACAGTTCGCACATGAACTCTGAGTGTGATGAATCATGAAGTCTGCACCAATTTGAGAGTAGCAACACCTCTAAATCCACTTGACATCTCAACTCAGACCAATCCTTTGCTAATCTAGAGATGAGTTAGTTATATCTTTCTGCTATTGAGTCCTCATCACCACTCGGGAGGGAGGTTGGATAGTGAACAATCGTGACCTGTAGTTGTTCCCACTCCTCTAAATCTACATTTTTAGATGCTTGGTCACTGTCATTGTAGATAGAGAGGTCCTCTAATTTGATTTCGCTTATGCCTTCATCATCATTTTATGTTTTCCCAAGACTTTCAACCTTTTCCTCTTCTTGATCTTCAACATTTGTGCTGGCTATACTAGCATCTATTTTTGCATACTTCATTGGTTTATCCTCAATCCCCAAAGGTTCCTCTTCTGGATTGGAGGAATGATTTTGATTAATGGATGGAAATCCTTCTGATTCCTTTCTAGCTAAGTTTGCATAAAGATTGTTTGTTGTCCCAAGGGAACCAACTTCCTCTCTTTGATTTTCAGCTTCTGTGTCTATTGTCCCTTCACTAACTTGTGTCAAATTTCTTAGATCATCTTCAACGTGCTGTCCTCTAGATGGTGAAAGCTCTCTTGCCTCATGGAATGATGCTCCTTCATTAGGAGTTGGTTGTTCCAACTCGTTCAAGTAGCCCTTGACTTGGGTGATGAAATTGGCACATGAAGAACAAGTTAATTCTAAGTGAGGTGTGTTGTGAAATCTACACCAACTAGACATCAATATTTCCTCCAATCTTGGTCCATCTTCACTGCCCAAACATTCTTGGACCAGCTCCTTGAATGCCTTAGCTTCCATGGTTGTCAATTATTCTTCTGGATCTGCAAGAAACAAGGGTTGATATATTTCCCAAAAGGGAATCTCTCCCTACAAGACTCTTTCAATCCTGCTCAAGAATGTTAGACACCCTAACTCATTGTGTTTGCATGTGCCATGGATCCAAAAAAATTCTGCCAATGCAAATTGTTGCAATGGTCTCCTCAATCTTCTATTCAAATCTGTATGTAATTGAGTGATGTTGATTTTCCCTTGCTGCTCCATTTTAACTCAGCTTTTGTTTTCCTTTAGAAAATTCTGATTTCAAGTTTCAGCATTAAAAGGGATCTCCTTATCTCGGATTTCTTCTTGAAAGTTCTCTTTTCAACTACCAACTTTTAGGTTTGTAGCCTCAAAATGCCGCCCTCCTTCTAGCGCCAATTCTGTTCATGTGTGTTTTAGCACTTTCTCAACACAGGCAATGCGTAGGTGCACTACCTCTCTTGAAAGGTAATCTCCAACAAGTTGAAAATCACCCCAAGGTCTCTCAGGTGTCAGGTCATGACGTGCTTGGAATGTCTCAGTTTTTTCATGTGATTTCTTGGAATCACAAGGTGACCTTATGGATGAGTCACAAAGTGGGGAAGTTGGATCTACAAATGGAGTTCTTAAGATGTGGAAATGGTTGTTCAGTTGTTGCAAGTTCAAATAGTAGTCTTGAACTCCTATTTTAGCTTTAGATTTGGCTTTACAACGTGCAATGAACCTTAGCTTAGGTCACTTATTAAAAAAAAAAGGTACAGGGAAGAGAGGAAGTTCCTAAACCTGAAACTATGAATGAACAGTGATCATGGAGGCTGCTATAGTAGACAAACTCCCTAAACTGGGTTTTGCTTGGCCAAGAGGAACCTACAGTTACACAAAACTAGTGCAATGTTCTAAGGACTACAGATTTTTAGATTGCATACACACATCATGAACATGCAATTGAACTATGTTGCAGCAATAGAGTAAGGAATCTCAGACTAGCTTTACAAAGTGATTCATCATCAACAAACCATAAAAAGCATGAACTGGAAACTCATAATATGTAATAACAACAAACACCATCACCACTTCCATTCAAGAAAATAACAACTAAACTACTAGGGAAGTAGAACTATGCATACATAATGAAGAAACACAAGAGAAACATCCATAAATCATGCAATGTAGCTCTCTATTGTTGCAAAATGCCTTTACATTATCTCTCCAACCCTTTACAAATGAAGGACAAGCCCTTATTTATAGTTTTACAAAGCCCAAATGAATGGCTAGGATTAATTTGTATTGTGTGACTCAGATTTGATTACATTAGGGTTTGACATACCCCCAAATATTTCACAATTTAAAATACATTCTTGTCTTTTCCCTATTTCATCCTCTAGTGCCCTGTCACTGTAGTAGTTCTGTCATTTAACTGATTGCTCCTTTTACTATAGATGAAGTTGTTTGGAGGCTTCCCTTTTTCTAATGTGTTTGTTGCATCCTTTGGCTAATCAAATGAGCTTCATTGGTGATTTGTATTATTGTGAAATAGAATAGCTTCCCCCCTTGATCCTATGGAACAACTCCTGATGGATCACGATTGTTTAATGAAAAGCAAGATGGCTCTCCCAATTGGCCTCCCCGACAGACCTACAGTAGGCTCCATAGATCTTGCATACACAAAATGTAGTAAGTGCGTTCACATATAAATTTAGGTGAATTTTAATGACATCCTACAAATTGAGCATTAGACCCATTAATACATTACCAAAGATCATAAAATTCATGTTTGGAGCTCATCTGGGCCATAAGCATAAATACAGGTTCAAGGGTTCGGGCCTCCCTTAAGGTGGAAGGATGGCAGACAATGAAGGGCAGACGATGGACAACCTTTCACAGGGGTGGACCCCAAAGTGGCGAAAGGACAGTCGGTGGATGGAAGGCAGATGACGGATGACGAACAACCTTTCATAGGGGTGGACAATGGATGGTGGATGGCGGACGACGGAGAACCTTCCGCAGGGGCAGAAAAAAGGCAGAAGTTAGATGATGGATGGTGGATGGCTGGCAAATGGAAGGCGGGTGACAGATGGATGGCAAAGATCCTTTTGTAGGGGTAGACCTGCAAGCGCCTGACCTGGTGGCTTTACCATCTTGAAACTAAAGTCTGGGATTACTGATAACATCTGTGAAATGCACAACTTGGGATGATTGTGAAGGCTTCATCATTGATCGACAAAAAAATGGGTGCAACGAGTGTGGAGTCTAAAATGCGGGGGGAAGTTATGTGTTGGCCACTGCGAGAATGACAAAATAGGAACGGAGTCTCATCTAGGGCTTCCAACAAGAGCGGGTCTGTGGAGCATGAAGGATGCGGCGGCAAAAATGGGCGCGGGGTCCCCGTGTCTGGTGGACGTAGGGGCTCAGTTGCAAGCAAACGACGAGGCAGAACGATGAATGACAAAGGGAAACCCGTGAATGTGAGTCCGCAAGGGCCAATAGATGTTAGGCAAAAAGTAGAGAGAAAACTCTAGGACCTAGCCTGCAAAGGGGGAAATGACTTAGTGAAACCTAGGTAGGTGAACTTGGCCAATATGAAATTGATCGCTTTAAGGCTTATGGCCGATTTGGGCATGGAAATAGAGGTGCATAAAATGAGATCAAACGACCTAACCCAAGCAAAACGAGGGGGTTCCTGCCCTTGGTGGAGCATGTGTGCAAAACATGCACAACAATTTCTTCCTTTTAATTCCTTAATTGTTTCCTTTGAATGTTGCTCCTTTATTATCAAATATTAATCGCTACATCTTTTTTCAATATTAATTGCTACTCCATTTATTTATAAATGAATCGTTCTTTTTATTCAATGAATCAGTCCATCATTAATCATAAGAAGTCGGCTTCATAAATTAATAATATCTTTATTTTGGGTGCCATTAGTAAGGACCAACATAAACAATCATAATGAAGTTGGCCGACATAGAGTATAATCCAACAATGTAATATTCATAGGGAGTTGGCCAATTTTTATATACAATGTCTTTGATTTGTAATTTGCATAATGTAAAGAGGGTTGACCAAGAATAGGATAGAATAAAATTAAACTTAAACTTTTCATTAACCACCTTCAAATAATGTGATCTATTCTTTCAAACGATTAGTGATCTTTGGCCTTAGTCGATGTTATTTATCCTTTAATAATGATTTACCCTTTGATATCAATGATAATCTCTTTGACAATCTTGTCATTCTTCCTTGACACCAATGAAAATACCTAATTTTAAGTTCTCCTCCATACATCTTAATCTATACAACGATCTCTTAGATACCAATCTCACCAACAATCTCGGTCTTTGATATTAAAGATAACAATATTTTTCATCCACTTAACATTAATATCACTACAAAAATCTCTTCATTCTCATCTTGACATTCTTGTCCATATATGTTAGACCAACAATATCCACAACAAATTCTTTCACAACTTTGTCTATCTCTGACATCAATGACAAACATTCCAACAATCTCCCCCTTTGTCATTGATGGAAACACAAACATAATTCTCTCATTTTGCATTGCTCCCCCTTACTCTACCTCTCCCTCTTTGACATCAATGAAATATGGAAACTTAGTATACTACTTTCCTTCATGATATGATTCTTCCTCTTTTTTGTGGTGCTCCCTTGTCTATAAATATCCCCCTTTCTCAGGCTTCCTTTTTCCCCAATTCTCTTCCTTTGTGTTGCAAGTATGAGAAGTTAGTGTTTTCATTGATGTCAACAAGCCTGTGTTTTCATTGATGTCTATTGTTGGGTGAGATTTTTTGCAAGATTTTGAGTAGTCAATGTTATCTGTCATTTGATTAGTTGCATTATGTTATCATTAGTAAAGCTACTAGTGTCAACCTCTAGTGTTGTTTTGATAATCTTTTGTCTATGGTTGAGTAAGTCCTGAAGATGATGAGGATGTGTCTTTGGTGCTTGGTTTCTAAGTGATTTTGAGAAAAATTGATAAAAAGAGGAAACAATGTGTTGCAGTGGTGTTCTAGGTTATAGAGGTGTGTTCTTGTGTTGCTATGCATTTCTTCTAGGTTGAAGAACTACTTGTGCAATTTATATATGTTGGTGAGTGATGTTTAGAAGTGTTATATCCAGGATTTGGTGTGCTAGATTGTTGTACAAAAGAAGTTGTGTTCACCAGAGTGTGAATTTTGCATTGCAGAGGTGTCTAGGAGAAATGTCTTTGTTTTGTGTTTCTCGACAGTTATGTCTTAGGTTTTGCAGATCTAAGGGTGTGTTGATAGTGTCAGTATCTTTGTTCATTCAAAGTGGTTTGAGTATTTTTACTTTGAAAGTTAGTTTCTTGTGTAACAATGTATGACAAAGTTGTCTGAGTGTACTGGGTTTGTACATTCTTCAGGTGGAAGTTGTTACGAAAGAGTTAGTTGGATTTTAGAATGTTTGAGGAATATTCTAGATCATGTTCAAGTGTGGTGTGTGGTTTGCAAGTCATCCTTGGACTTAAGGAAGTGTGTAATTAAAAATTTAATGGTGTTTACATAGGAAACAACTAACCTGGTGTTTCCACTACTTGTGATGGATATCTATTATTTGTAGAAGCATGTTGTAGTGTGGTGTTGTCAGTTTGGGTCCTAGCTAAGGTGTGATGTGGTCCTCTTTCATTTTTATCTGATAGGTAAGTGTTTTAGCATCAACCTAATTTGAATTTGCATGGTTGATGTGTATTTTCAACCTTGGAAAAGGGTTTCAAGTTTGAAGAAGGTATAAATATGAGTTGAGTTGTTGAGGAATGATAAGATAGATGTGAGAGATGCAAATGATGTGAAGTGCAGAGTTTTAGAATGTGAATTTGAGAAGTCCAATGCGAGCTTTCATGTGTTAGATTACTAGATGCAATGAGTAGAACTTGTTTACAATTCTTTAATCATATTACGAAGGTGTTGGTAACATTGTGGTGGATTCTTTGTTGCATTGAGATGATTTTATCTATGTAGCATTTCTTCTCTATCTTCTTTTCTATTTTGGAAGTGAGCCTTTCTTCTTTGAGTAGTGAGCCCTCCAATAGTGATCCTTATTGTATTTGATGTTGATATTACTTATATTGTGAGCTAATCCTCATCATGGTTTTTCCCTTCTTGGGTTTTCCACATAAATTTGGTGTTCTCTTGTGTTTGGTGCTAAGTTGTTTAAGTTTCTGGTATTTACTTTTCATGACAAATCATCATAATATATTTAAGGGTTTAATGAATGAATTTGGATCAAAATGTTAATGAGGGTTTTGAAGTTTTAAGGTACAACCAATTCACCTACCCCCCTCAGTTGTATTGTGCATTCAACAATTGGTATCAGAGCCAAGTTCCTTAGAGAAAATCTTAACCACTTGAGGTAGATTTGGGTAGATTTGGGATGGAACACAAGAAGGATATTCCTATGTTTGATGGAATAGACTATGCATTCTAGAAAGCAAGGATGGAGGGATTTCTAAGTTATCTAGGATATGATGTCTAGAAGTCAATTTAGAGTGGATATACTATACCTACAAATGGTCTGAGCACTAAAATTGAAATCAAGGCCTATGAAAGTAATAGTAAAGCAAGGTATGCTCTTTTAAGTAGGCTTCAAATTTTGAATTAGTGAAAGTTATGAATTTGAAAGCTACAAAAGAAATCTCAAAAAATTTGGAAAGCATTTATGAAGGAGATGATAAGGGTAAAAAAGCTAAGATGGAGAATCTATAGATCACATTTGAGAACTTGTGTATATCTGAAGATGAAAAAATTACAAGCTACATGTAGAGGGTAGATGAAGTGGTCAGCTCCACCAGAGGTCTTGATGAAAAAGTCTCATAACCCTTCTTAAAGCTTACAGTCATAATTTTTTTTCTATTGAGCAATTTCCAAATCTAGATTAGTATTCTAGATATCAGTTGTATGGTTCTCAAATTACATTTGAAATGAGAGAATTTGGTACTAATAATGGTGAAAAATAAGAGAAGACTAAAGAATCAAATCAGGAGGATCTTGATGATGTGGAAGCTAACTTTATGAGAAGGATGAAAAAGGGTACTAGCAAGTATAAAGGTAAGTTTCCTTTCAAATGTTTTAGTTGTGGAAAGATGGGTCACTATGCTTCAAGATGTCTAAACAGAGTTGTGAATGACAAAAACAAGGAGAAGAGAGGTAATATGATTAATAAAAGCTATTATGTTAGAGAAGATGCAAGTATTTCTAATGATGAATCTAATTATGGAGATGATGTTGATGATGAATGCTTGTTCATGGATTTAAAAGATAAATCTGTTATTTCTAATTCTAAAAGATGTGTGAAGGAATTCCCTCTGGAGAGAAAGGATAAGACTGAAGGTACTTTGGTATCTACTTTTCATGCTAGATAAGACAAGAACTATTGGATCATTGATAGTGGATGCTTTAACCATATGATTGGAGACACGAGTAATTTTTTCAAACTTGAAACGTATGATGGAGGACTTGTTAGATTTGGTGATGATGCAAGTGCTAAGATATGATGTTTACTATGTTAAGGGTTTAAGGCATAACCTCTTGAGTGTTTGAAAAATGTGTAGAAAAGGATACAATCTTATGTTTCAGGATGATGGACGTGAGATCAGAAAAGGGTCCAAAACTATGATTGATGCTAGAAGAAGAATAGATGGAAATGTTTATCAACTAAAGGGTGATAATGGTCATTGTTTTATGACTCGGATTAATGAAATTTGGCTATGGAATAGGAGGATGTGTCACATTAATTTTGATAATTTGGTAAGAATCAGTTCAATTCAAGTAGTGAGAGATCTGCCAAAGATTAAAAATCTTATCAATGCTATCTGCAAGGATTGTCAAATTGGAAAGCAAACAAGAAGAAGTTTCAAAGGAAAAGAACAATCTTCTACCGAATTGTTGGAGTTGGTTCATGCAGATCTTTGTGGTCCTACAAGAGTAAGAAGTCTTCAAGGTGACATGTATCTCATGCTTTTGATTGATGATTATTCTAGAATGGCATGGGTTACTTTTATTAAAGAAAAATATGAAACCCTAGATAGGTTCAAAGCATTTAAATTTATGGTTGATAATGAAATGGACATGAATATAAAATGTTTGAGATTTGAAAAAAGTGGAGAGTTCACCTCTAATGAATTTAACATGTTTTTTGAGAATCATGGCATAAAGAGGCACTTGTCTGCCCCTAAGACTCCTTAGCAAAATGGAGTAGTTAAAAGGAAAAATAGGACTATTCAAGAAGCTATAAGGACTATGATGAAAGAAAAAATTCTATCGGAAGTTTACTGGAGAGAAGCAATTCATACTGTTGTCTACATACTTAATAGAGTTCAAGAAAAAGGAAACAACACAAAGACTCCCTATGATTTGTGGCATGGAAGGATCCCTATTGTCAAGTACTTTAGAGTGTTTGGAAGCAAATGTAATATCAAAAGAGATGAAGAAAACTTGTGAAATTTTGATGCAATGTCTAATGAAGGTATCTTGGATATTCTACCAAAAGTAAAACCTATTGGTGCTACAACAAAAGACTAAGAAAGATTGTTCAGAGTGCAAGTTTCAAGGTTGATGAAGATTTTCAAAACTCGGTGGTGATAGATGGATATGAATAATATGATTCTATTTGTAGATAAAATAAAAATCTAAGGAAGTGTAGATTGAAGAGGAAGAAGCTCTAAAAATACTCCTAGAAACCCTAAGTATGTGCAAAGGAATCATTCTCAAGAACAAATCATTGGAGATAAAAGAAAAGGTGTATTAACAAGAAGGAAAGTTGTTGAAGAAGAGATAAATCTATGTTTACTTTCTAAAGTTGAACTGAATACAATGATTGAGACATGTAAATATGAACCTTGGTTAAAGGCTATGGAAGAAGAACTATTACAGATTGAGAAGAATCAGACTTGGGAACTTGTCCCAAGACCTACAAACAAAACCATAATTGGATCTAAGTGGGTATTAAAAAAAAAATGAATGAAAATGGAAAAGTGGTAAGAAACAAGACAAGGCTTGTGTGTAATGGCTACTCACAAGTTGAAGGAATATATTTTGAGAAGAAACTTGATCTGGTTGCAAGAACGGAGGCTATCATGATGTTTTTGGCTTTTGCAATACATGAGGAATTTAAAGTTTATTAAATAGATTTGAAATCTGATGCAAGGCTGGATAAATATTTGATATAGAGAGGATTCAATAAAGTTATCACAGATAGTAATCTTTACTTTAAAGTTGAGAAGGATGAAATATTAATTGTGGTTGTGTATGTTGATGACATAATTTTTGGAGTTAATGAAGCTGTGTAAGAAGTTTGCAAAAGAGATGGAAAAAGATTTTGATATGTCTATGTTTGGGGAGATGAATATATTCCTTGGGCTACAAATCAATCAATCAAACAAAGGTATATTTATTTCACAATCAAAGTATGCCAAAGAAATGTTGAAGAAATTTGGAATGGAAGACTCTAAACCAGTATGTACTCCTATGGTTATTGGTTGCAAATTGAGTGAGAATGATGAATATCCTAAGGTTGATCAAAGAAAGTATAGATCAATGATTGGTGGATTGCTATATCTAACTACTACTAGATTGAATATCATGCATGCAATTTTTCTTGTGGCTAGATTTCAAGATCCTAGAGAGTGACATATTGCAACAGTGAAGAGGATATTTAGATACTTGAAAGGCACTCCAAATCATGGCTTGTGGTATCCAAAGGATACTAATTTCACTTTGAGTACCTAGATAGATGTATATTGGGTTGGTTGTGTTGATGACAGGAAAATTCCAAGTGGTTGTGCATTCTTTCTTGGATGTAGATTGGTATCATGGCTAAGAAATAAACAAGATTCGGTATCTTTATCTACTGTAGAGGTTGAGTCTATTGCAGTAGGATCTTTTTGTACACAAGTGCTATGAATGAGGCAAATATTGAAGGGTATTAGAGTGGTGTATGATGAACCAAGTTCTATCTTTTGTGACAATAAAAGTGTAATAAATATTTCAAACAACCCGGTCTTGCATTCAAGGATAAAATATATTTCAATCAGATGTCACTTTCTGAGAGAAAAGGTTGTGGATAATGAATTAAAGCTTGAATATGTGCCTACAAAACATCAAATTGCTAATATATTCACTAAGGCTCTTCCTAAGGATACTTTTGAGTATCTTCAGGAGAAGTTGGGGGTTATTTCCCCTCCTTTGTTGAACTAGATACATAAGGAGATGCATTAGTCTAGTGGATCTGAAGATTCATTCTTTTTTCTAGACTAATGATTGCTAGCTCTCAAGGGGAGTAGGTAGTAGCATTGTCGATTGTTGTAGTTAGAAGAGTGTGTGTTGTCATTGTGCAATGCTTACTGATTTGGTATAGTTTGGTGTGTGCTCCTAAGGGGGAGCATACAAAGCATAATAGGTAGTTTGATTGATGTCAAAGGGAGAGAATAAATTTAAATATTTTGGTAATTCACCACAGATGTCAAAGGAGGAGACAAAGTCATGTGAAAAGGAACAAGTTATCAGGGGGAGAGAAATATTCATGAAGAAAGTTAAGAGAGAGAGTGTAATGAGTATGTTGTCAAAGGGGGAGAAAAGAGAAAAGGAAATAGGTATGGAGTGGAGCTATTGTATCTTTGGTAGTTTTTCACATCATGTGTTTCCATCAATGAAAAAGGGGGAGATTGTTGCAAGTATGATCAGTTAGTGTTGTCATTGATTTCAATAAGCCTGAGTTGTCATTGATGTCTATTGTTGGGTTAGATTGTTGTAAGAGTTTGAGTAGTTGATGTCATCTATGCTTTGATTAGTTGCATTATGTTTTCATTAGTAAAGCTACTAGTTTCAACCTCTAGTGTTTCTTTGATAAGCTTCTATCTATGGTTGAGGAAGTATTAAAGATGATGAGGATGTGTCTTTGGTACTTTTTTCCAAGTGTTTTTGAGAAAATTTGATGAAAAGAGGAAACATTGTGTTGTAGTGGTGTTTTGGGTTACAAAGGTGTGTTCTTGTGTTGCTCTACATTTCTTCTAGGTTGAATATCTTCCTGTGAGATTCAAATATATTGGTTAGAGATGTTCAAAGGTGTTATATCCAATATTTTATGTGTTGTATTGTTGTATACAAGAAGTTGTGTTCACCAGAGTGTGAGTTGTGTATTATAGAGGTGTCTAGGAGAAATGTCTTTGCTCTATATTTCTCTGTAGTTATGTTTTAGGTTTTGTGGATTTAAGGGTGTGTTGATAGTGTTGGTATCTTTGTTCATTCAAAGTGGTTCAAGGTTTGGTGCTTCGAAATTCAGTTTCTTGTGTAACAGTATATGGTAGAGTTGTTTGAGTGTACTAGGTGTGTACATTCTTCAAGTGGAAGTTGTTGTGAAGAAGTTAGCTGGATTTTAGAGTGTTCTAGGAATATTATAGATCATGTTCAAGCATGGTGTGTGGTTTGCAAATCATCCTTGGACTTAAAGAAGCATGTACTTAAAATTTTAATGGTGTTTACATAGGTAATAGTTGACCTGGTGTTTACACTACTTGCGATGGATATCTATTATTTGTAGAAGCATGGTGTAGCGTGGTCTTTTTGATTTGTGTCCTAGCTAAGGTGTGATGTGGTTTTCTTTCACTTCTATCCTCCATGGAATTTTTTTAGCACTGACCTAATTTGAATTTGTATAATTGATGTGCATTTCTGACCTTGGAAAAGGGTTTCAAGGTTGAAGAATGTATAAATATGAGTTGAGTTATTGAGGGATGATAAGATAGATGTGAAAGATGTGAATGATGCAAAGTGCAAGGTTGTAGAGTGAAAATTTGAGAATTTTAGTGCTAGCTTTCATGTGTTAGATTACTAGATGCAATGAGCAGAAGGTTTCTACAATTGTTCAATTAGACTACGAAGGTGTTGGTAACATTGTGGTGGATTATTTGTTGCATTGAGATGATTTGCTTTGTGTAACATTTCTTCTCTATCTTCTTTTCTATTTTGACAGTGAGCCTTTCTTCTTTGGGTAGTGAGTTCTCCGGCAGTGAACCCTATTGTATTCAGTGTTGATATTACTTATATTGCGAGTTAATCCTCACCGTAGTTTTTCCCTTCTTGAGTTTTCCACATAAATTTGGTGTTCTCTTGTGTTTGGTGTTAATTTGTTTAAGTTTCTATTGTTTACTTTTCATGCTAAATCATTGTAGCAGATTCAAGGGTTTAATGAATGAATGTGGATCCAAATGTTAATGAGGCTTTTGAAGTTTTAAGGTACAATAGACTCACCCTCCCCCCCCGCTTAGTTTTAATATGCATTCAAAAATTTATCTATGTGTTCCTTGGGTATGTGCCTCCTCTATAGCTATCCAAACAGATAATTTGGATGACCTTCTTAGGTTTAACATTTCAAGAACTTGTTATGCTATCCATTGTTCACTAAGCATCTTTACAAAATTGAACATGCTTTCAACTCTTTCCAAAGAATATTCTTTTTTCTGTTATGCTTCCACTTGACATTAGTGACATCATTACATCAATAGGGACTTGAACATAAGTATAACCATCATAACCATCCAACTTGCTACTATCCATTTCATTTGCTTTTCTCAATACATGCTTGTTTTTTCTATCATACTCTTCAAACAAGGATTCATTTGGATCATTCTCATCCTCCCATAGCATCTTTATTGTGGTTTCTTTCTTCTTTCAATGTCTCAAACCTTCTAGGATTTCTCTCATCTTGACATCAATTCTCCTTCACTTCATTATAAGGTAGCTTTCTAGTATGTAGTCTACTATTATCATATCATTCTCAATATGCCATACTTCTTATTCCTTTGATGACTATGTTGTCACCATCCCCACTATACCTTGTCTTAAAAAATGTTTCCATGCATAATTTGTCAACCATCATGTCATACATGCTTTGAACTACACTTTTTTGGAGTATTTATGGTTTTTACATCTCATATTTTTAACCTCTATCATCCCAAGAACATAACTCAATAATTTTATTGTATACCTAGCATTATTTAGTCTCTCTTTCTTTTCTCCAATCATATATTCTCTTTATCTACTAATTCCTCCCCTATTATCAATAACAACTGAATGCTCATATGGAATATTCCTTAGCTGACCTATATTGTATTGTCTTCTCTATGGAGCTAATGGATAATGCATTGGTTAGATCCCCCTAAACTCATACTTCTCCTCATATTTGTGCATGAAGTGCATTTTGTACAACAACAGATTATTCTTTCTTCTCATTATCTTGCTCTTGTTTCCTTCTCCATACTTTTGTATTTTCTTCCTTTTGATTATCAATGGTTTGCATTTTCTTGTTGTGCTTAGGGAGTTCAAAAACACTTCTATAGAATCATTCCATATGCCCATAATTGTTGAAATTATAGCACAAAACATTGTAATCTTCCATATGATTAAAGGAATTACTGTTTCTTCTTGAAGATTCATAAGTATTTCTATTCTTGTTCCAACCATCATTTCTTTCTCATGTTCTACAATCTCTTGCCTTATGACCAAGGTTGTTACATTTATAACATTGGTATTGCAATTCTTATTTGACAACCCATAACAACTTTTATTCTTGGTCCAACCAAATTCTCTTGCATGTATCCAACAATTTATTTCTTTGTGACAAAATTTATTACATGAATAACAATAACCATAAAATGAATGTTGAGACTTGTTCATTTGCACTTTCCTTAGAAGAAATGATCTTGTGAATTTCTCCTTGTTGTCTCTATGAGGAACATTATTTTTTTGTGGGACATTTTTTTCCTTCCTCTTATTATTCTCATTATTGATTGAGCCTTTTAGAACATCTATATAGCCTTTTGTTCTTTCCTCATTTCCTTTATTTTGTTGCTCATTTGAAGGTTGATATTTCTTTGCTTCATGACCTAGACTTGTCTTTGTACATGATGAGTTTTTCCCATCTATAATATCATCCACGGTTTAGATAATTTATCAACTTTGAGGCTCCTGTTTGGGTTGGTAGTTGTTCTCTCTAATTCTTTCCTTAAGTGACCAATTTCTAATTCATTGGGATTTGAGTTTTTCCTTTCTTCATAGTCAATACTCTTCTCATTTTTTAGGTTCCTATTTAATAGAGTACTTGCTTTCTCCAATTCCATTCTCAAGGAGATAATTTTGGATTCTAACTTTTCACAATTCTCTTCGCTTTCCTTTAACTGTATTTTCATTCCTTCCTCAATCCTTTTTACCTCTTCGCACTCAACTTTCAAATCTAGGAAAACTTTCTTGGCTTCTTCCTCATTCCTTTTTTCTTATTCATATTTTACTTTATGTCCACGGTTATCTTCTCATCTTCTTCAAGAGCTTGTGATATCTTCACTTTGGATTCACTTTCTTCTTGAATTTTTTATTTTAGACATGCATTTCTTCTTTTAAGTGAATGAATCTCATATTACACAAGATAAATTTCTTCCTCAAGATCCACATCTTCATCAACCTCATTCTTATCTTTCACATCTCTTTTATCCTCCTTATGATTCTCAATGTCATCCTTAATCTCTATCACCATGATTAGTATCTCTTCTTTTGAATCTTTTTCTTCTTTTTTTTTTCTTCAGTTTTAAATTGCACACATTAAAAGAATAATAATTAGTTTTATTATAAATAATTTTTTTAAACTTACCTTTGTATATGTTAGATTCTTCTTTGGGCCTTTTATCAACATGGGCTTTCTTTGCATTGGATTCATTTCTCAAGCTATCACTTGATTCATGCTTTGAATTCATCATCCATTTTGATGCCTTAAATATTCCTTCATTTGTTAGAGGAATTCTCTTCTTCTAAATCCATATCTACCTTTTCATCATATTTTTCTTCTAAATCCATTTCAACATTTTCTTCCCTTTTTAACATTTCTTTTCTTTTACTCACAAGGTCATCTTTCTTTTCAAAGATATCATCTTTATTTTTTGTTGCCATGTGTATTCCAAGTACCTCCAGATTATTTTCATTTGTTTTTATTAGTGCTATTTGATCAACATTTTACTTATTATTTCCTTTTCTCTTATTTCCTTTTCATTTTCCCATATGTGCTCTTAATATCTGCCTTCGAGCGATTAGGCTATATTCGAAGGAACTTGCTCTAATACCAATTAATGATCACACAGTTATACTGAGAGGAGGGTGAATCAGTATAATATAAACTTTTACTTTTCAAATTCAATCAATCACATCAACCACACATATGCAAGATCTAGCAATGTGAGAACACACAATTTATGTGGAAACCCTTCAGAGAAAATACCATGCCAAAATACTGAATATATATTATAGATTCTTCTTCTTCTTCTTGTAGAATCCAACCTACTAGAGGCTCCAACCTATTGAAGGCTTCAACCCCCACACAAACTAAGCTCCAACCTAGCAAGAGGCTCCAACCTTTATTTTATAGGCTCCAACCCCCACCCAAACTAAGCTCCAACTCAGATACTATCCTTCCAAATATTATCACAACTCATACAATATCCTTCTTTCTCAAATCTGATCCAAACACAATTTTGATCCAATCTCAAATCTGATCCAAATTTTTTTTTGATTCAATCACAAATATGATCACTACCTCATATTTTGTATGATTTAAGTCATTCCTTTTCAAATTATTTTCACACTCATATACTTCCACTTCTTTACAAATCTACTATAAATCATACACACTTCTCTTTCACAAATCTGATCTAATCATGCACTAACTCATTTCACAAAAACTAATCATTGTCATGCCAATAAATCTAAGTTACACTTTATATTTTTTCCCTTCACTTTCTTTTCAATTTGCTCTTATTCTCATACTAATTATTAATTACTTATCTACACTTCATTTTCCTTATGCCTTTACATGAAGGGAGGCATCCCTTTGAATAGAGATGACCATCTAAATAGACATGAACTTTTGTTAAGAATATTTATGCTTAATCTTTGTCTTTCTAACACTTATTAATTTATGTCTTTTAATTCCTTAATTGTTGCCTTTAAATGCATCTCCTTCATTATCAATAGTAATCGATACATCTTTTTTCAATATTAGTTTCTACTCCATTTATTTATATATGAATCATCATTGTTATTCAATGAATCACTGCATCGTTAATCATAAGATGTCAACTTCATAAATTAATAATATATTTGTTTTGGGCACCATTACTAAGGACCAATGTAAACAATCATAATGAATTCGACCAACATAGAGTATAATCCAACAATGTAATCTTCATAGGGAGTCAACCAATTTTTATACTAAATGCCTTTGATTTGTGATATGCATAATGTAAAGAGGGTCCGCCAAGAATAGGCTAGAATAAACTTAAACTTAAACTTGTCATTAGCCACCTTCAAATAATGTGATCTACTCTTTGAAATAATTAGTGGCCTTTGACCTTATTCAGTGTCCATTCAATGTTCTTTATCCGTTGACATTGATTTACCCTTTGATATCGACGATAATATCTTTAACAATCTCGTCATTCTTCCTTGAAACCAATGAATATACTTACTTTGATGTTCTCGTCCATACATCTTAATCTCCACAATGATATCTTAGATTTCAATCTCACCAACAATCTTGATCTTTGATATTAAAGATAACAATCTTGTTCATTCACTTGAAATTAGTGTCACTGTGACAATCTCTTCATTATTATCTTAGCATTCTTGTCCATATATCTTAGACCAACAATATCCACAACAAAATCTTTGAGAACCTTGTTTACCTTTGACATCAATGGAAAACATTCCAACACAAACCCCTCAAAATTTTTGGAAATATATAATTTTAATGCATAGGCATGTTAGATTGGAAGAAAAATGGGAACTTTATAAATATAGTGTTATAATGTTTCAATGGATAGGGCACATAGAACATTCACTTTTGCAAAAAACATGCTTGATTTGAGCAACCAATCAAAAGATATAATAATTTCAAATTTTTCCTATTTGCCTAATTTCACACTCAATTTTTTTAAAATTCCTACAAAGAGAAAATTTGAGAGAGAATGCAATAAAGGCCTACACCCTTCACATAGAAGGTAAGATTTGAATGACAAAGAGAAAAAGTATGGAAAATTTTGAAGTTTCCAAGTTAAAGGAGAGCACAACTCAAATAAAAAAGATGTGTTGTGCATAGATGTTGGAAGGCTAAACATGGATGTTGATTGAGTGATTGGAGTTGATTTATTCTTAGGAAATAAATGTTTTAGAATATAGAGCAAGAGAGTTTATTCCAACTACAATGCATTTGGATGTCCAGTAGTTATCCTTGCCCTTCCTCAAAGTGTATAACCTTGATCATAGGAGAAATTCACATTGGCCTTAATAATTTGGTTTCTACCACTTCCACATTGTGTTGATGAGTCTAATTTTACTAGTCCCACAAATTATTATGTGGTGATAAGCATGAAACTAAGAAAGATGGGATGTCAATGTCTCTAAGAATGATTACATGCAATAACAAACCACCTTGAGAAGGAAGATATTTTGTTTAGATGTGGGACAAAAATTAGGAGCTATTGGATTTATTTGTGATAGTCAGAGTTCCGCACATATAGCAAAGAACTTGGCTTTTCATGTGAGGGTGAAGCAGAAGTATGTCCAATATAATTTTGTTCTTGACATGGTAGAGGATAGGAGGTCAAAATTGAATAAATTTAACACTTTGTTTAATGTCACATTTTAATTAGCAAATCTAGTTTGTAAGGAGAAATTCATGTGTTTGTAGCAAGTCGATGAGGCTCTCAACCTTTAGAAAATAGTTGAGTTTTGGTAATACCTTTACTCTTATAAGTTATTCAACATGTGGTTGAATGTTAAGAAAGGTGTCTCAATATTGTTTCCTAATTTTATAATTAAAAAGTAATATTCAAGAAATAGGAAATAAAAGTATAGTTTTTAGGGCTTTATTGTAATTCCCTTCTTGATTATAGCCTTGAGGTGTGGCTCTTGGAATCATTTCTGTTGAAAACAAAGTAATGCTAAGAGAGGAGTGAATCAACATATATTAAAATTAAGACATTCCCATTTGCAAATAATACTTCACATCACATGAACTGAAAGAACAACATAAAGGAAAACATGGACCACACCATAACACCAATATTTTTACATGGAAAACCCATGAGGTAAAAACCATGGTGAGAGTTTACTCACAATATGAAATCTCACTACCTAAAAGGTTTTATAATGTAGTTTTAGGCTCACTGCCTATATACTTGCACACACTGAAGCATATAAAAATTTATGGGAAAGATACAAAGGACTTGATGAGACTAATTGTCTCAGAACAAGGTACATGAACATTATGATGAGAGAACTAAGACTAGAACTACTATAGATGAGGCATTTGACTTATGTTGACATTGTAGTTCCTTTTTCACACATTTACATCTTCATACAGATTTTACACACTTCATGTTTAACATTTTGCTTAATCCACACCCAACACATCCATCATGCTTCACAAATGATTTGTCCTTCTATAAATGGGTAAGTGCAAAAAGAAGGGAGGCCAAAAAGGGGTCTTAAGTGGCCACTTTTTTTTTTTAAATAAGGAAATACTGACCTTGGATGAGAAATTGAGGATAGTTACAGTCAAAATTTTAAGATGCACCAAAAACAATGTAGCAAGTGCTCAAAGTCTTCTTTCTAAACTACTATTTTTTTTTTAAAATGATATAGATTAAGGGGTTCAAAAGAGGGAGCCACATAAATTGATGTTGCTTTTATCAAAAAACCATAACATAGTGATTTTTGTGGCTCCCTCAAAAGGTTAGCTTTTTTTGGTATTTTTAAAATTGCTTGGATGAGAAATTAGCTAAAAACATGTAGTTTATGCTCGATTTTTATGATAATTTTTTAATGAATATTTATGATGCAAGAGTATCGACCCGAATTTTGTTTTTCTTATTTTCTTTGTTTGGTTTGGGTTTCCATTTGACTTTGTCTTGTGAAATTGTTGGCTATTGATTCTTCCAAAATCTTTGGAATCTCTAACTATCGGCTTCCTATCCTCAAATTAGTTTTGGACAATTATGTGTGTTGTGCATCTCCATGGAGAAAATGAATTTAGATTGATAAGGGAGGAAGGGGGTTGTGAACTAATCATGGAGAGAAGGATTCCTATTTGGGAAAAAGAAGGAAGCATGATTTTTAAGATAGGAGGATGATGCCATAAAAGAGGAGGTCGAGTTCGTTGCTAGTTTGTAGAGGTAGATCGAGCCATGGGAAAGTATAGAGGACAAATTGAAACCCATGGGAATTAGAAAGAAGGTTGTTTGGAAGAGAAGAGGCAAAGTTAGCAGGAAGGGAATAGGATAGATCGATCACAAGAGGATACTTTGATTCATTGAGGTAGCTAATTTGGAAGAATGCAATGCTAGTTAGAGGAGTTGGTTGATTGAAAAGTTTGAGAGTGATCAAATTCATGTCTGAAGATTGGCTGAGCAGGAATAGGGCATGCATTGTGCATGTAAAGATGCCCATAATTGGAATATAATAATCATTTATGAGTTGCAAAAAAAAGTAAACTTATGGTGTTATTTGTCTGAGTTAATTATATTTTTGTTAGCCCCATGGTTGTCGTTGCACCAAAAAATTGACCTATTAATGCCCAATACAATAACAAAATTTAATGGATCCATAGGAGGCAGTTAAGCCATGTCACGAATCTCGAGGGGAGCACTGACCATTTGCCAACAATCTCCCCCTCGGTGTTACTCGAGGGGATTTGAACCTGATATCTTTGGATTTGATACCAATTGTTGGCCCCATGGTTATTGTTGCACCAAAAGATCAACTTGTTAATGCTCGATACAACTGCCAAAGTTAATGGATCCACAAGAGGCGGTTAAGCCATGTGACAAATCCCAAGGCGAGCATTGACCATCTGCCAACAATCTATATTTCTAGCCCTTCATATGAACATAGTTTAATTACTTTGTTTCATTGTTGAAGTTCTTGTCGCACTGTTTATGAATTGAGCGCCATTCTATAGGAAATTTCTTTGATTTTTAATAACTGTTGCAAGTTCTTGTCTCCAATTATTGCACTATAATTTAATAGTTGTCCATTAGTAAGAGGGTTGTCAATGATCATTTTGGTATCAAAGCAAGAAAGATCTGGGGGAGTTTGGAAAAAGGTTTGGTGGAATTTTTGACAAGTATGTGTGTGTGGATGTTTTGATAGGTTAAAAGGAAGAACCTAGGTACCAAGATATTAGGTAGAGGAAAAGGAGAGAAGACCTAGGTGAGGTATCACGAAGTAGAGAAGAGAAAATAAAAGATGCAGCAACAAGAGAGACTAAAACATAAGGATAAGTTGAAGGACAATAAAATAAGATAGGATGATGCAGATTTTGATCAAGAAATGGTAGAGTTGAGAAGAGATTTGGAGAGATGTAATTTATTGGTGAAGCAACGACTTGAGGGAAGAATCCAAGAATATGATTGGGGTTGGCCATTGAAAAAGAAATTGAAGTGGCCTATGCAGATGATTGTCAAGAAAAGAAGGGGCAGAAGATGGTTTCCTTGAAAGAAGAAGAAAGCTTGCCACATCATGAAGTTGACATGGAAGTAGAGCCTAAAGAAAAGAAAAAGAAAATGGAAGATGGAAAGAAAAATGTTGGTCAAGAGGATGCAAGAAACCTTGAGAAGGAAAAAATAGACGATGTAAATGAAGATGAATAAATACAAGTATTGACTGAGGAAATATCAACAAAAATGAAGATTGGCATTCCTTCGAAAGTAGCTCGGAAGAAGTTTGAGGAGTGTGCATGCCAGGTAAATGATAAGAAAGTTGTTTCCGATGATTTTAGTAATGATGCTTTTGAATCTTTGAAGAAAATTGTTGAAGGAAAGAGTTTAAAAGTAGAAGAAAAAAAGGATGTGGAATCAAATGGTGACAATGATATATATGAACATGAGATGGAGTTTTGGAGGCTTGTAAATGAAAAAGGCATAAGAAAGAGAAAATACACAAAAAATGAAAATAGGTTGAACATGTGACCATTGTTCTAGAGCAATGTTGGAAGAAATGAAAGAAAAGAATGAAGGTGATCACTAGCTGGAGATCTCACGTGTAGGAGCACATGCTTATTTTTTTCTCCTCGAGAGTCTAATGTAGGAGCATTGTACTCGCCAATTTAGGGTTCAAATTTTTGATTTTTTTTAATGATCTCCTAATTCTTTACTTGGTAACTAGTGACATGTGATTAATCTTATGGCAGATTTTTTTTTTGTTTAGTGGATATCTAGCTTACCTTTGGTAAATAAAATAAAAGGTAGTTGCGTTGATCAAGAAGTGGCTGGCAACGCATAACTATTTTTGAAAAGAAAGGGAGATCGGCTTGTGTAAGAGGTCAGATGGGCTTCTACTGAAAGAAACAGTTTTGAACTGGAATGTGATGTAATTGGAAGAAGGGAGGAGAACAGGGTAGAGAAGATTCTGATTTGTAAAGGAAACAATGTAACTAGATTTTGGAGAAAAATTAATGCACATGTTCTTGAGTTTTTCCAGGTAGGAGAACAATGGTTGGAGGGAGCCGAGTAGTTTAGTGAATAGAGAAATGATACTAAAGGAGAAGAAATGATAGGAGGAGAGTCGAAAACAAGGTAGTAACTCGATTTGTTGAAGTTGTAGTTGCAAGCTAAATAGAGGGAAAAATCAGTTGGTAGATAAGGAAGTCAATTCCCTTGTGAATCAGTTGTCTTTGTAAACCATTCGCATTAAGCAACACTCAGTTGATATTTCAATTATTATTGTTTGCAAGATTTTTTCCTATCACATTGGATACTTTGGATAGGGAAAGAGTCATGTTAATATTCATGTCACCTTTGCAATGAAGTAGCTTGGTTGTTTGGGCCAACATTTAGTAGGATGCTATATTTGTTTTGGTGCTATTTGTAGCTACCCGTCACTTGTGTGTGCATTTTTTCTGTAATGAAACAAGCTGCTATTATTTTTGGGTATCAACGTATGATGTGTTTGAGAATGTGAAATTTTCCATCATCAATTTGATTTTTTACTAATTTTCAAAGAGGGAACTTCCTAAAAAATAGAATTTCAGTCGTGCTACCCCTATAAATTTTGAAAACTAAAAGAAAATCATGTTTTTTAATATGTGTAGAATGGAGTTTGGTTTCTAAAAATGTAATTTATTTGAAATTTCAATGAACAGTTGATTTATAAAGAAAAATTTACCAAACATTGGTTTTTGCCAAAAAGAAGACACAAACAAAATAAATTAAAGATGAAAGGCTTAACATTGTCAAAATGTGAAAAAAATTACATCGTTAGATAGCTAAGAGAGAGCCTAACATTACCAAATGTTCAATTTGTTTGACCTTGAAACACATGCAAACCTGATGCTTAACACACATGTGATTATGTGAAATATTGTAGAATTTGCAAAAACACTCTTTGGACGTTGGGAAGGCACTCCAAGCCTTTGGGTTGGTATTCCAAAGAAAATACCAAGTCTAAGGCTTGGGGATTCCCAAAGCAAGGAAAAATGTGATCACATTATAACGCGCTCGCATTTTGGTCTACATTGAATTTTTTTTCTTCTCTCTTCTTGTTATCTTTGAGGGAAACTATACACATGAAATAAACATTTAAGTATAATAAAATAAATGTTAACATTTACATATGGATGTTTAATTTCTTATACTTTAAGTTATATTTCATTTATATAGTTTTAGGATGTTTGAGAGTGGTTTTGGATCTCTAGGAGTTATAATGCAAATTCTAGTTTTTGGAAGATCTTACAAATTTTTAGATTTAGTCAAATTGTAGTAATCAACATGTCAAATTTTAGTAATCAAGAGGTCAATTTAAATAATCAACAAGGTTGTATTATTTCTCTCTCTATCTCACTCATTTTTTATCCCTTACACTCTAAACCTCTCTCTCACTATCTCCATCCCTTTATCTAACTCTCTCTCCCTTGAGATCAAGAACTCTCTATCTCTCCCCCTCACTCCTTCCCTCTCTACTTCTCTCTATCTCCCCTCTCCATCTCTCTACGTACCTCTCCCTCCATCTCTCCCTACCACTCTCTCTATTTCTCTCTATCTCACCGCTCTCTCACCTCCCTTTCTCTCCCTCTCTTCTTCCCTATCTAATCT
>VDFB02105785.1:377130841-377600704 GCA_007258455.2 Sequoia sempervirens | reverse complement strand
TTTTAGGAAATTTTCTAAAAATAGAAAGTTCTAAAAATAAACTTTTTTTGGGGTTTTTTGGGTTTCTTCTCATATGGATACTAGAAATTTTTTTAAAAATAGAATTTTTGCTTTCAGGGCTCAAACTTATTTTGATTGGCTTAAAATACTTCCTCATCAGGCTAGTCCAGTTAGAATCGTCAAAAGATCAATTTTTTTCTAGTGGGTCTTTTTGATGCCTCAAAATGTCAAGCAACATCCTTATGGGAAAGTCAGTTAATGGGCAGACCAATTGTGCTAAACTAAGTGACCTCCGAGTTTTTAAAGAAGTCAGCTCCTTCTATATTTAGGGGGTTTGGAATGGGAAAAGTAAGCAAACATATAAAATAAAGATCTAACCTAAGGCGATGTGCCAAGATGTAGGTGTGGGCACAGTAAATTTTCCTTTAAAATGGTATTTAAGGGCTCGTTCAACAATTTGCATGTCCGGAAATAACAAAGAGCATAGATGAAAAGCCTAATAAGTTCATTAAATAACATAAAATAACCTTCATACACATTTACTGAAAAGAAGAGTCCAAGACATAGTCTGAATCAAAAAACTTATATTGAAATTATAGAAGTTCTACAAATAAACTACTTCGTACAATAACAACACAGTATAATGTTTTTTTAATTAGCTAAGAAACAGAAAGGCCAAACAAGCATGGCACAGTCTGTGTATCTTAATACAATAATCTAAAAACAACACAAAGGCCTGGTGTCTTTCCACAATCTTTATGTGTATTCTTGAACTTAAAACCCCTTTTCAGAGAGTTGAAGGAGTATATATAGAGAAGCATCCCACTGCCTAAGAGCCAGTAATAGAAAATATTCTTTGTCATGAGCAGTGATGTTCATCGCAATGATTTCCCATGGTCGATGCTACAAAAAAATATTTTGAATCATAGAATGCAGTCACCTTCAAACTAGATGCATCCCCCTACGAATGATGATTGTGGTCCCAATGTGGAAGCAACAAAATTCCCATACAAACATGTGTTGCTTGCCCACAAAGTTGGCTAGGATACATGGCGATAGGATGGGGCTTGACACTAATTCTTCCCTTCTAGTGCTAGAGATCCCCGTGGAGAAGACACGTCGAGAAGTCTTTGTTTCGAGCACTGATTGTGGGGTCCACCAAAAGGTTCCCACAGAATGATGCTATGTGGCATGCGAGCAGAGCTCAGCAGAGAAGCAAAGGGAAGCAGGCTCACAAAGTCCCACTCTACTAACACGTGGAGACATGGTAGCGCTCAATAGAGTAGCAAGGGAAGAAATATTTGCAAGGAGCGCATGGTAGACACGTGGAGGCAGTGGGAAAAACTCTTCAAAAGGGGCCCATAGATATATAAGCATATCAGGCGCAAGTTGGGGCTAAGCCAAACAATGTTATTAACCTAAAGGGAGCTCAAGGGATTTTCAATCCACAGCTTTTGGTGACTACCAAGGGCATTTCGCCTACTGAATGGGAACCCAAAATTTATGGTTCGAGGACCAAAGCCTTATTCAATGGGAAATGGAGTTAGAGCTTTGAGAGCATGGTCTACAGAGGCAGCCAGTTGGCCTCAGATGGTATTGATATGGTGCGCAAATTCTTTTGCGCCTCATGTAGATCAATCACTTCTTTGAAGGGAAACTTCATGGATATATCGGTCCCAAACTTGAGTTAAAAGAGTAGCCATGCTATCTAATGGGTGACACCTTCATTTTCCTTAGCAGTAGGCAGTTGATTGAAATGTTGAAAGGCAGATAAATCCTATTGATTCTCCTTGATTTTTGTTGCGATATGCTCCATGTGGCCACCGAATCATCAAAAAGAAACATGGAGGGAAAGCCCATCTAAGTAAGTTGGGAGAATTTTGTCCATATACTGTTCATAGTCTGACTCAGTGTTGTTGAGCAATCAGTGGCATGACATCAGATGAATTCTTTTGTTGTCTTGGAAACTAACCTACGATCTTCAATCCATGCGTTCACCAAGTCCTCATTCGTCATTGTGTATAGCTTTTCTAGCAACTTCTCCACCTTGGGAACCTTCTCCTTTATGAACTATTCAATTGTTCCATGAACCTCTTTGCTCAAACTTGTTGCTTTTGCCATGAATTGAAGCACCAGCTAAAGAGTTAGACAAAAAGTCTCAACCTTTTCCCAGTAGGAGATGTATAGTTGTTGGGCTACTGAAAGGAGCTATGACTGAGTAGTAAGGGGTTGGGGAGGATTCTTCAAAGTGCTAATTTCCATCTCCTTTAACTTGACCCCTCGTGTTAGCTCCTCAATTCTCTTGTCCACAACAGTGAGTCATTCTTGTAGAGTCCCTAACTCGGCAAGCAATTGTTCCTCATCTTGGCCTCTAGTTGTTGATTCTTTTTCTAGGGAATGCTTTACTTCTTGGATCTCCCTCTCAAATTGAGCATGTTTGTTCTGGAGCTCCTAATCCTTATGTTGTATTTCTTGCTCTAATTGAGCTCACTGCTGCCAAAGCTCTTCAATTTTCTATTGCATTTCTCTCTCTATCCGAGCCAACTGGTCTTGTAATTCCTAGTTTTTCTGTTGCAGTTCAATGACACAGTTGGGATCCAGGGACTAGAACTTTGCAAGTTTCACTCAGAGTTTGGCACTTTCCTCCTATGCTTGCTGAGATATTCATGTAATTTTGGCTTCCCTTTCCTTTCTTTCTTTAGTAGGACCTCCATCCTTTCCTTGACATTCTTGAGCTCTTCTTCCTTCTTCTTTAGTTTGTGACTATGCTTGAGGAAGTCAGTAGTCACCACTCATTGGGTTTCGTCCATCAACTCAACTTTGTCTTGCGACTGAGCTACACACAAATCAATCCCTACAACATGAATCGTATAGTCCTCAGGTTGCATCTCTCCTTATGGCTTGATGGTTTTTGGATGCATAGTTGCAAAATGCAACAACTGTTGAACTTCATTCAAAAGCGTCTACACACATGGCTCGACCAAATTTGTAGCATCTTTTTCTTTCCTCTTCTGGACCCTAATAGCTCATGTTGCTTTTGTTTTGTCACCTTCCAACATAAATTTTTTTGGTGATTTAATCAACTCGCTAGTGAAGGGCGCACCAGGAGGAAGAGAAAAAGGAAAAGAGAGAGTTATGGTCCTAGTTGATGTCTTCTTCGGTAGAGAGACCATTAATGGGGAGAATGAGGGAATGTTATACCAAGGCCTAGTTGGGGAAGCGATAGAAGGACTCATGGGGAGCGGCGGTGGTAGAAAAGATGTAGAGGATACCATCTATTGGGAAAGTTGAGTTGAGGCCGATGTGGTGGGAATAAAAGGAGTAGCAATGGTGGATCCGAAATGAGTTGTGACAAATGGTGGAATAGACTGCGAGGGAGTAAAAGTTGCATGTCTGATGTGGGAGAATTGGGAGAAACGTCCCATGACCATGGAAGTAGCAAAGGAAAGGCTGATTGTTGAAGTTATTGGGGGTGTGATTACAATAGAGGTATTAGGAGTAACAAAAGATTATGTAGTGAGAAGAGGGGGAGAGAAAAATACTTGATGCACGGAAGACTCTGATCCTTGGCTCGTTGCAGGCTCTTGTGACCCTTCTCTAGAAGTTGCTTTCGTACACGACCTCTTATCAAGTGGAGAATTTTCCACCTCTATGACCTCTAAAGGTTGTTGGGATACCTTGGGTCCTTTCACAGTCCATGGGCATGGTAGTGAGGCCTCCGACTGTGATGCAGTCACCTGCACTCTTAGTAAAGTCTTGTCAAGGTACTCCATCGCATTTCCTATTTTCTGTGCTTGGGCCTTTTTCACCTCCTTTCCCTTCATTGTATATGTCTTAGCTTCCTCTGAATCTATATCCTCATCATTGTTTGCATCAGTATCTTCATGCCCTCTATTCCATAGATCATCGAATCTTTCATCCTTGTATGTCTCCTAGAATGGGTCATTAAGGCATTTTGTCTCCTAACGATAAATCCAAAAGGTTGCAATCTTCTCTTTGTTGGATGTTGTGTGTGTATTGTTGATATGTGGTTGTCATTGATGTCAACACTATTAGCATCATTGTAATGAAGGTTTTATATGTCGAGGATATTGAGAAAATTGTGAAAGGAAGAGTTATAGAGTTGCCTGTTGTCAGTGGAACTGTGAAGGTCATGAAGGTGTTTTGTTCTATGCATTGGAGATTAGCTACTATGGACTAAAGGGTTTATTTGTGAGAATATCTAATTCATCTATCTGAAGTTTTAGAGGTTCGTGTGAAGATTTGATTGTATTGTGGTCTGACAACATTTTTGTGGTCTCTGTCAGTATTCCTAAGTGAAGTTTGTGTGATTCTAAAAATCTTAGTTGTTGTGGACACTTCTCTATTAGTTCCTAGTTTTCCTAGATGCTTCTAGATATTTCTCCATCATTCTTGTACATCTGTGTTGATCAGTGTGCTTGTGGTCAAAGATTTTTCTTGTGCATGTTTGAGTTTTCATGTTCCTGGCCGACATGTTGGTGGTAACGTGTTGTGGATCCCTAAAAATTAAAATTTGAATGTTTGGCACGCACATAAATATTGTTTTGGGTTGCATCATTGTATTGGCCGACAGTGTTTAGATCCACATTGAAAATTCATTTGTAAATTTGGGCCAACATTGTAAATGTGTTTTATTTTTTTGGCCAACTAAGTTGTTGATGAAATCCATGATGTGGATATATAACAATGAATATTTGAGCGAAAGTGTGTGTGTGTGTGTGTGTGTGTGTGTGTGTGTGAAGTGTGAAAAAAATCCAAAGAGTGTGCAAGTGTGCAAACATTGATCTATTCATTCGATTGCAGAGCAAAGTGGGAAAAAGATTGAGCAAAGTTTGAAGAAGATTTTATGTGCTTAACTAGAACTGCAATTAGGCTTGTGAAGAAGCTATTTTCTCAGTTCATACCCTCCATATTTAATCCTATTCTGTATTGTTGGGCAATGAGCCCCTTTTGTATTTGAGCAGTGAGCTCTAGGCAATGTACCTGAATGCATGTGCATTCCCCTTATTATTTTCATTATACTTTTAACAGGGTATAATATTGTGGACTAACATCCACCGTGGTTTTTCCTCTAACAGGGTTTCCACGTAAAAAATCTTGGTGTTCTCTGTCTCTCTGATGTGTTGATTGTTTTCATTTTATTGTTCTTTCATCAGATCTGAGATTAAGATAAGTAAATTTTGGAAATTTTATTATTTTGTGACAATTGATTCACCTGCCCTCTCAATTGTCTATCCTTTTTTTTTCCAACACTCTTCATTGCATTGCCAATGCTTGACCAATTCATTGCAAAGGGTGGCTGCCATTTGGTGCTTCACATTGGGTTTCTCCAAAGGGAAATAGAAAGAGAGCCATGGCGGCCTCCTATCTTCAATAGGAACATAGGCTAGGTCCACAAATAGATCATCTTGTTCTAACTGTGGATTCAACCAAGCTTCCCAGTAAGGCTGAGAGTTGTGAGTCGCCTTAACTTTCAGGTCTGCTAAGTCATTATCGGGGTTATATTGCCACTTGTCACAAATTAATACCAGCCGCAAATGATCCAACTTTGCTTCTAGCATACCATGTGTCTACTTCCTTGCTATTATCATCGTTTTGAAACTCAAAGGGTAGAAGAAAAAACCTTTCTACTTCTTTCCTCTGCAAAAGTTGTTGATAATCGATAGTTGTCGAAACATTTTGAGGGCCAATACCCTTTCTGTGACACATGCTAAGAGTTGGAATGGTTCCTTAATAAAGCCATGTACCCTCACAAATGTGGAATCCTCCCCGAGAAACCAATCACAAGGAGGAAAAAAATTATGCATCCACCCTGTTTGTTGCTTGGTGAAAAGTTGATAAAACTTGCTATCCTCACTAAAATATTGAAAAATCAAAGTCAAAAAATACTCTGAAATGCATAATAATCATAAGTTGCAGAAAGGAGGGGAGTCCACATAGAAACTGGCCTTCTTACTCTATTTTCATCAAAAATAGCCAAGCCCATACGTTTTCTAAAGAAGTCAGGGTTCTAGTGCAAAAACATGTGAGTAAGGAGAGAAGAAAACTTGAACTTATGTTGTGTGATGTATTCCTTGATTTGGTTCAATATTTCCCGAATGATAACTTCCATGAAGTCATACCAATATAAAGAATGTTGTGTCCTCAATTGAAAGCCCAGACCCATTTTAAACTCTTTCATGTACTTGTCATTGTTCATGCCACAAACAAAAGCCATCATAGAGAAGGCCTCCTACAATTCTGAGCTAAAATCGTTGTGCACAACTAGAATTTGTGGCAGTTTTGCAAAATATTCCTTAGCCCTTTTGATCTCTTGGTTATAAAAGCTCGAAGCGAGATCTCTAGTCTTCCAAAACTCTTTTGCTTCTTTTAGGGTTAGAAGGTAGATATGTAACAGTTAAATGCATATTTGATCAATAAAACACACAAAAAATTAAACCAAAAACAAGACAACACAAATAATTTAACGTGGTTCACCCAATCCAGGCTACATCCACAAAACTGTAGCCATCCAAATATTTTATTATCCAATGTAAAACATATTACAATCTCACTAATAATTCCCTACTGCAACCCCACTTGGAGACTGATCTTGGACGACACCGCTGTACTTATAGCTCCCACTGGAAATAAGTACCTTGGACCTTGGTGCTCTGCTATACTTTTAACCATGAAGACCAACTCAAGTTGAAGAGGAGCTCAGCTTATCCCTTGTCACTTACTTTGTAAACATATCCGTTGGATTGGCATCTATATGTATATTTTCTAGCTTTACCTATTCATCCTCCAACACTAATCGAGTGAAATGATATCTCAACTATATGTGTTTGGTTTTAGAGTTCAAGGTAGAATTCTTTGCAAGATGTATAGCACTTTGGCTATCTGTAAACAAGTGGTTTTCAGCCTATTGTTTTCCCAACTCTTCCATGAAAAGTTGCAGCCATATCATCTGCTTTGCCTCCTTTGTTGCGGCAACATACTCTTCCTCTATGGTGGATAAATCAACCACCTTTTGCAATCGATAAATCCAATTCATTGTTGCCCCACCCACTGTAAATACATAACCTATGGCACTCAGCTTGGTATCTACATCCCCTACCAAATCTAAGTCAACATAGCCTTTTAAATCAGTATTAGAGCCCCCAAAACATAAACATTTATTGGATGTGCCTCTCAAATACCTGAGAATCTATTTTACCACATTCCAATGCTCAACTGTAGGATGACTCATATACCTGCTAACAACTCCTACAACATATGCAATATCCAGTCTTGTGCATACCATGGCATACATTAAACTGCATACAACTTAAGCATATAGTACCTTGGACATTTTTTCTTCCTCCTCTTGTGTCTTTAGACACATATCCTTAATCAATTTAACATGACTGGGAAAAAGTGTGCTGACAACTTTTGCATTCTCAATATGAAATCTTTGCAACACCTTTTCAACATAATCAACCTAAGATTAAAAAAAAAATTCTGTTTTCCTATCTTGTGTAATCTTCATATCGAGGATTTTCTTTGTTGCCCCCAAATCCTTCATAGAAAATGAATTTGCTAACTATTGTTTTAAATCCTTTATGTGATCCATGTTAGACCTCGCTACAAGCATATCATCAACATATAAACATAAAATAATATAACTATCATCATCCAACCTCTTAAAATAAACACAATGGTATGAATTACCTTAACTGTAGCCATGCTCAGCCATAAAGCTATCAAATTTAATATACCATTGTTGAGGTGCTTGCTTCAAGCCATATAAACTTTTCTTCAATTTGCACACCAATTTCTCCTGACCTTTGACCTCAAATCCTTGTTGTTGTTCCATGTATATTTCCTCTTCCAAATCACCATGGAGAAAGGTTGTTGTAACATCAAGCTATTCTAAATGCAAGTCTTCAGTAGACATAATACTTAAAATAGTACGAATAGAAGTCATTTTAACAATTGGAGAAAATATTTCATCAAAATCAATATCCTTTTTCTGTGCAAATCCCTTTACAACTAATTTGGCTTTAAACCTCCATCCTCCTCTTTCAACTTATAAACCCATTTGTTTGGTAAAGTATTTTTACCTGCAGGAAACTTGCATAATTCCCAAGTCTGATTTTTCAACAAGGAGTCTATTTCTTCTTCCATTCCATGCTCCCACTGAACCTTGGTATCCACTTGTATAGCTTCATCCTAACATTCTGGTTCACCAACATCAGTTAATAAAATAGAAAAAAAGAGGGAGAAAATCTTTCTGGAGGTCTACTTATCCTTGAAGATCATCTAACATCCACTGGAGTTTGTGTTATTTGTTGTTGCTATTGTTGTGAAGCATGTGGAACCACTGGAACATCATTGTTTGGTGTATCATCCAGCACTACATAATCATTTTCTTTCTTCTCATGCTGCTGCAACTGATCTTTGTATAAAACTTTCTCATTGAATATGACATCCTTGCTTCTCACAGTTTTTTGATTTTCAAAATCCCAAAGCCTATAACCAAATTCATCAATGCCATATCCAACAAATATACATTTCTTTGATTTTGCATCAAGCTTGGTTCTATTTTTAGAATCTATATGTGAAAATGCTTCACAACCGAAGGTCTTGAGAAAAGAATAACTCACTTTCTTACCTATCCATGCTTCCTATCCACAACCCAAAGGATTAGAGGGACCTCTATTGATTAAATAAACAATAGTGTTTACAGCCTCTACCCACATATTTAAAGGCAACCCAACATGTAATCTCATAGTTTGTACACAATCCATTATTGTCTTGTTCATGCGCTTAGCCACTCCAATTTCCTATGGAGTCCTTGGAACTATTTTCTACCTACGAATACCATTAGAGGAAAAATAATCTTCAAACTATTTTCTGTAATACTCACCACCATTATCAGATCTTAGACATTTTAACTTTTTACCTGTCTCATTCTCAACCAAGCTTCTCCATTTCTTAAAAGTTTCAAATACATCAGATTTTTTCCTAAGGAAATAAATCCATACCTTGTTGCATCATCAATAAAAGTGACATAATACTGAGAACCATCGAGAGAAGATACTTGAGTTGGTTCCCATACATCCATATGCACAAGCTCCAATTTCTCATCTTTCTTTTGCTTCCCATCCTTGAGAAAACTAACTCTCTTTTGTTTTCCATACACACAACTTTCATATAAATCCATATTAATGCATTTCATACTTGGTAAAACATTATTTGAATGAATTTCTTTCATACCTTTTGCAATCATATGCCCATTTCTATTATGCCACGGTGCTGATTTAGAATCCATAGCAATTGTCTAATTTTTTGCCTGCTGAACTGCAACAGCTTTCACTGAACATTGATTTTTATTTGCAATAGCTAAATTTGAAGGAATAGTATGACCTATACAAAGATATAAGGTGCCTACTTTCACATCTTTTGCTACCACTAAGGCACCTTTTGTAACCTTCCAATTTTTATCACTAAATGTAACAACACAACCTTCATCATCTAGTTGCCCTGCTGAAATTGAATTTCTTTTTAACTTTGGAAGATGTTGTACCTCATGTAGTAGCTAATGATTCCCATTCTGCAACTTAATCTTGATTCTTCCCTTTCCAACAATTTGACAGGGTTTGTTATCCCCCAAATAAACTAGCCCAAAATCCCCTTGGACATAATCAAGAAAATAACTTCTATGGGGTGTAGCATGAAATGAAGCCCCTGAATCTAACACCCAAGAATCATTAGCATTATCAAGGGAAAGAATCAAAGCATCCTCATCAAATTTATTACTTACCACATTTTCCTCTTTATTGCCTTCCTTTTTGTCTCCTTTATTTTTTTGAGACTAGTAATCTTTCTTTAAATGACCTGACTTACCATAGTACCAGCAATCCCTCTTGTCTCTAGATTGGGACCTTTTATCCTTTGATTTTCCTCGTGACTTCCCATAAATTCTTGAATTGTTTCCTCTCTGCTTTGTTTTGCCCCTGCTTTCTACATTCAAAACACTACCTAATGTGGATGTTCCACCTGAGTTTTTCCTATGAATTCCTCACTCAAAATAACACCAACAACATCATCAAATTTCAATGTATTCGAATCAGAAACAAAATTGCTAACAACCATTACCAAGTTATTCCAGCTTTTAGACAAATAATAGAAAATCAAAATATCCCTAACTTCTTCATCAAATTTTACATTTATAGAAGTTAATTGATTGGTAACCGTATTAAACTCATTTAAATGGTCAACAACTAACCCACCTTCTACCATTTTCATATTAAATAAACGATTCATAAGAAATAACTTATTAATAGTGGAAGGTTTTTCATATAACTTTGCCAGGGTTTCCATCAACTCTTGAGTTGTCTTTGTTGTTGTAATATTGAATGCCACCAATTGTGTCAGGCATAAACAAATAGCTCCTAGTGTCTTTCTGTCCAGAAGATTCCAATCCTCATCACTCATTGTTATCGGTTTCTTGGATATTCCTTCAAACAACCTCCATAAATCCTTTTGATAAAGATAATCCTCCATTTGCATCTTCCATAACTGATAGTTCTTCCCATTTAATTTATCTACCTTCAATTTACCCTCATCCACCATTGCTCCTACTTAACCATGAGACTCCCACTCAACTGTGAGACTTTCTTGCAGATGATAATTGAACACAATCCGCTCTGATACCACTTGTTAGGGTTAGAAGGCAAAAATCTAACAATTAAATGCAGATTTGATCAATAAAACACACAAGAAATTATAGCAAAAATAAGACAACACAGAGAATTTAACGTGGTTCACCCAATCTGGGCTACATCCACAAAACTGCAGCCATCGAAATATTTTATTATCCAGTGTAAAAGATATTACAATCTTGCTAATAATTCCCTACTACAACCCCACTTGAAGACTAATCAGGCTCCACACCAAACACTTTCTGCTCTAGATCCCCTTCCGGGAGGGATGCATAGCATATCTCTTATACCCTCCACGCTGATCACAATCCTCAGTTCCTGGCCTTCGAAGGTGTCAGTATCTGGGTTAAAATATTTAAGGCACTTGTGAACTAGTTCCATGTAGTAATGTACAAAAGGAACCATATATTGCGAGAGACCACATAACCATAGCTTATATGCCAAATATTGTTGGCTACTAGCTTGTTTCATTCTCTCACAAGCTGCTTCCCTAAAACTCTTATGGTTGGTTTTAAGGATAGGGTCATGAATGTTATCCCATTCTTTCATTATCAGGGTCTGGTCCTTATGAGATTTCTTGTCCACGGCCCACGTGTGGACCCACTTTGGCTTCTTTGGCATCCCAAGCGAAGCGTAAGAGATGTTATCAAAAATTTTGGCCATTCGTGTTGCATGCATGGCGTCAAATAAGGTTTGAGTCGCCTCTCCTTGCGCTTCCATTTGAAGATTCTGGGCCATTTCACAAATTTGTGGGCCTTAGCAACGTTTAAACTCTCTGCAATTAACTTGGGTTCTTCTAAAAATTCTACACTCAAATCTCTTCACATTGAAGAGCGTACTCAAAGAACTCTTCACAATGTCATTCCTTCTCATGTAACACTTAGCTTTTTCTCGACTTGAAGTTGTAGACAATGGTTGACTTTTGGCAATAAATTTGGCATGTACCTCCAACTCTCTTGTTCATGCAAAATGAATTCCTTTCCCTTTTGAAAAGACAATAATTCATAATGACAATTAGTCATTATGTCCTATAGTGTCATTTCCTGGGAAATTGAGCCACCAATTGAAGGTATACAAAACCTTTCGCATGCTTTGCAATTAATAACCTAAAAGAGAATGATTAGGCCAAAAGTGTAATGAGTACACAAAAAGATTTCAATTCATCCTTGAAGAAATAAAAATTCCCATAGTGTGACACATTAGCACTTGATCGTGTGGATGATCACTTGAGACTATCATCGATTTTAGCTGATTAATTACTCCTTAACTTCACACGTAGCAATTCATACATAGAAGACACAACTGGGTGGGATTATCAAGTTTTCTCTTGGCGGGATTTTTGAGTTGGATTTTAATGGGATTTTCAAGTTTAATACCTGAACTGTAGATTTTTGGGACTAGGAATGCTAGGTCTCTTTTGTTCAATTAGAGTCTTTCACCTAATGAAAAGAGATAGATCCCACACCCAAAATCTAGGTGGTTCACTCAATCTAAGATATGCATGATGTTATTTAGGCTAAATGGAATGATTTAAGTGAAACTAATCTATGAAATTGATTGATTAAGTATGCTAAACTATTGAAATGCAACTTGTTTGAAAACACATTATATAAATGAACTAGAAATGCATGCAAAACTAAACATAACTAAATCAAACTAAAAGTGTGCACCTAGAATGTTGAAGGAGACTGGAAATGACATTTGAAATACTGTTGATGTTGGTTTTTAGGCCTGGTGGGACTCATTCGCCATTTTGGGCGAATCAATCCTAGTTCTGCAAAACTGAGCCAGAACCCATTTCTGACAAAAGGGTACCTAAAAATACATAAAACTCAAAATTGACCCTGAAGTGGGACTCATTTGCCACCCATGGAAAATGATTCCACTTTTGAATTTTTGGATTTTCAAAAGTGGAATATGGAGCTTTTGATTTGCACTTTGACTTCCTATAGGTGTCCGTTTTCGAAACTTTGACTTTCGAACTTGAAAATTAGTTTTTGTTGATATTTTGACTTGTTGAATGAGGAGATGACTTGAAGAGCCTTGAAACTTGACTCTTAATTATTTCCAAGCTTCCAAGAGACCTAAATCTACAAACACACAAGACAAGAGAGAGAAATGGTGAATGTTAGGGCATGGGTGTTTGCCTCGGTCAAACCCCTTTTAGGTAATTAAACCAAAATGATGAAATAAAGGAATGAAACATGCAAAAATGGATTTGATTATCTGTAGCAAAACATGAAGAATCTTCCCTTAAATGTCTAAAAATTAATATCTTGGTGACTTGAAATGATAAAACCCTAAGTAGCTTGACTTGAGATGGAAGATTGGTGGATGAATAATGAAGAATGAATGTTATTTAGAGTTAAAAGACTTATATTTATAGGTATTTCACCCATTTTACTTGTTAATACCACATCATAGGCTGACATAAAGTAATATTAAACTCAAATTTCACTTTTTTCCCACTTAAAGGTCAAAATTCGGCCAAATGGGACTCTTTCACCACCCATGGTGAATGGGTCCCACTTGGATGAAACTAATTCACCATGCATGGTGAATGGGTCCCACAAGGGCCAATTTGACAGCTAGGAAGCCAGGAGATAAGGAAATAAGGTTTAAAATGCAACTTTGTCAAGTATTTGATCAATTTAGGCCTCGGGATGCACAATATGGGTTACTAGGGGCCTATTAATGATGATGCAAAGGTCAATTAGGGCTTGGGACACATAATTCAATGTGAAAGTGTAATTAGATACAATTTAAAACACTAAAATGAGGTCCACATAGCCTAGGAAGGTACAAAAACCAATGTGAATGTGCAAGACACATTACAATAGTAGTTTAATATTAAGTTTATTCCAAAAACCTTCTAGATTGATGTGATAATGTTATTAAACACATTTTATAATTTTGAATTAGGGAGAAATGAGTTTATTAAGTCTAGAAGAGTGTGAAAGTCCTCTACAAGACTCTACAACACCTTTACAAGACATTGTTAAATGCATATTATTCAGTTTGCAAGGGTCCAAGACCTATTGTGGATGCATAAAATGCCTCACAATGCTAGATTAAGACCTCATTAAGTCCCATTTATCATGAATTATTCCCATGTCAAGCAAAGGGTACTTTTTTCTATGGCACAATACCTAATCAACATCATGCTTATCACACACATGTACCTTGGCTATTTTTATAAATAGATCCAAAGACAACAACATAATCACACTTGGTAATTGGGAAGAATTAGCATTTGGTAGTTAGGTAGAGATAGGCATAATGAATGCTCCAATTAGGCTTACTAGTAATAAGTTGCAAGCAGCATTTCTAGGTGAAATTTCTAGTAGGCATCTGAAATGCATGACACAGACTAAAACACATGACAAAGAATAAGCATTCTTTGGCAATTATAGCAATGAAGTGGATACTGGGGAGGGATTGCATAGAATATGAGGATAAATATAGGGTTAATACTGACAATTTTTCACACTTAATTGCCTCTTTGCTTGATATATAGGTACCCAAGTTAATGATCCTATGACTCACATTGGAAATCTTCTCGAAGCGCTACCTTGGTGGCCTTGGAGAAGTTGTGGCAAATGCAGTGTATGGCCTTGGTCTCCCCACAACGAGTGACCTTTGTAGACACATTGAAGAGGATGCAATAGTGTCGTTGTTACCAATTTTTAGCATCTTGCTTAAAATTAGTAATCATAAAAGCAATTATTTGCTAGGGTACAAAAATTTCTATTACAAGTCATCAAATGAATTTTTTGTTCTCAGAATGAAGGTTTGTTTAGGAATGATTTACAAAATCATTCAACATTTTAAACTAAACTAGTTGAACAGTTCAACAAAGCAGAAAATAAACAAATTTCATTGAAGAAAACAATGTTCAGACTGAACCATTCAAATATAGTAATTGTTTTGTATAAGGCATTGCAGATTTAAGAACAAAATGTAGGAAAATCATTCTTGATTATAGAATATATGTTTTAGAGAAATTGCAATTGCATTGTTGCATTGTGCAAACAAAATAAATTCAGAAAAATAATAGAAGCCATTTCATATCATGAACAATTGATTTATTAAGAGAAATATGTTTTGTGATCCCACACAAGCCGTGGGTAGACTAAGTTGATTCAATTCAACAAAAAATACAAACTATACAACTAAGGAACAAGTAAAGTGGAACATGTAAAAAAAAATCATGTCGTCATTGCCTTAAGGGCTGGTGTAGACTTGATTCATCATTCTTCTGTTTGGTCTTCAACACCTTCGATCTTTAGCTCCTTACCTTCTCAAATTCAGAATCTCCAATTGGTAGAAAGTGGTGTTAGAGCTCAGGTTACAAAATTCAAAAACATGCTAAGTTCAACCAAAATATAGTTTGCATCTATTGTTAAATCAGATCAACTTACTCAAACTCTAAGAGTATAAAAAAAAATGCTAGATTCAATCATCAAGGAATCATTTGATCCATTGTTTTTACTAACTTGTTTGTTTCATGTGCAGAAATATGAAATGTAATGTTGCTGAATTCATCAAATTTCAATATGAGTGGGGTTAAATGAGGCTCCCAAAAAGGTGGAGCCCAGCTCATTTAAAAGTTATGCAGTGAATTCATCATGAGACCAATATGGTGTTTTATAATTTTTTGAGAATGATTTCATATTTAAGAAATGGTTGCACCATTAGAATAGGTTTGAAAGGCACAATCAATTTTTTGGATACAAGAAGTAAATAATTTCATTTGAGGAACAAATAAATCAATTGAGTAAGAATCAGATACATAATCAAATTGTTATCATACATTGTCTGAATTCAATCTTTTTCCATTCATTATTTAATCATCTGCTGCAACTATTAAAAGATATTACATAGCAAATGGAAGATCAAATCGGCTTGGCCATCAAAAGCTAAGACAATGCATTGTTTTCATATTCAGAAGTCAACATTATTTCATTTACAAAAAAAAGTTTGCAATATGCTATCAAAAAACTCAGAGATAAAGGAAGAAATTATACACTCTTGAGTATCAAGTACAAGAAGGTTGCCTTGAAGGAGAAAATCATGCTTTATAAGAGCAACAGTGATTCAGTCATAATATAGAAAATGTGTTTTTAATATCAGCATAAAAAGTAAGATCAAAAAAGGAATAATACAAAAGTGTTGATTTTATCATTTGTTCACAACACACAGGAATTTCATTTTCAGATTTTACATCAAGTAACCAAATGATATCCACAATTTTTTTTTAAAAAATAGCTTTATGCCATGGCTTGAAAGTTTTTCCTTGTTTCATGAAAATACACATGGCAGCTGAAATAAGTAATAGCACCCAAATGTGTAAAATGCGTGGCTACAACTACATAATGGAGAAGTATATTGTAGCAAAGTTTTCATTACAACAAAATTGGTTATGGAAGAACCAAATGCAAAATGAAAAAATCAAGAGAGCAATACAAGCTACAGAAAGATAATGAGTAGATATTCATTCCTTTTCTCAGACAAATGTATCTTTGAAAAAATAGAATCATAATTACACAGAGTTAATTTTTTCCATGGTAGCCTGTATAAAGTTGGTGGATGAAATATTAAGCAAACTTTCAAGGGAAAAATAGAATTTCTTCAAAATTTCTGAATGTATAGAAGAGGCCGCATCTAAAAAGCTCTAAAAGGCTTTCAAAAGCTTTTAAAGACAAAGAAAATTCTCCAGATTTGAAGATAAGTCTATTTACCTTTGTATTTTTGCCATAAATCTTCCAGAATCTACAAAAAATGGCGTAAAAAGCAGCAAAACCAGCAAAAAACGTGGCTGGGGTTTCTTCAATGGTGGTGGTCTCAGAAGTCTCCAAAATGAAAGAACGAATGAAATAGAGAAAATGAATGTCATTCAATTTTAGGGTTAAGACCCTAAGATATTCGATGGGAAGGCAAACTTTTGCCTTTAAGTTTTATTAAAAACTTATTCATTATTTCATTAAAGTCATGACTTCACAACTCTTTTATTTTTATTTTGAATAATCTTCAAATAAAAACTTGAAGTCTTAGTTTTTCTAAGTCTTATGTTTTTGACTTAATTAAACTCTTTTTAATTTTTGCATTTAATTTAAATGTAAATCTTTATTGACAGTGATTTATTAATCATTTTTAATAAATGATATTATTTAAATGCAAAATTAATGCCTTTGATGAATTTGAATTAGCTAGGAGTCTTTCTTTTTGCAATTAAGTCAATATGTAAAACTTTATTAAGATGATGATTATAAATCATTTTCATAAAAGTTATTTTTATAATGCAAAAAAATAAATAAAGGTCTTTGATATAATGATACTCAAAGAGAGTTCAAATTGAGCTTTAAATGACTTGTATGAGTCATAGAGATGATTAAGAAATTAGTGCCAACATGTGGAGTAAAGATAGGAGGTTTTGAGGTAGTTAATTGGGAGTTTGACTTCAGTTATGAGTTCCTTTTGACTTGACTTGAGTCAAGGAGTGATTTAATGCATAAAACAGGAGTTCACATTCAGTTATGATCCTCTTTTTGAGGGATTTTCAGTTTCATACGACCCTTTGGAGTTGTTTGAGTTTTGACAACTCTTTTTGCATACTTGGAGGAGCATCTTCAGTTTCAAGCCTTATTTTGGAGGAGAGGAAGGACAACACATTTTTCTTGGAGCCAAAATTCAAATTGAATTTTGAGCCTTTTCTATAAGTCCTCTTCTTTCTTATTTTCTCTAGTTCTTGATTTGGAGATTGTTGGAGAGCATTATTCACATTTTGTAACTCATTTTCTTGTGAGATCTACAGATTTGTAATGCATATACTTCTTATTTCTCAATAAAGAAGATTATTTCCTTCTCTATTTTTCAGTGTTATTTAGTAATTGATGTGAGTTACATGATTTAATATTGAATCCTTTCATTATTTTATCAATTCCTTCAATATTGAATGCATAGGATATTATGTCATAATGCAGGTCTCAATTTGTGTTTTAAGCCTCATGTTTAGGGATTCTGTGAAAACATTGTTGTTTTCCTTACTCTTAGCATAAGTTTAAGCGTTACCTTAGAATCATTTATGCAGACATAAGTTTCTGAGTTGTGATCACATAGCTTTATTGAGTTTTTTGTGAGTTTATCAAAGTTGCAAGTAATTTTTGACAATTGGTGAATCACCTTACTTTTCTGTTTATGTTTACTTTATCCTTTTATCATTTACCTATGTTAGAAAAACCAGTTTTACAAGAAAATCCAAAGGGAACCAGCCCAAAACCTGGAGGTCTATTCTCATCATAAGATACCCATAGCCTGAGAATAGTCCCATGTGCATAGGATTTAATAAGTTATTCAGCTTAACTTTAGGTGCAAATCCTTTTGTTAACAGTCGTAGGTTCCATTCCTAAGCGTATTTCGCATTATGACGCTTGGAGAGCATGGCCAGAGAGTAACTTGTGCTTGCCACTTTCTGATGCGTTGCTACAACATGGTGTTGTTCTACGACATAGAGTGGTACATTGATTTCAGAAACCTGGTGTATCCTCCACCAATTGCCATTGCTGCTATTGATGCTCCTGTTGTTGTTCCAGATCCTATTGATGAAATTTTTCTTGATGATGTTGATGCTCCTGTTGCCCCAATTTGAAGAATGAATTCCTTTCTCTTATTTTTTGTATATATTCCTTGAAAGGATTTTAATACATGCTCAAACAACTGGATAGTATATATATACTTGAAAAGTATGGCCTTAGAGCCATTTTGGAATGTAATATCAAAGTATATAATACCATATAATGAATACAAATTTTTAATCAATTTTACATCTCTTTTTCTTTCTCTGCTTCTTACATTATGGGTTCCATTCTCTAGTTCTTGTATTACAAGTTTCTTTTAAAAGACCGACCGAACAAAAAACATAAAAAACACAAAGGAAATTTACATAATCACATATCTACATTAGCAAAATGATTAATGAAGCTTAATTGAAAAATTTGAGGTGGATTTTGTTAATTAGAATCCCCAATGCTTCTTTTTCCATATTTTTCTAGTCCAAATGTGTTATGCTAGTTGCATTCAATAATGTGAAAAGGGCCTTCCCATAGGCTGCCAAACTTTCCATGTAGGCCAGGCTTTGTGGCCCTTTCATTGAATTTTAGCACTAAGTCCTCACATTTAAGACCCTGGTTTGAGGTCTTCTTGTCAAACCACCTTTTAACACCTATTGGTGGTTAGTCATGGTTGTCAGGGCCTTTTCTCTTTTTTCCTACACCTCCAACAACTTGGCCAAACGAACCTCCATGGATTCATTTTGTTTAACTTCTAGAGATTTGAGTAGTTGTAGTGTGGGAATTTCCATGGAGATGGGCAATAGCACTTCCTCCCCATATACCAACTTGTATGGAAAAGCCTTAAGAACTTGTTAGGAGTTATCCGGTCTACCCATAGTGTTGCTTGGACGTTCCTATATGACTCTCTTTGATGCTTTGACCTGATCCTTTTAATGAGTAAGACTAAATTTTTATTAGTCGACTTAGCTGGACCATTTCCCTGTGGGTAGTAGTTTGAAGATTTTTTTAAGAATATGCCATGATTGAGTGAAAATTGACATACCTTTGAGCCTAGGAAAGCCTTAGCTTTGTCATAGATTATGGTCTTTGGTCGGCCGAATCTCATTACCAATTCCTCGGGAAAGATCTCTGCCTCTATCACATTCTTCAGGGGCATGGTCTTGGCCCATATGGTAAAGAAGTCTGTAGCTGTGAGGATCCATTTCTATCTAGCATTGGAGGTGGGATTAACCATCTCGATAAAATCAAGACCCCATTGTGCAAAGGTTTCCTTGGTAACTATCAAATTTATGGGCATTGTTGAATTCTTCCTTCTTCTTGTGAAGAATTGGCATTCCTTGTAGGCCTTAACCAAAGAGTGTGAGTCATTAAATAGCATAGGCCAGAAATATTCAGCACACATAATTTTGGTGGCGATGGTCTTTGCAAAGAAATGTCCGCCCATGGGACAACTGTGAAAAATGTCTAGAATTTTCTTTGCTTGCTCTGTGGTGATGCATTGCAATAGAATTCCATTGAAGTTCCTTTTGAAATGGACTCCTATGAATGCATATCTGCTATTATGCAATCTGTAGAATCTTATCTTCTGAGAAGGGAGGCCCAGTGGGTATTTCTCAGTTTGCATAAATCTCATTTGATCTACCAACCAGTAGCCTTTGGACTCAGATTCATTCGTTAGAACAAGCTCAAGTTGTTCCTCTCCAGCTGCCATTTCTTGATGATGTGCCAAATAATCACACAATCCTCTCCCTTAGCTGGTCTTTGTGGTTCTGACCTCAATGTCATATTCCAAGATCTTGGTAATCTAGTTGGCCCTTTTTTCTGTGATTTCTCCTTCCATCATGTATTCACTCACACTAGAATGTGCGACATATACTACCACCTTGTTGCAAGATATGAGGTGTTGGAACTTCTCAATCCCCTTAATGATGGAAAATTCTTTCCTTTCAATGAAGTTATAATTCATCTCATAATCCTTTAAGGTTTGGGAGTGGAATGCTATTGGATGCTCTGCTTTTCCTTCATCATCCTTCTGGGTCAAAATAATAACTATGTTGGATTTGCTACTAAATACATATATTATGAAGTCCTTTGATAGGTTTGGATTTATTATCATAGGAGCTAAAGAAATAACATCTTTAACCTTCTCAAAGGCTTATCTAGCCTCTTTTGTCCATTTGAACAATTGATCCTTCTTGAGCATCAAGGTAATAGGTCTAATTAATCCTACAAAATCAAAAATGAATTTGCTCACAAAATTTACCTTTCCTAGAAAGGACTGAACTCCCTTCTTGTTGACTGGTAGGGGAAGTTCCCTGATTTCCTTCACTCACTCCAGGTCAATTGCAATTCCATCTTTCGACACCACATGCCCCAATAATTTGCCTTGCAGCATTTGAAGACACATTTTTTTGGGTTCAGGGATACCCCAAACTCTTGGCATCTTTTAAAAACCATTTCTAGATGGTCAAAATGATCATCTTTAGACTTAGAGAATACAGTTAGATCATCCAAGTAGATTAAGATAATCTTGTTGATCAATTCTTTGAGAGCAATATGCATTGCCCGTTGGAAGGTAGCTCCCACATTTGAGAGACCAAAGGGAATTTTCGCACAGGAAAATGTTCCCCACTTGGTAGTGAACATGGTTTTGTGTCGATCTTCCTCTTTTACCTGAATCTGATTGTAACCGAAGAAGTTGTCCAGTAGAGAAAACATTTTTGAGCTGACCATTGTTTGCAAGATAGACTCTATGGAGGTAAAGGGATAGTGGTCCTTCAAGGATGCTTTGTTCGGGTCTTGAAAATCCACACACAAGCAGATGTCTACATTATTTTTTTGGATAGGAACCAGGTTGGACACCTATGTGTTGTGCTTGATTGGGAAGACGATCTGGGACTGAATTAGCTTTGTCAATTCTTGCACCATCAAGGCTTCAATCTTTGGATTTACTGGCCTCTACTTCTGGTGGATGGGTTTTTCTCCTTTTGTCAACTCTATAGTATGTTGGATCGTTTCAGGATCATATCCCTTGATGTAATCATATGACCAAGCCACTACTCCATATTTTTCACAAAATTGGATGAGCCTTTCTTTATCGTGTTGCGAGACATCTTTTTCGACCTTGAGGTTCCTTTCATTCCCAACCTGAAGGTCCACATAGTCGCTTTTGTCTGCTAAAAACTTTCTCTTGTCATTCCTTGCATTATCACAATCAAATAGGTTTTCAAGAGTGACCAATCATTTTGGAAGCTTGTTGGACCTTAACTGAATAATTGTCCCTTCATAGGCCTCAACAATTTTTGGTTGGAGTTGCTCAGTGAACTCCCCTAACTGTTGGATGAATGAGGTGTTGTATTCATCACTTTTGAACACTTGCCAACTCTAATCATTATCTAGGATTGTTGGTTGGAAAATCACTTGCACAAAGTGTATGTTATGAATTAGGTCTAAAATAGGGTCAAATTGAGATTCGATTGTGTCATGTGATCTACATCTACATTTTTCTCTTTGGGTAGTGTCTAGATATTGAATGCTTCAAATCTTTCAATCAAGTCCCAAACTCTATGTCTATAGGATCTCATGGGGAAATTTTTGGTTGCAGAGAGTCCTCAGACTTGATTGAATACTAGCTCAGAGTCTTTGAACACTATTATTTGTTTAACACCCATTTGTTCTGCAAGTCTTAGACCTTGCACTAGGCCTTCATATTTAGCTTCATTGTTTGAATAGGCAAACTAAAAGTGAAAATACCTAAGGTTCTTTTCATTAGACAGGGATGCCAAACATATCCTGGCTCTTGCACCAACTTTACATCTACTCCATCAAAATGTAGCATCCATAGCTCTGAGGCTTAATCACCCTCAGAGTCCTTCATGACCTTCAAAATCACTTGATCTTCATCATAGATGACATAGGTTCCTAATCCAGTGGCATGATAATTGCTGAAAGGATCAGTGTTTATATATTCGCTCAAGAGGACTTCTTCATGATTAGTTCGGTCTCTGGTCACCTTCTCATCCTCTAGTAGCTCAGTACAATACATTTCCTCTTTGGTGAAAGAGGTATGAGTGGCCTCAAAGTTAATCATGGATTCATCTGCCACATGTTCTAAATGTAGATGTTCAGATACTATCTTCATTTTAGCTCCATGTTTTGTCCTAAGGATTAAGTGTGACCAGTCCAAGGAAAGATATCTGCCTATCTTGGAAGTGAACTCCCGAGATAAGCAAAGACCGAACATGGGGGGAACGTCTATGATCACAGTATCTTGTGGAACAATGATACTACGGTAGGAGAATAGAGTCAAGGAGAGGTCCTTAATGAAACCTACGGTTTCAACCTTGTTCCCATCAAGTTACATAACCCCTCTTTTTAAAGGTTCATAGCTAAGTTCTAAGGCTTCAACTAGCTACTTGGGCATGATTGTGGTACTAGCACCAAAGTCAATCATAGAATTGTGCATTAACTTCTTTCCAACAATAAGAGTTAGGAAAAAGGGTTTCAACTTCGGCTTACCTCTAACTTCAGTAGAGGCTACCTCTACACTGTTTGTGAGGACTTTTCCCAGAGGTGATGGATCAACGACCTTTCCCTTGAGTGATTGCTCTATTGGCTCGGCACTTGCATCTTCGAGTAGGGCCTTCTATAACAATGACTTGTACTCTAGAATAGCTAATATATCCCAAAGAGACACATTAGAAGAGGATTTCTTCAATTGTTCCACCACATTGAATGGTGGCAAATCCATAGGTTTTTATTCCTTAGCCCTTGTTATGACAATTTCTCTTTGCAGCTGAAATTGTTGTGCAATTGTGGAGGAACTAGGAGTTTGGTCAGGAACACTTTTGGGCTGTGAGACGATTGGCTTTCCCATGAATCTCCTCTTTGAGTGAGTGTTGTAATTAGACTGCACTTGTGGGGCCTTTTATGTGGAAGCCTCATTTGAAAACACTGCCTCTTCTTCTTCCATCCATGAGAAGATCATGTGATCTGGAGCTATATTTGTCTCTTGCTCTAGGGACATTCCTTGCATTTGTGGGGTGAGCACAGTGTTTTCCATTTGTGGTGAGGTATATACATAACCTCCTAAATCTAATGCCACACCTTGACTGTGTTGTTCCACCACTCTTTGTTGTAGATTGTCGTGCGAGAAGTTTTGAGGCATATGTGCTTCATTGCAGGGGAAGCACCAATGATTGATATCATTGGAGAGATTATGTCTCCCCATTGTCAACTCTCTACTCAAGCATGGGTGAGCATGTTGTAGTGGAGTAGGCACCGACACCATCTGATTACTTGTTTGAGTCTATGGATTTGTGTGCAAGCCTCCTTGGAACTGATTTTGTTGGCAAGAAGATTTTCCCCCTTGATAATTTTGGTAAGTTGGCTTCAGAGACATGGACTAGTTTTGCTTGATAGTAGTTATTTCATTTGAGATGCTCCGCAACAACTCCTTGGCATCACTCATCTCATATTTTGAATAATTAAACGTAGAAGCAACACTTTGTGGTGCACTTGGATATGCATAAATAAATTGGGGAGGAGCGGGCACACTAGTAGATGTTATCTCCTAGGCAGGAATCAATAACTCTGCAAAGATAGGCATAGTAGGAAAAGGCGGTAACTTTCCAACATTGATCAAATTATTATCTTCCTGAACAACAACGCTATATGCACCTAGTAAGGTGTTCCCACCAAGGGACTAGATCATTACTAAAATGTCAACGTTGAGAGACTCCAGATAGAACATGAATGCCAAATCTATAGGTGGATGAATTGCAGGTTGAATCATTTTCCAAGTTGTGTGAAACCAGGCATTAAAGTTAGTCATGGCCTCTTGAGGGGCTCGCTTTATGGTCACTAGTAGCTGATATAGTGAAGACCAATCTCCATTATTTGAAAATCTCTCATAGAAAGGATCTCTGAGATGATCCTTGGTACCGATAGTATTGGCTCCCAAAGTGCAATACCAATCTAGCACTTTGCCTTTGAAAGAGGTTGTGAGCAACCTTAGTGTGACATTTTGGTTGATAACACCATGCACCAAACACACGTCTGCCACATCTTGTAGGTGTTCGAATGGTGTTTTCAAGCCTTCCTCGATGAATTTTGGTACCACTTTTAAAGTAGAGGCTAGGATAGGGGCCTAACAGTGGGTGCTACTAGTGCTACAGGAGGGCTTTCGACATCCCATGCCACATAATTTTTGTTAGCAATTAACAACATGGCTGGTGGAGGGATCAGAACATTCATTGGATAGGTTCTTGTTTGTACTGTTACTAGCAGCAACACTAGCAAGGTAGGGTTATTCATTTTTTGGGATCTAGTAACAAGCCTATCACCCACTTTAGATATAGATACATTTAAGCGCAATCCCATCGAGCATGCAAAAAAAAGAAACTGTTGATGCCTAAAAATGTCAAGCAACAGCCTCATGGGAAACTTAGTTAATGGGGGGACCAATTGTGTTAAACTGAGTGACCTTTGGGTTTTTAAAGAAGTTGGCTCTTTCTGTATTTGGGGGGTTTGTAATGGGAAAAGGAAGTAGCTAAATAAAATAAAGATCTAACCTAAGGTGATGCACCAAGATGTAGGCGTGGGCATGGTAAATCTTCCTTTCAAATGGGATTTAAGGGCTTGTTCAGCAATCTGTATGTCCGGAAATAACATAGAGCATAGATGAAAAGCCTAAGAAGTTCATTAAATAACATAAAATAACCTCCATACACATTTACTGAAAAGAAGAGTCCAAAACATGGTCTAAATCAACAAACTTATATTGAAATTATAGAAGTTCTATAAATAAACTACTCAGTACAATAGTTGCATAGTATAATGTTTTGTCAATTAGCTAAGAAACAAAAGGGCTGAACAAACATGGCGCAGTCTATGTATCTTAATACAATAATCTAAAAACAACACAAAGGCCTGGTGTCTTTCCATAATATTTTTGTGTATTCTCTAAACTCAAAACCCCTTTTTAGAGAGCTAAAGCAATATATATAGAGAAGCATCCTACTAGCTGAGAGCTAGTAACACAAAAGATTCCTTGGAACAAGCAATTATGTCCATCACAATGATTTCCCATGGTTGTTGCAATAGTAAAATATTTTGAATCATAGAATGCAGTCACCTTCGAACTAGATGAATCCCCATGTGAATGATGACTATGGTCCCAATGTGGAAGCAAAATTCCCACACAGACACTTTTCACTCACTCACAAAGTTGGCTAGGACACATGGCGATAGGATGGGGCTTGTTGCTAATTCTTCCCTTTTGACGTTGAAGATCCTTGCAGAGAAGACACATGGAGAAGCCTTTGTTTTGAGTGTTGACTATGGGGTTAGCCAAAAGGTGCTCATGGATTGATGCCACGTGGCACGCAAGTGGAGCTTGGAAGAGAAGGAAGTGGGCTCACAAAGGCCCATGCTGCTAACACATGGAGACATGGTGGGGCTTAATAGAGTAGCAGGGGAAGAAATCTTTGCAAGGAGTGTGTGGAAGACATGTGGAGGCAACAGGTGAAACTCTTCAAAAGGGTCCCAGAGATATATAAGCATATGTGACGTAGGCCAGGGCTAAGAAAAATAGTGTTATTAACATGAAGGGAGCTCAGGGGATTTTCAATCCATAGGTCTATTCTACTTTTTCAAAAGCTAAAATAGTAGCTCTGAGGTCATCAATGGAGGATAGTTGATTTCTAGGTGTCAAATTTGAGGTCTCAAACTCTACATAGGTCAAGAAATGGTGAAAGATACTCGAGAAACAAAGAACGAAGGAGGGGGGTCTAAAAATATTGAAAAAGATGTTAGGCGCCCTTGTCCAATCAAGACACCTAGCTAACTTTGCTTTGAATATTTTTTAGTCTTTGGTGTGAGGTGAATGCAGCAACAGTGAGCATGGAGCAAAGAATGAGGAATGAAGGAAAATTTGAAAATAAAAAAAAATAACTCTTGCCAATAAAGGTTCCCCTACTAGTCAGGGGTTCCCATCATTTCAAGGGCTCAGATGTTGGAATTAAGGTTTGTTCATCTAAGACATTTTTTCTCGGAATTCTTCTAGCTTCGCAATGAATATATCAACATGTCCATTGGATCAATTAAATAGCTAGAATTGTGGATTAAACAGAGAGTTTTTATCAGAGAAGAAAAATACAAATCGTGAAAATCACGAAAAATATTCTATCTGGTGAGTAAAGGTTCCCCAAGTAGCTAGGGATGCCTAGGGTTTTGCAAGGTCAGATTCAGTTGCTAAGGTTTTCCAAGATGCTCATCTTCTTCAAAATTCCTCAAGCTAGCTAGTGGATATTTTAGCCAGATCATCGGGTTCATCAGTCACTCATAGTTTCAAATCAAATAGAGAACAAACAAGAAGAATAGAAAAAGTTGAATTTTAAAGATGAAAAACATAGAAGATATTCTAACTCTAGAGGAGTGTGGCACCCCAGCTAGCTAGGGGCACCCAAGCTTTTGAGGCCCCAAAATCACTCTTCAAGATTGATAGCTTCTAGAATATTTTTCTCAAAATTCTTCAGGCTATCCAATGAATTTGTCAATCAGTTCATTGGGCCAATCAAGCATCTAGAAATGAGAATTCACCTAAAGATCAAAAAACATTAACAAATTGAAGAACATGAGAACATGACTAACTTTGTTGAGTAAAGGCACACCAGGTAGCTAGGGGAACCTAACTTTTTGAGCCCTCAGAATAAGTTTTTAGAGCTTGCAGCCTCTAGGAGATCCTTCTTATATTTGATCACGCTCTTCAATGGATTTGTCCACTACTTCACCAGATCTGTCATACTACCAGAAACAAAGATCAAACTGAGGTCAAAAAATGAGGAAAAGTTGAAAATCCTGAAAAATATTCTAACTCCAAAGAGGAAAAATGCCCCAATCTAAGAGAGGCACCCAATATTATATGCCTTAGAAATTTTTCAAATTTTTCCATTCGTCGTTCAAAAGGTGTCCACATTTAATGTTTCAGGTTTAAGATTGGATTCAAATTTTTAAAGCTTGGAGAATAAAGTGATTTTTTGTCTTCAACATCTATTTAAGAAGGCTTTTGGCATTCATTCTTCACATTTTACAGGTTGAACTTCAGAGGAAGAAATATATCATTTTTTTCTTTTCAATATTTAGAGGCTTAAATGAGGTACTCTTTTAGATTTCTTCATGGATTCGAGATTGGGTTGCACAGAGGCCCACTTTTTAATGCTTTAATTTTCTAGGGCATCACATTCAAAAAAAGGGAGTCATCTTTTTCGGATTTTAAAAATTTGGTTCCGCTTGCTTTTTGATCCTCTTGAAGATTGGAAAATTTTATATTTTCAAGAATCTAATTTTTTTGTGCTTTTTTGGGAAACCCTCAACTTTTTTGGAATCTGACCAATTGGGTCTCTCTAGAATGTGATTCTCTACAAAACCCAGACCTTAGCTTTTTTTGGGAATTTGCATTTTGGAGAAAAATCAGCAACTTGTTTTCAATAGTTTGTGCAAAACTTTTCCAGACATAGGCATGTTCACAGTTAAAATTCAAGATTTTCATCGTACAATATTCTTCCATTGAAAAATCAAGAGAAGTGTCAAAAGCATAAAAGCTGCAAAATAAATTGAGGAATGTCAGAGGATGGTCACACACAAGGTAAAAAAAGATATGTTGAAGCAAGAGGATATATTTATAAAAGGTCGTCACTCCAGTTGTAGAGCCACCAAAATTAGCATGTTTGAAGACACCTTTTGGGGCAGCGATGTTTTCCAATAATAGAGCTTAAAGCAAGAGTTAACTTGATGCCTTTTCTAAGTTTTCTTGTTATTCTTGTCTCATGCTTCCCTATTATTTATGAAAGAGGGAAAATCAAATTGTATAGTTGGAACTTTCCCTAATTTTAAATCAGCTTAACTGATTTTAGCAAGTGGCTAGTTGTCTTGTTTTAGTTTTAGAAATAAAGCTTGTGATTTGATAAGTCTAGTTGTAAAAGAAAGGATATTTTAGGGTTCCCTACTCCTTTGTGTATAAATAAGGGAATCCTTGCCCATTTTTCTTTAACCGTTATTTTGATAACAAATTGTTGAGCTTACTTTTTCCTGCAATTTTGTTATTTAGTGTTTGTTCACTTTGTGTAAGAACAAGTTTGCATGCCTAACTTTTGCTGCAAATCCTTATTCAATTTATGTGTAATTTGTGTCAAGTGTAATCTGGTTGATCACTAAAATTTAAGCCTATTATTGCTACAAACCTACTGTCCCAGAAGTGTAATCGTTGTTAGAAATTTGAAAAAGGAAATCGTCTGCCTTATTTGCTCTGATCTACTATCTCAAGTTTTTTTTGTGTTTTGCTTATATAATTTTTATTTCAGCTTGCATCGAAAAGTATGATTCTTTAGGTGTGTGTTGGAAGTAATTTTATCTGAGTATCTGTGTTAAAATCATTCCTTGTTTACTTCTAACTCTCAAGCTTTGAGTTTACTTGAGTTGCTAGAAGCCTCATTAGAGTAGGCCTAGTTGTAGTTGAAATTCTGCAAAAGAGAAAACCTCAGCTACGACGCTAGATTTTTATAACCTTGTGCTCTCAGCTAAGAACAAAAATATTGGAAAATAATTTAGTTTACTTTATTTAAGCATCATCAGCAAAGAGGGAGCTTCCTCTCCTAATTTGAAGAATATTTTATCTATGCATAGTTGTCCATTTCTAATCTGCATTCCAGAGGTGTGAATTGAAACACCAACATAGGGTATAATGTTAAATATATGGTTTAGGGTTTAAGTATAGGGGTGAGGGATAATTTTCAAGGTTTGGGTTATAATGTTGAGGGTATAAGGTATAGGGATGAGGGTTGAAGGTGTAGGGTTTAGGTTTTAAAGTATAGAGTTGAGGGTTGAGGGATAGTGTTCAAGCTTGAGGGTATAGGGTTAAGTATATAGCGTATAGGGATTAGGGTTTACAATTTTGGGTATAGGGTTGAGGGTATTAGGTTAAGGGTTGAGGTTTTAGGGTAGGGTTTAAGGTTGAATGTGGGGTTTAGGGTTTAACTATAGGGTTAAGGGTTGAGGTTTGAGGGATAATGTTTAGGGCTTAGGGTATAAGCTTGAGGTATAAGGTATAGGGATGAGGGTTGAGGATGTAGGGTTTAGGGTTTAAGGTATAGGGTCAAGGGTTGAGGGTTGAGGGATAGTGTTCAAGGTTTCAAGGGTATAAGGTTAAGTTCCTAAGGTATAGGGATTAGGGTTTAGGATATTGGTTATAGGGTTGATGGTATTAGGTTTAGGTATTAGGGTGTAGGGTATAAAGTTGAATGTAGGGTTTAGGGTTTAAGTATAGGGTTGAGGGATAATGTTTAGGGCTTAGGGAATATAAGGTTAGAGTATAGGTACTCGGGGATGAAAATAAGGGTTGAGGGGTTTCTCAAGGTTTGTGGGGTGGAGGGAGGGTGGGTCTGGGATGAAGGGAGAGAGATCAGGGGAGGAGGAAGGATGGGATCGAGATTCGAGAGAGGTCAAGAGTGGATCAGATCGATCGGATCAGAGGAATCGTCGGATCAATCAGTCGGATCCGATCAGAAGATCAAATCGGATCGGATCGATCAAAAGAGGTAAATTCGAAGATCGGGAGATCAAAATCAAATCAAGATCCGTTTTCTTGCTAGTGAAATTGACCTCCTAATTATTAAAATTTAGCATGTTGATTACTGAAATTTGGCTAAGTTTGAAAAATTGTAAGATCTTCTAAAAACTATAATTTGAATTATAACTCCTAGAGATCTAAAACCACTCTCAAACATCCTGAAACTATATACTTGAAATATAACTTAAAGTATAAGAAGGTAAATGTCCATATGTAAATGTTTATTTCATGTATATAGTTTCCCTAAAAGATAACAAGAAGAAAGAAAGAAAGAAAGTCAATGTAGACCAAAATGCGAGCGCATTATTACACACTTGAGTTTTGGAAATGCTTTTTTGAACTCAAAACAATGCACATATTTTGAAATTTAAATCATAACGCGAGCATGTTATAACACACTCATGTTTTGGCTTGGTAATGACTGAGTCGAAGCTTGATCACTACCAACCCATAACGCAAGCGAATTTTACTATAACACACTCATGTTTTCACTATTTCGGAATGAAAATGTGAATTGGTCACTTTTTGGCCCCCCATCTTTTTGCACTTACCTGTTTTACTTGTATGATAATTGAAAATTTTATTGAGGGTTGGTAACTAATTTTTATTACCAATGATTTAATATTTATTAGGAAGGAATCTTGGAGGATGAGTTTTTTTATGTGTTCAAATTCCCATGAGCTTGTTATGAGGTTGTTTTTTCACCTTGTGTGGCTATTTTTAAAGTTAAAATAACTTGTGGTTATAAAAAATAATCCCCTAGAAACTAAGAAAAACTAGGTGTTAAAATCAAGTAGGTGAGTAAAATAGTTGCAACCTACATTATATTATGCATTAAATGCTTAGAGTTATGAAAGGGAGGCATTAGGATATGACAATAAACTAGAATGACCCATTTAGAGGGTGAAGATGTTATAAATAAGCGTTATAGTGGTATAAATTTAATGAATATGAAGAATTAAAGTAAAAAATCTATATGCATAAGCTATTGGATTGAAGACACATAAGGAGTGATGAAAGTGAATGCATTTTAATCTTGTATTTGAAGATAATATATGCTTGGCATCTCTTGTGGTGATGTTGTCATTATTTTTGTTTTGTTTTAAAGTTCATCTAAGGTGGTTTTATTAATCATGTTAAAGTTGCTATTTTAAGAATCATAAAGAAGTTGAATCTCTAAGTGGTAATTCATATTAAGATAACTTAATTTCATATTTTAGTAGTCTAAGCCTTGTATCTCGCTAATTGGTATCATAGCATGGATGTAGCTTTGATGATTAATAATTGGCCTAGAGTTGTTCTTTAACAAAAATTTGGTATCAGAGCTAGATTTATTTAAGGTGTTGTTGAAGGCTTGTGCATTAAAGTAGATTATGTGTGTGTTAACCTTGTTTTGTATATTTGTGAGAATGGAAGATGTGAAATATAACTTGGATAGATATTTTCAATGGGATCTATGGTAGGCAATGGAAGGTCATAGTTAAGGATCTTATTTTTCATGGAGTTGGTCATATATTTTCTCCTTGCATGGTGGTGACCTAGAGCTCTTGTTTGGAAATATGTGACTATCCTCTTATATGGTGGTTGTGTTCCATTACATTGTGGTCATGTGTAACTAGAGGGTGTTCATGTTGGGTGGATTTTTTTTACCCCCTAGTCACATGTGAAAACACCCACTATTTGGACAACTATATGGAGTGCTTATGTTGGGTTCATGGTTTTAGTCCCTATTTACATGAAAGAACTGGATGATTTGCCACTAGTTTTATGTGGGTTGTGAAGCTGGTATATTTTATATTTTTTAATATTTTAGACAACCTATTTCCTATGTTTTATTGTGAGTTGTGGATTAGGTCATTTTATGATCTAAATTCTCTTAAACAAATTGGTTTCTTTATAGGTTTTAAAAATTTCCTTTTTATTAAATTTATGGGTTTGTAGATCTATGATATTCATTATTTCATGTGTGTTTTTTGATAATGTGAATTTGGATGTTTAAGTGGATTTAGATTTACATGTATATGGTTTTACAAGTTTTACATGTTAATAAAAGTGTGTGGTTTGTAGATATATGGAAATATTGTGTTTAGACTCTTAGATTTTTATGGATGGAAACAATTATATATTTGTAGAGTTGCTTGGTGGGTTCTTATTGATCTATGGTTACTCTTATGTAGATTTTATGGAAAATAAGGTTTAACGTTGATCCCAGTGTTTGAGTCTTGGAAATCTACATGCTAGACTTGATTACTTATATTCTACATGTTAAAAATGTGGGGTTGAATCTATTTATTCAATTATTTGAGATTGGATAATTAATTATGTATTTCTCCTTTGAGATGTTGCATATGTGTAGGTATGGTAAATTTTCTTATGTGGATTATGTTTGATAGGCCTTATTATTGGCCAACTTGGTTATTGGTATGTTTATTGAAGTGAGACAAAGAAAAGGTTTAGAATGCCTAATATAGTTTTTCATTAGAATATATAGTATTAGTCTATGGTACATTGTAAGCTCTATTCGTTTTCAATAGATTTTTGGAAATGGCATTGGTCATGATGCCATGTATAACTTGCTATCACTTTTTTGCAGTTACATAGTGCGTTATATCTCCTTTGTTTTAATATCATAGTTCTAAGTTATTGTTGTTGTAATGTTTAGTGATCCATGCATAATATTTGATTAGAAGATGGATGATCTTTTACAATGGTTTATTGGTTTCATAAAGAGATCTTGGATTCTTCCCTTAGGTTGTAGTAAGATTTCATTGACATATTTGATTCTATTGACAAAGGATGTTTGACCTTCATGTTATTTGAATATATGTTGACATATTTATTTTTCATGGAGGAAATTTGGATTCTTTGGTGAGGTGTGAGAATTATGATTGGTTAGTGTTGATATATGATCCTTGGTTTATGGGATGGATGACCTTATTTCATGGTGTACTCTTCATCATGAGTTAGAATTTTGGCATGATATAGGAGCTCTTGGGAGTAGGATATATTTAGTGAAGCATATTAGATTATTTTAAGAATTTGTTAGACCATGATGCCACGATATTTTCATGATTCTATAGTTCGAGATTTGATAATGGTCTAGTTAGTTCTCTTTGGAACTTTGAGTATTAATAATTTTCTTGGAGATTCATGATTTTGTAAGTTGCATTTGAAGTTGGGATGGATCGATTGGTAGATTCTCATAACTAGAGAGACCTAGGTAAGGATAGATCTCTCTTGTACTCATAAATATGTGTTTGAATAGTTTTTTTTTATGATTTTTTTTTTTAGTTAATAAATAATATAGAGGAGCCTGCACCTAGATACAGATGTGAGTCTTGAAAGGAAATATACATCTACCCAAGATAATTTCCACATAACCCAAATAGAGAAATATATATAAACAAGTATTCAAAATCCATATGCAAAAGAATAGACAAAATACCATAAAAGATGACACAATATATACCTTGGGAAAACCCCTAAGACAACCTCTAAAAGCATCCATCACTCATGTATTATTCAACAATAAACATTACAATACATCTTTAGAATCCTCCATTAACACCTTTGAAACATCAAGCTCTCTAGAAGAAATCCATGTGAACAAGCATGTAACTACACATGCCATGTTATGCTTCAACCCTCACAAATGCTAACAAGAGATGATCTCAACCAGCCAACCTTAGAAAACTGCCCATGTGTTTATTTTTATAGAAACAAGCTCATACAAAACCACCAAGTGGTATTATATAAAACCATGTGACTAATACCATGATATAAAAAAACCATTAACCCCTCATTTAATATTGGTAACAATTTTTCATAATATTAAATATCATTCCCATGTGCAACCCCACACTAAATATTTAATCCAACATTACATACAACACATAAAGTTTCCCCAAAAATGCTAGACCCATGTGATGCATGCATCCCTAGATTCCCTAGGTGCACCACATAATATATAAATAAATAAAATTACATTGTAACATTATTCAAGGTGGACAACACACCTTTTCCTAATATTCTCCCACTTCTTCTATATATTTCATAAGGGTAAACAATTGTAACAAAGAAAAAGGGATCCTAGGTCCTAAATGCAAAGAACCTAAGATGCAAGGGGCCTTTTCCAGGTTACATTAAGATGTAGATCAAAAAGGTTATTAGATTGACTTAAAACCATGAAGGTGAGCCAATTAGACTTGGATCTACATCTAATTGAGGATGGGAATGGATTTGAATTGATTTAGAATGATTAACCTAATTAGACTATGTTCCCTAATATGTAAATTGCAAGATCCTAACAATTGATAGAGAGAAATAGTAATTTGCAAGTGGACCTAGGAAGTGCACAGTGATATGTACCAACCCAAAAAATCTTGTTTCAAACACTATAGAAGAACATAGTCACCAAGGGGAATATGGGTCCTTGTAGGGGTGTATTTCTCAACTTGTGGGGTCTTATGGTGACAAATTTGATACTTTTGTTTCTGCTTGCAAAGTTGTCAGAACATTTTCGGATAATTTTGTAAGAGTTTCTATTTGTTGAAAAGATGTATGGCTTTGAATGCAACAATGAACAATTTATCTTCAAGATTCCTTCAATCCTCTTTAACCTAAGATTTGCACATTCACAAAGAGAGGAAATGTTGGGCCATTTAGGGGCTTGCCTCAGTCAAAACCTGTGTAATTATTTCCACTTCCACAATGGAAATGTCAATGATAAATGCATAATTTAAAGGAAGGAATGATGAAATCACAAAGTGCTACAACTCACCACCCTTCAATGGCTTCCTTGAAGGACTGAAGTCATACACATCACCTCAAATACTTGGATATTGCTTGCTTGATTTTCTTGAATGCTTTAGAGACCTACAACAAGGGTTAGCCTTCACAAAACAATGATAACTTGATAACATGAATTCACATATACTTTGACATAATGCTTGGATGTTGAATTGCTGCAATGAAACTCTAAAAAAGTTTCTCTTGACAATAATTCTTGATCAAAAGTTCTCCTTCTAATTGCCTTCTTGCTCTCTAGTTTCAAAATGGTGAAAAGACTAGGCATTTACAAGTATTTATTCAATTTCCTAAACATTAGATCCCAAAAGTTGACATTTAAAATTTGAATTTTGAATGTTAAAATGTCACCAACAACATGCCCAAAAATGGGTCCTAGCTAAGAAGGGGGACCCACTAGCCCAACTTCTAGGATATTGAATGTCAGGGGCAATGTATGAGTTGGATGCATTTATTGAATGCTTGTAGTTTAATAAAAATGGTACAAATGGGCTCTAGAATACATAATTTTAGGACATTATGGGGTCAATTAGGCTCAATAATTTAGGGTGCCAAAACATAGTGTGAAATTGTTCAGGGTGATAATTTTATACACTACAACAAGTAAACTCAAACATGAACAAGGGAACAATCCCCATAGCCACATATACCAGATCAAGAAATCAAAGTACTTCATGTGCTTGATCAAGATACCTACAACAAGAATCAAGGTGACCACCATCTCAAACATGAATGCTCTCATCCTCCATTATGCCAATGCACAAAGATAAGAAACCATATAAAGAGATACCACACTATCTATCACAAAGAGCCATAAGTCTTGCCTCCAACCAATATCCCAATACATAAACACTTAATCCAAAGATAACAAGTCTGTATCAGTAGCTATTAAGATATAATCACCATAGTTGAAAATACCATCCACAACAAATGCTAACACATCCAACTATCCATACCTCAAAGGTATACAAATAATAAGTGAACCAAATTCCATCAACATATACAACCCATAACATGCAATCACAAGCTATGAGTGTCAAACCTGTTGGAGTTAAAATTACACTGAGAGGGGGGGGTGAATCAGTTTCTTAACAAATTTGACCAATTTTCAAAAATTTAAAAACCATAGCTCAGATTTGATCTCAATATACTCTGATTAATGCATTCATGAGTTGAATGTAATCATTCATAAATAGAATTGAGAAAAATAATAACCAAACAGTGAACTAAAATAACAACATAGTAAAGCATAGAGAACTTAGAAGAACAAGGAGACTCAAGATTTTACCGAGTGGAAAACCCTCCTGGGGTATAAAAGCCACTCCCCAAATGCCTTCCAGGCTTAATCTTTTAAACAAATGTTCACAATGCCTTATAGGCTGATTTTTGAGCACCCACTCAAGTAGCACCAACCCCTCATTTAGAGATATCTATCTCAAGGAGTACCAACCCCTCAAATTATGCATCTAAACAATAAAAATATCTCAGAGGATCTCTCTGTTTTTAGTCAAGCTCATAACTCTCTATTTTCCTCATCTACCTAATACATTTTTGATACAGCCAAAGAAAAATATTCCAGAATTACAATAAGAGAGTTTTTACTATTTTCAACACTGGTTTATATATACATTTCAAGGATGTATGTTATGAAGAAATCTTCAAAAAGCATTTTTCACAAGATTCTAAAACTCTCTTGCTGATTTTTGAACATGAAGCTGAATAATGACAGACTATAGATGATGGTAAAAATAAGAGTAACGCTTATCCAGAGAGCTACAAATCATCCATTATTTCAAAAACGCAACTGCTCAAAAAGGAAACTCAATGAATATTCTACCATGTAACGGTTCTGAGATTTGATGCCAATCCATGATGTCGGCCATAGTGTTTGAGTCTTCGTTAACCATTCGCTGAGACATCCAAATAGTTTTGCCAAAGGTAATTAAATCACCAGACATTCCTCTTAGTTATCGCTTTTGCCATAACCCATCAGAGTCGGGGAGAAGACATAACAAATACATTATGTCACGCCGAGAGCTCATATGTTATGTTCTTTCCAATCGCTGAGACATAAGCAAGTTTCTCACCGAGATGCCCTTTTCATTTTATTCACTGTCGCTATAACCTTTTCATATCAGAAAGACCCTATGCTGATCACACTGTGTTTCACCGAAAGCCTCCTTTTATCTCTTATGTGTCGTTGTGACATAATGGTTCTCTTGTCGATGCATCCTTCTATCTTATGAGTGTCGCTATAGCATACCGTCATCAAGGATACCTCTTGTAGAATGCTTGAGTCATACCGAAAGTCACCAACCATCTTCTGTGTCGCTGATACAAGTCAGATCCTATGCCGACAAAGTCCTTTTGTGTTCCATCGGCGAGACCAGAGGTCACTCACCGAGACCTCACGCTGAAAACCCTAACTCTTACTAAAATGTATACCTTTATGTTGTCAGTCGGTATAAGAATTCAATCTTGCCAAGACCTTTCTTCGATGCACATGAGTCAAACCGAAATGCTTTATCCACTCTGAGTCACTGAGACATTACAAACTCGTTGTGACCCTATACTGATGACTCTAACTCTTACCGATATAACCTTTGAGCACAAGTCGGTACGACACCACGAAATCGCTATGACATTTCAGCAAAGCCACAACCTTTGCCGATAAGACCTTTTGGTGCATGGTCGGTGAGACAATGTGAGTTCACTAAGATGTTACAACGAAGAAAAACCTCTTGTCGATGAGCACCCCTTATTTTCGGTCAGGGAGACATGATGAGTTTGATAAGACATTATATCGATGCCCCAACTCTTGCCGATATGTTCTTTCTTGTGCTGGTCGCCAAGACACAAAGTGCTTGATGAAACAACATGCCGACAGGGATTTCTTACACCGATGAACCTCCTTATGTATTAGTCGGCGAGACCCGACTCATTCGGTAAGACCTCTCAGTGGTGAGAAATACTTATGCTGATAGAATTTTCCACTGTCGCCAAGACCACTTGAATGTCACGCCGAAAGATACCCAAAGGTGAATTTTGTCATCAAGGACAAACCAACCAGAACACAACTGAGAACCAACAAACTCCCCCTCTGTCCTTGATGGAAAAACACAAATGACTCTCCCCCTTTTTGCCTCAATGACAGAGATAGAAGAGAAGAATGTGCATTTCCATGAATCACAACTGAGAAGCCAACCAAAAAACCATGAGAAACAGATGCAAAAAAAAAGTAACAGTGCAGCAACCAAGATTGTAGGAGAGCTGTAAGTGAATCAAAATATATAACATGCTCCCCCTAAGCCAATGCATGTAAAATCAGAGAAGTAAAGATTGAGAGATAACTCCCAATCTAAGTCTCAACCTTTCAAATAACTCCTTAGCTAGGGGCTTAGTAACAATATCAGCCACTTGATCTTGTGAGCCAACAAATTGTAAGCAGACTTCATTATCCAAAACCTTTTCTCGAAGAAAGTGAAACTTGATAGCAATATGTTTAGTGCGAGAGTGCATAACATTATTTTTTGAAATATTTATTGCACTAGTGTTATCACAAAGAATGGAAACAAGTTTAGAAACATCAATACCCATATCTGAAAGAGTCTGACTCATCCACAGTACTTGAGTACAACATGAAGTGGAAGCAATGTATTTTGCTTCAGTAGTAGAAAGAGAAAGATATACTTGTTTCTTGTTGTGCCATGCCACTAAACGATCACCAAGAAAGAATGCAACACCACTGGTGCTTTTCCTATCATCCAAACAACCAGCCCAGTCAGCATCAGTATAAGCAATCAAAGAGAAATCATTGCTTCTAGGATACCAAAGACCATAATCAAGAGTGCCCTTAATGTATTTAAAAATCCTTTTAACATCAGTGACATGGGATTCTTTAGGGGATGCCTGAAACCATGCAACAGTGTAAACTGCATGCATGATGTCAGGTCTAGAAGCAGTTAAATATAACAGACTTCCAATCATTGATCTATATTCAGTTTGATTTGTATTAGGAGAATCATCAACCTTAGTAAGTTTGCATCCAGTAACCATTGGAGTGCTAACTGGATGGCATTCATCCATCTGAAATTTCTTAAGCATCTCTCTAGCATACTTGGTTTGAGAAAGAAATATTCCATTTTCGCATTGAGAGATTTGAAGACCCAAGAAGAAATTTAATTCTCCTAATAATGACATTTCAAATTCAGATTCCATTAGCGGAGAGAATTTTTTACTCAATGTAACATTGTTGCAGCCAAAGATAGTGTCATCAACGTAAATTTCAACAACTAGAATATCAGAACCTTCAGTTTTAACATAAAGATTTCTATCTACACCTCCTCTAACAAAACCATTTGAAAGAAAATGACTGTCTAGCCTAGAGTACCAAGCTTTAGGTGCTTGTTTTAAGCCATAGAGGGCCTTTTTCAATCTGTAAACATGATCAGGCTTATCTTTGCACATAAATCCTTCAGGCTATTCAACATAGACCTCTTCATCTAAATAGCCATTTAAAAAAGCAGTTTTGACATCCATTTGATAAATAGTAGTATTTATAAACAGAATAAGCCAAGAATATTTTGATAGATTCTAATCTAGCAACGGGTGCAAATGTTTCTCCAAAATCAATACCTTCTTGTTGAGCATAGCTTTGTAGACAAATCTTGCTTTGTTGTGAATAACATTACCTTTTTCATCAAGCTTGTTTCTATATATCCATTTGCCTCCAATGACATTCTTGTCATCTGGTCTTGGGACTAACCCCCAAGTCTGATTTTTCTCAATTTGATCAATTTCTTCCTGCATAGCATTAAGCCAACATGAGTCTGTGAGAGCTTCAGTAAAAAATTTAGGATCAAACTGAGTAACTAGATAGAAAGCTATTTGTGCCTTTTCATCAGATTCTACAGCCTTTCTTCTAGTTTGAACTCCTACATTTTTATCCACAATAATCTGATCTTTGGGGTGATATTTAGCTAGAGCTTTTGATGCAACCTTTTCAGGACTTGTTGTTTCATTTCTAGGGCTTGCTGAATCAGTATTAGGCTTTGTTGTTTTAGCTCCTTCTGAAATTATTTCTAGTTCAAGTTCTTCCTCATTATCCTGCAAAGATTCAGCATACAAATGTGGTCTTTCATCAAATTTTACATTAACAACTTCAACAATATTATTAATCCTTTTGTTAAGGAATTTATAAGCTTTGTTGTGAGTTGAGTATCCCAAAAAGATACCCTCATCACTCTTTGATTGAAAGCTCCCAAGGTTATCATCATCTTTCTTGATAAAACACTTACTTCCAAAAATTTTGAAGTGTTTGACAGAAGCAGTTTTTCCATACCAAAGTTCATAAGGAGTGTGTTTAGATTTCACCCTAAGCTGCACTCTATTCAAAATGTATATAGCTATATGAACAGCTTCTTTCCAATACATATTAGACAACTTAGCTTCATCTAGCATGGTTCTAGCCATTTCTTTACAGTTCTATTCTTACGTTCAACTACCCCGTTTTGTTGAGGTGTTTTTATTGCAGCATACTGTCTTTTAATGTTGTGTTGTTCACAATAATCAATAAACTCTTGAGAAGTGAACTCACCTCCTTTGTCAGATTGCAAATATTTAAGTTTCAAATCAGATTCCTTCTCAACCAATTTACGAAAGATTTTAAACCTTTCAAATGCTTCTGATTTGTGCTTAAGAAATGTGACCCAAACCATTTTGGATCTCAGTTGTGATCATATGGTTTGTCCTTGATGACAAAATCCCTTTCAGTTGACTCTACTTGTTGACAGTTTCAGATTGGTTTCTCATGCTTTATCTTGGTACTGTTTTGTCTATATGGTTTACTTGTCTTGGCATTCAGTGGACAACTTACATTCAGAATTTTAATATCTTTTGGTACTGATCATTTTGAGCTTCATGCAGTCTCTGGTTATCTTATTTGTTCATTGTTTCAGTGACAGTAAAATAAAATTTCGGCTTGAGAATGCTAGGGTCTCCCTGATCCATTTGTTTTGATAAACATCTGTGTTTCCTATTGGCAAGATGTTTCTAATGTCATAATGATTTGTTTTTACATTCAGGCAGCTTTCGACAGGACTTCTCCATGGTTTCGGTGATAGAGGGTGATCCCTATTGGTAGTAGTTTTATTGTCAGTCTGAGGTCACAGCGAGATTGTTATGTCTCACCAACTAATACTTGAGGTGATTCATCAGAGTAAGAAATCCCTATTGGCATGTTGTTTCATTGAGCGCTTTGTGTCTTGGCGACCGGCACAAGAAAGTTCATATCAGCATAAGTTATACCCATCGGAATGATGTCTTAGCAAAGATGTATTGTCTCACTGACCGAAAGAAGATGAAATTATCGGCAGGAGTTTTGTTATCGGGGTAGTGTCTCATCGAACTTGAAATATCTCCCCAACTAGTGCATATGGAGGTTCATCGGCAGAGTTGGGCGGTATCGGAATAGGTCTCAACGAAGTGGTTTTGTTTTTCCAACATCACATCTGGGGTTTCGCTTCGGCCAAACATAGTGTATTTGGTATATGGTCTCACCAAAGATTTTTTGTCTCACCGATTGATGCACTAAATGTCTTATCCGCATAAGGTTACTGCTTCGGTGAAATGTTATAATGACTCTATAGTGTCTTATCGACTTGTGCTCAAATGTTTGCTTCGGCCAGACACGTTGCTTTCGGTGTGAGGTCATAACGAATCCACAGTGTCACATCGACCAACAACATAAGGGGGTGCTTTCTCAGTAAGAGTTATGGTTTTCAGCATGAGGTCTTGGCGAGTGACCTCCGGTCTCGCCAATGGAACACAAAAGAACCTTGTAAGCATAGGCTTTGAGTTTCGATGTAGGGTCTTAGTGAACCCGTCAAGTCTTGGTGACAAAGTCTAATGAATGGCTTTCGGTGAGAGGTTGATAATGTCTCGGTGATCAAGTATGTATCGCGGGGTGTTTTCGGTATGACTCAATGAATTCATTGGAACATCTCCCCGATTATGGATTGTCTCAATGACACCGGATGAAAGAATGACTTTCGGTATGACTCAAGCATTCTACGAGAGGTCTCGCCAACATTGATATGTCTCGCCGATGGAATACAAATGGTCTTTGTCAGTATGAGAATTGAATTCTCTTGGCGATCTAAGGTGTTTGGGTTGTTTTGGTATGACACAATATAATCTACGGGAGGTCTCATCGGTAAGAAAAACCATGTGTCACGGTGACTAATGTGTATCAAGTGGGCTTTCGGTAAAACAAAAGGTATTCTATATAATGTCTCCCCGATAGTTGAAGGTTACAGCGACAAACAGAGGGATGAATGACTGGCGATAAAGTTTCCTTCGGCATAGGTATTGATTTATCTTGGTGAACAGGAATGATCACGTGGGCTTTCGGTAAGACACATGATGCTCTACGAGATGTCACCCCGCATACACATTGTCTTGGTGAAGGCGGATGAAGGACACATCTCGGCAAGAGTGTGCTTTTGTCACAGTGACTCAGAATGGATAAGGTTTAAGTCTTTCGGTGAAACTTGATGTGGTCTGTGAGAGGACTTGCCGACTTCACTGGGTCACGGCGAAAGAAAATAAGGAAAAATATACGCAGCTCACATAAGGTCATAGCGAATCACAAAGAACATGTGGTGACTGTTGTCTCAGCAAATTATTAATGAAGACTCATACACTGTGGTCGGCATGATTTTTTCTAAGTATAGTTGCATGGCGACATCTTTTGTTGGCATCAAATCTCTGGAAAAATATTCTCTGAGATTTCAGAGGATATGATTTTCTGTTAGTGGGCTGTCATGACTTTAATGAAAATCTTTTAGTTACAATTTGAAATCTCCTGATTCAGTGCAGAAATTAAAGCTCTTTGGATAGGCGTTACTCTGATTTTTACCATCATCTACAGATCATCATTATCCAGCTTTAGATTCTAAAAATAGCAAGAGAGTTTTAGAATCTTGTGAAAAACTCTTGTTGAAGATTTCTTGATAATAGACATACTTGAAATGTATATAAAAACCAGTGTTGAAAATAGTGAAAGAGTTGCTAGCCTATAATTCTGAGAGATAGTTATTTTGGCTGTATCAAGAGATGTATTGGAAAACTCTGTAATACAAGAGTTGGTTTCTTAGGGTATCAGGTAGATAAGAGTGTTGAGTTTCTTGAGCTTACTAGAAAATAGAGAGATCCTCTGATATTATTATTGTAATTTTGAAATCTGAGTAAGGGGTTGGTGCTCCTTGAGATTGGTGTCTCTAAATGAGGGGTTGGTGCTCCTTGAGTTGGTGCTCAGAAATTAGCCTATAAGGCATTGTTAACAGTGGTTTTTGAAGATTAAGCCAGTAAGGCAGTTTAGGAGTGGTTTTTCTACCCCAGGACAGTTTTCCACTTGGCAAATCTTTTGTCTCTTTGTTCTTCTGTGTGCTCACTGCTTTTCTGTGTTGTTGTTTCAGTTCTATGTTGGGTTTATTACTATTCTCAATTCTATTTTTGAATGATTACATTCAACTCATGAATGCATTAATCAGAGTAATATTGAGATCAAATCTGAGCTATGTTTTGGCAAATGCAAGATATCTCACTCAAATCATATTTTCATATGTTGTCAAATAGACTGAGTTAATGTTGTCATATCTTTGTGCTTTCAAAAGTGATCACTCTACTCTATTGTTGAAAGAAAAGGAAATCAAAATTAAACATCTTGGTTGAAGTTGAAATTTTTTTTGACACTGATTCACCCCCCCTCTCAGTGTTTGCCCATAACTCCAACAAACCATTCTAGTATAATCATCCACAAACAGCATAAAGTAGCTTTCACCATTAATAGACCTTGTTCTGGTTGGTCCACATAAATCAGTGTGCACAAGTTGTAAAGGTTTTGAAGAAGAATGTTCTTTTTTTTTTAAGCTGATTTTAGTTTGTTTACCACTTAGACATTCTTTGCACATGGAATTTTCTGGCTTGTTAAGGATTGGTAAACCTCTAACATTCTAATTCTTACTTATTCTAACCATATTTTCAAAGTTTATGTGTCCTAATCTTTTATGCCATAACCAGCTTTCTTCAATTTGGATCATTAAACACATACCTTGATTATTGTCATTGCTTGATGTGTCGAGAAGATTGTACACATTTCCTTTTGTCCTCCTTCCAGCTACAATAGCCTTTCCTAGCTTGTTTTTAATCTCACATCCCTGTGAAGTGAAAAGAACATGATAACCACTATCACAGATTTGACTAACACTTAGAAGATTGTGCTTGAGACCTTCCACATAGTACACAATATAGATAGGAGTGTCTTCATTCAGAAGAAGTGAACCTCTACCTTCAATTTGAATACCAGAGTTATCACCAAACTTAACATATCCACCTATATAATCTTCAATATTTATAAACTTATCCTTGTTTCTAGTCATATGGTTAGAACATCCATTGTCCAGGACCCATAAGTCCTTTTTATTGGAATGAAAAGTAGTTTGAACCAACATAGTTTGCTCAATGTTGTTGACAGTCTTAGGTTTCCAAACCTTTTTAATTTTCTGCTATTTAGATTGCAGATCAGTTTTGCACTATTTGATAGAATGTCCCAAAGTATTGCATTTAAAACATCTGATCTGTCTTACAAAACCATAGTGTTGTCTAAGACCAAACCTGGGTATTCTAGGATTCATAAGCTTGCAAGTGCTCACCTTATGGCCAAATTTGTTGCAAAAAAAACAATAACCATAGAAGAAAGGATTGACTCTGTATGAAGATCTATTACCTCTTAAAGACTGAACATGATCCTTACCAAATTCTGAGTGATTTGAACCTGAACCTTTGACTTCAGAAGAGGGGTTTTGTTTTGCATTGTCAATTGAGCATTCACCCTTTTCAAAACCAACACCAGTTTTATCTTTGTACATCTTCTGCTTGCTGAGCATCTCATTCAGTTTTAGAGTGCTTTCGTATTTTTCAATTTCCTTCCTAAGACAGACTATTTCTTGTTCCAGTTTTTGAATTTTTTGATCTTTGCAGCTTATAGCCTCTCGAAGACAGTCTTCAACTCTTTTAGCTTCTTCAGGCTGAGTTTTTAGAGAGACCATTTCTTGATCTGGTTTATGTTCTTGAGCAAGAACTTGTTTTTTGAGTTTTCTGATCTCTTGTAAAGCACATTTCAGCTCACTTTCAAGATTTACTTCACCTTCTTCAATGTCAATGGTGCTTGTATCATTTTGTTGAGTAATTTCAGCCATGAACAAAGTTTCATCTTCTTCAACTGATGAATCTTCAGACTCAATATTAGATTCATCCTTACTAAATAGACTTTTCTTCTTTTTGAAATAGAAGTTTTGATTAGGTTTGAAGGCCTTCTTCTTAGGTAGTTTTTCAGTTGTCTCGTTGTCATAGATTTGATCATCATAGGGACACTTTGCAGCAAAGTGACCTATTTTACCACAATTAAAACATTTAAAGGGAAGTTTTCCCTTATATTTTCCTGATCCCTTTTTAAATCTTCTAACAAAATGGGATTCTTTAGAATTAGACAACTCTGATTCATTGACTTCGACTTTTTCTTTCTTTTCATTGTTAAAGGCAGTTTCTTTTCCTGTTGAATTGTTTTTGCTAGTTCTCATTTCATAGGTAGTAAGTATTCCTTGTAGGCTGTCTAAGGTAAGTTTATCAAAGTGTTTCTTTTCTTCTAGGGCTGAAACTTTAGATTCAAATTTGGATGGTAATGTTCTAACAACCTTTGTGACCACATCAAATTCATTAATCTCTTGACCTAGACCTTTCATTGCATTGACAACTTCATCAACTCTTAAGAAATATTCAGCCACTTTTTCATCATCCTTCATTTTCAACTCCTCAAACTGATATTTGAGTGTAATGATTTTTGATAGTTTGACTTTCTCATTCCCTTGATATATAGTTTCAACTTTTTCCCAAATTCCATGAGCAAATTTGCATTGCATGACTTTAATGAACACATCTTTAGTTAACCCACAAAAGATGGCATGCTTAGCTTTGGCATTTGTTTCATACCTCTTTTTTTCAGCAGCATCAGTGGGAATAGAGTCTGGTACATTGTAATCATTTAAAACAATGCTCCAAACATCAACATCAAAAGAAACAAGAAAAGCTTCCATTTTGATTTTCCATAACACATAATTTTTTCCATCAAATAATGGAGCTCTGGTTACAGAGGCACCGTCTTGAGAATGTGCCATTAAAAACAAACTCCAAGACCAAGATCAATCCAAGGTGATTAAAACCTATCAGAGGACCTTATGCTCTGATACCAATTGTTGGAGTTAAAATTACACTGAGAGGGGGGTATGAATTAGTGTCTTAATAGATTTGACCAATTTTAAAAAATTCAAAAACCATAGCTCAGATTTGATCTCAATATACTCTGATTACTACATTCATGAGTTGAATGTAATCATTCATAAACATAATTGAGAAAAATAATAACCAAACAATGAATTGAAATAACAACACAGTAAAGTAGAGAGAACTCAGAAGAACAAGGAGACTCAAGATTTTACCGAGTGGAAAACCTTCCAGGGGTATAAAAACCACTCCCGAAATGCCTTCCAGGATTAATCTTTTAAACAAATGTTCACAATGCCTTATAGGCTGATTTTTGAGCACCCACTCAAGGAGCACCAATTCCTCATTTAGAGATATCTATCTCAAGGAGTACCAACCCCTCAAATTATGCATCTGAACAATAAAAATATCTCAGAGGATCTCTCTGTTTTTAGTCAAGCTCATAACTCTCTGTTTTCCTCATCTACCTAATACATTTTTGATACAGCCAAAGAACAATATTCCAAAATTACAATCAAAGAGTTTTTACTATTTTCAACACTGGTTTATATAAACATTTCAAGTATGTTATGAAGAAATCTTCAAAAAGCATTTTTCACAAGATTCTAAAACTCTCTTGGTAATTTTTGAATATGAAGCTGAATAATGACAAACTGTAGATAATGGTAAAAATCAAGAGTAACGCTTATCTAGAGAGCTACAAATCATCCATTATTTCAAAAATGCAACTGCTCAAAAAGGAAACTTAATGAATATTCTGCCATGTAACGGTTCTGAGATTCGATGCCAATCCATGATGTTGGCCACAGTGTTTGAGTCTTCGTTAACCATTCACTGAGACATCCAGATAGTTCTATCAAAGGCAATTAAATCGCCAGACATTCCTCTTAGTTATCACTTTTGCCATAACCCATCAGAGTCGAGGAGAAGACATAACGAATACATTATGTCACGCTGAGAGCTCATATGTTATGTTCTTTCCAATTGCTGAGACATAAGCAAGTTTCTCACTGAGATTCCCTTTTTGTTTAATTCACTGTCACTGTAACCTTTTGATATCGGAAAGACCCTATGCAGATCACACTGTGTTTCACCGAAAGCCCCTTTTTATCTCTTATGTGTCACTGTGACATAATGGTTCTCTCACCGATGCATCCTTCTATCTTATGAGTGTCACTATAGCATACCGTCATCAGGGAGACCTCTCGTAGAATGCTTGAGTCATACTGAAAGTAACCAACCATCTTTTGTGTCGCTGAGACAAGTCAGATCCTATGTTGAAAAATTCCTTTTGTGTTCCATCGGCGAGACCGGAGGTCACTCGTCGAGACCTCACGCCGAAAACCCTAACTCTTACCGAAATGTATACCTTTATGTTGTTGGTCGGTATAAGAATTCAAACTTGCCAAGACCTTTCTTCGATGCACATGAGTCATACCAAAATGCTTTATCCACTTTGAGTCGCTGAGACATTACAAAATCACTGTGACCCTATACCGATGACTCTAACTCTTACTGATATAACCTTTGAGCACAAATCGGTAAGACACCACGAAATCGCTGACATTTCAGTGAAGCCACAACCTTTTCTGATAAGACCTTTCGGTGCATGGTCGGTGAGACAATGTGAGTTCGCTAAGATGTTACAATGAAGAAAAACCTCTTGTCGATGAGCACCCTTTATTGCCGGTCGAGGAGACATGATGAGTTCGCTAAGGCATTATATTGATGCTGCAACTCTTGCCGATATGTTCTTTCTTGTGTTGGTTTCCAAGACACAAAGCGCTCGATGAAACAACATGCTGATAGGGATTTCTTACACTAATGAACCTCCTTATGTATTAGTCAGTGAGACCCAACTCATTCGGTAAGACCTCTCAGCGGTGAGAAATACTTATCCTGATAGACTTTTCCATTGTCGCCAAGACCACTTGAATGTCACGCCGAAAGATACCCAAAGGTGAATTTTTTCATCAAGGACAAACCAACCATAACACAATTGAGAACCAACAAAACCTATCAATGAAGAACAAACACAACTAGGAACTCCCACTACATAGGTAATGTCAAATCTCAAAATGATCAAGGCATCTGAGATCCACCAATAGCAACACATAGAAGTGCAACCAATATCATGTAGTACCAAGGAACATCCACAAATATATGAAAACCATGCAAACCAATATGTTGTAATACATCTCTCACCACAAGTCTCCAAAGATCTCCCAAATTCTCCACACTCAAAAAAGGAAAGAGATAAAGGAACCTCCATGTCATCACCAAAGAACAATGAAAAACACATGACCACAAACATAGTGATCACTATAGCTCCACACAAGATCTCAATTCCAATATCATGAAAATACAAATATCCAAGAAGTATAATAGGACCAAAGAGAGAACATGCAAATCAAAACCTGTACCACGTCCTTCTACACACACATCTAAATGTTAAGTTGTGATAACTATGAGATCCTCCATAAAACCCCAAAGAGAATAGAACTATACACATCTAACCATAACCAATATGTATGCATCTAAAACCAAAGAAATATCAAACCAAATCCATTCCCAAACCAAGGGAATAAGCCCAATAACATCTTCTAAACTCAACATCAATGAATAATCTCAAAATGCATAAGGAGATAAACATTCCAATATCCTCAAATGAATCCTCTAGAACCAACAAGCCATAACTCAAGATCCAGATGCATGAGAAGATAAAAATAAAATATAATGCATCTAAAAATAATAATAGGCAATACCTCAAATGATTAACTATTAGGTAGACCAAGAGTGGGGAAGAGAATGCTCCTCCAAGATATTCAAGTCATCGTGACTCATCTAAAAAAAATCTCCTCATGGGTCCATAATGAACTCGCGTCCAACCAAGTTGTAGGATCCTCAGACTTCCAATTGAAACCTCATCCATGAGGAACCATCTCAACAAATGTATCTAATCTTAAGAGATCTCCTAGCCTCACCTATATCTCCAAGTATCCATGAGTACATGTAACCGATCAATCCATGCCAAAATCCAAATGACACAAAGTTTTGAATGCATAAGACAACTAAGAGGGGGTGAATTAGTTGTACCTTAAAACTTTAAAACCCTCATACACATTTATATCCACATTCATTCATTCAACCCTTAAATCCATTATGATGATTTAGCATGAAAAGTGAATAACAAAAACTGAAAAAACTTAACACCATACACAAGAGAACACCAAATTTACGGGGAAAAACCAAGAAGGTAAAAACCACGGTGAGGATTAGCTCACAATAGAAGTAATATCAACATCGAATATAAAAGGGCTCACTACCAGAGGGCTCTACCCAAAGAAAGAAAGGATCACTTCCAAAATAGAAAAGAAGATAGAGAAGAAATGTTACATAGAGAAAATCATCTTAGTGTAACAGAGAATCCACCACAATGACATCAACACCTTTGGAGCTTGACTGTAGAATTGTAGCCACCTTCTACTCACTGCATCCAACATAATAACACATGAAATCTCACACTACACTTCTCAAATTTGCACTCTAACACTCTTCAATTCACATCATTCACATCTCTCACATCTACCTCATCATCCCTCAACAAATCAACTCTAATTTATACTATCTTCAACCTTGAAACCCTTGTCCAAGGTCAGCTATGCACCTCAACCATGCAAATTCAAATTAGGTTGGTACCAAAACACTTATGTGGTAGGTAGAAGTGAAAGAAGACCACATCACACCTTATTTGGAACCCAAATCTATAACACCATTCAAACACATGCTTCTATAAACAACAAACATTCATCACAAGTAGTGTAAAAACCAGGTCAGCCATTACCCATGCAAACACCATTAAAATTTTAAGTGCATGCTTCCTTAAACCCAAGGATGACTTGTGAACTACACACCACACTTGAACATGATCTAGAATATTCCTTAAACACCCTGAAATCCAACAAACTCTATCGTAACAACTTCCACCTGAAGAATGTACACACCTAGTATACTCAAACAATTTTTCCAAACACTATTACTTGAGAAACTGACTTCTGAGGCACCAAAGCTCAAACCACCTTGAATAAACAAAGATGCAAATATAATTAACACACCTTCCGAACCACAAGACATGAAACATAGTTGCGGAGAAATGAAGAGCAAAAAAATTTCTCCCAGATACCTTTGTAATGCAAAATTCACATACAAGTGAACATAACTTCTTCTATAAAATGATCCAACACACCAAATCTTGAATACAACACTTCTAAACATCTCTCATCAATATATCTTAATCACATAGGCAAATATTTAACCTAGAATAAATGTGGAGCAACATAAGAACACAACTCTCCAACTTAGAACACCACAACACATTGTTTCCTCTTTTTATAAAATTTTCTCAAAATCACTTGGAAACCAAGCACTAGAGACACATCCTCATCACCTTCAATACTTCCTCAACCATAGACAAAAGCTTATCAAATCAACACGAGATATTGAAACCAATAGCTTTACTAATGACAATATAATGCAATTAATCAAAGCATGGATAACAACAACTACTCATACTCTTGAAACAATATCATTCAATAATAAACATCAATGACACCACATGCTTTTTAACATCAATGAAAACACTAACTGCTCATACTTTCAACAATCTCCCCCTTTATCATTGATGGAATCACATGATGTGAAAAACCATCAAAAACACAACAACAACACACCTATTTCCTTTTCTCTTTTCCCCCCCTTTGAAAACATACTCATTACACTCTCTCTTCACATGACTCTTTCTCTCCCTTTAACTTTCTTTTTTTTCACATGTTTCTCTCCCCCTTTGACATCAATGGAAAAGGGCCAAAGATATTTGCATTTTTTATTGTATCCCTTTGACATCAATCAACCTGCTTACTATTTCTTTGCAACTTGTTTCCTTTACTGCTCTGTATACTCCCCCTTAGGAGCATACACCAAACTACACCATATCAACAATCACTACACAACAACCTACAATATCACTACCTACTCCCCCTAAGAGGTAGCCACCAACATCAATCCAAAATAAAGAATGAATCTTCAAATCCACTAGACTGATGCATCTCCTTATGCATTTAGTTGAAGAAAGTAGGGATAATAACCCCCAAATTCTCCCTAAGATACTCAAAAGTATCCTGAGGAAGAGCCTTAATGAATATATCAACAATCTAATCCTTTGTAGGAACATATTCAAGATTCACTTCATTATCCAAAACCTTCTCTCTTAGAAAGTGATATCTAATTGAAATATGTTTTTTCCTTGAATGCATTATCAAGTTCTTTGAAATTTTGATTGCACTTGTATTGTCACGGAAGATAGAAATTGGTTCATTATATACCACTCTGATATCCTTCAATATTTTCCTCATCCATAACACCTATGTGCAATAAGATCCTATTGCAATGTACTCATCCTCTACAGTAGATAAAGATACTGAATATTTTTTTTACTTAGCCATGATACCAATCTACATCCAAGAAAGAAGGCACTGCCACTTGTACTTTTCCTGTCATCAACACAACCAACCCAATCTACATTTGTGTAAGCATTCAAAGTGAAGTTAGTATCCTTTGCATACCATAAGCCATGATCCAGAGTAACCTTTAAGTATCTGAATATCCTCTTCACTGTTGCAACATGTGACTCTCTAGGGTCTTCTTGAAATCCAACCATAAGTCAAACTACATGCATGATATCTGGTCTAGCAGTAGTTAGATATAGCAGTCCACCAATAATTGATCTATACTTTCTTTGATCAGTCTTACAAGATTCAGCATTCTTGCTTAGTTTGCAACCAGTAACCATAAGAGTGTATACCAGTTTAGAGTCTTTCATTCCAAACTTCTTCAACATTTCTTTGACATACTTAGATTGTGAAATGAATATACATTTGTTTGTTTAATTGATTTGTAACCCAAGGAAGAAATTCATCTCCCCAAACATAGACATCTCAAATTCTTTCTACATCTCTTTTGCAAACTTATTGTACATAGCTTCATTACCTCCAAAAATTATGTCATCAACATACACAACCACAATCAAGATTTGATCTTTTTCAACTTTAAAGTAAAGATTACTATCTGTGGTATTGTTATTGAATCCTTGCTATATCAAATACTCATCCAACCTTGCATACCAAGATTTGGGATAATGCTTCAATCTATATAATTCCTTCTTCAATCTGTAGACCATATTTAGTTTTCCTAATAACTAAAATCCTTCTAGTTGTTCCATGTATACTTGTTTCAATTCTCCATTCAAGAAAGTAGACTACACATCCATTTAATAAACTTTAAAGTCCTTATGTACTGCAAAATCTAAAAACATCCTAATAGCTTCTATTCTTTCCACTAGAGCAAATGTCTCCTCAAAATATATTCCTTCAACTTGTGAATAGCCCTTACACACAAGCCTTTCCTTGTTTCTTACAACTTCTCCATTCTCATTCAGTTTGTATTTGAACACCCATTTAGTTCCAATTATGTTTTTGTTTGTAGGCCTTGGGACAAGTTCCAAAGTTTGATTTTTCTCAATCTCTAGTAGTTATTCTTCCATAGCCTTTATCCAATGTTCATCTTTGCATGCTTCAATCATTGTTTTAGGTTAAACTTCATAAAGTAAACAAAAAATTACCTCTTCTTCAACAACTTTCCTTGTTGTTAATACACCTTTTCTCTTATCTCTAATGATCTGCTCTTCATAATGATTCCTCTGCACATACTTAGGGGTTCTAGGGGTCTTTTTCATAGCTTCTTCCTTTTCAATATACACTTCCTTTTCCTTCTCCTTTTATTTTTCTTTGTAAACAAGCACACTTGATTCATATCCATCTATCACTACTAAGTTCCGAAAATCTTCATCAACCTTGACACTTGTACTCTCAACAATCTTTCTTACTCTTTTGTTGTAGCACTGGTAGGCTTTGTTTTTAGTAGAATATCCAAGGAAGATACCTTCATCATACATTGAATCAAACTTTCCCAAGTTTTCTTAATCTCTTTTGATATAACACTTGCTTCCAAACACTTTGAAGTACTTGATAGTAGGGATCCTTCCATTCCATAACTCATAAGGAGTCTTTGTGGTGTTTCCTTTTTCTTGAACTTTGTTAAGTATATAAACAACAATATGAATTACTACTCTCCAGTAGACTTCCTGTAAGTTATATTCTTTCATCATAGTCCTTGCATATTCTTAAACAGTCTTTTTTTTTAGCTACTCCATTTTGTTGAGGATTTCTAGGGGTAGACAAGTGCCTCTTTATGCCATGATTCTCATCAAACATGTTAAATTCATTGGAGGTGAACTTTGCACCTCTATCAGACCTCAAACATTTGATTTTCATTTCCATTTCATTCTCAACCATAACTTTAAATTTTGTGAATCTATCTAGGGCTTCATATTTTTCTTTAAGAAAAGTAACCCATGTCATTCTAGAATAATCATCAATAAAAAGCATAAAATACCTTTCACCTTGGAGACTTCTTATTCTTGTACGATCACACAAATTTGTATGAACCAATTCCAACAATCCAGTAGAAGATTGTTCTTTTCCTTTGAAACTTCTTGTTTGCTTTCCAATCTGACAATCTGTACAAACAACATTGATAGGCTTTGTAATCTTTGGAAAATATCTCAGTGCTTGAGCTGAACTGATTCTTACTAGATTATCACAATTAATGTGACACATCCTCCTATTCCATAGCCAACTCTCATTAATCTGAGTCATGAAGCAATGAGAATCAACACCCTTAAGCTAATAAACATTTTCATCTATCCTTCTTCCAACAACAATCATAGTTTTGAACCCTTTTATGATCTCACATCCATCATCTTGAAACATAATATTGTATCATTTGCTACATATTTGTCCAACACTCCATAGGTTATGCCTTAATCCCTTAACATAGTAAACATCATCAGTATTATGCTTGCCATCAAAATTGATTAAAAACATATTCCACATATCTTAGCACTTGAATCATCACCAAATCTAACAAGTCCTCCATCATACATTTCAAGTCTAAAAAACTTACTCTTGTCTCCATTCATATGGTTAGAGCATCCATTATTAATGATCCAATTGTTCTTATCCTATCTAGCATGAGAAGCAAATACCAAAGTACCTTCAGTTCTTTCCTTTGTCTCTAAAGGGAATTCCTTCACGCATCTTTCAAAGTTAGCAAAAAATATTCATCCTTTAAAGCCATGAACAAGCATTCATCATCATCATCATCTCCATAATTAAATTTGTCATCGAAAATACTTGCATCTTCTCTAGCATAATAGCTTTTCTTAATCATCTTACCTTTGTTCTCCTTGTTTTCGTCATTCAAAACTCTATTTGAACATCTTGAAGCGTAGTGCCCTATCTTTCCACAATTGAAACATTTGAAAGGAAACTTACCTTTGTACTTACGAGTACCCTTTTTCATCATTCTCACAAAGTCAACTTCCACATCATCAAGATCCTCCTGATATGATTCTTCAATCTTCTCTAATTTTGTAGCCTTAAAAGTAGTCTCAACTTTTGCACCATTATTTTTACCAAATTCTCTCATTTCAAATGCAGTTAGAGAGCCATACAATTGATCTCTAGTATAATGATCTAGATTTTGAGATTCCTCAATAGCAGAAACTTTAAGACTGTAAGCTTTAGGAAGGGTTCTAATAATTTTCTTTACCACTTTTGATTCTTTGAATTTTCTACCAAGACCTCTGATGGAGCTGACCACTTCATCTACCCTTTGCATATAGCTTGTAATGTTTTCATCTTCATACATCCACAAGTTTTCAAATGTGATCTTTAAATTGTACACCTTAGCTTGTTTGACCTTATCATCTCCTTCATAAATGCTTTCCAACTTTTCCCAAATTTCATTAGCAATTTTTAGATTCATAACTTTCACTAATTCATAATTTGTAAGACTTCTCAAGAGAGCATACCTTTCTTTACTATTACCTTCATAGGCTTTGATTTCAACTTTAGTGCTCAGACCATTTGTAGGTATAGTATATCCATTTTGAACTAATTTCCAAACATCATATCATAGATAATCTAGAAAGCCTTCCATCCTTGTCTTCCATAATGCATACTCCATTCCATCAAATATAGGGATCTCCTTCTTGTATGTCATCCTAGATCTACCTTAAGCAGCCAAGCTTTCTTTCAAGGAACCTTTCTCTGATACCAATTGTTGAATGCACAAGACAACTAAGAGGGGGGGTGAATCAGTTGTACCCTAAAACTTCAAAACCCTCATACATATTAAAATCCATATTCATTCATCAAACCCTTAAATTTTTTATGATAATTTAGCATGAAAAGTGAATAACATAAACTAAAACAACTTAACACCATACACAAGAGAACATCATATTTACATGGAAAACCCAAGAAGGGAAAAACCACGGTGAATATTAGCTCACAATAGAAGTAATATTGACATCAAATACAATAGGTCTCACTACCGAAGGGCTCTTACCAAAGAAAGAAACACTGATTTCCAAAATAGAAGAGAAGATAGAGAATAAATGTTACACAAAGAAAAGCATCTCAATGTAATAGAGAATCCACCACAATGACATCAACACCTTCACAACTTGACTGTGGAATTGTAGCCACCTTCTGCTCACTACATCCATCAAACAAACACATGAAATCTTGCACTTCACTTCTCAAATTCACACTAAAACACTATTATTTACATCACTCACATCTCTCACATTTATCTCATCACTTCTCAACAACTCAACTCTCATTTATACCGTCTTCAACCTTGAAACCCTTCTCCAAGGTTGTCTAAGCACCTCAATGATATAAATTCAAATTAGGTTGACACCAAAACACTTTTGTGGTAGGTAGAAGTGAAAGTAGACCTCATCACACCTTATTTGGGACCCAAATTTATAACACCACTCAACCACACACTTCTATAAACAACAAACATTCATCGCAAGTAGTGTAAACACCAGGTCGGTTGTTACCCATGCAAACACCATTAAACTTTTAAATACATGATTCCCCAAACCAAAGGATGACTTGAGAACCACACACCATGCTTGAACGTGATCTATAATATTCCTTAACATCCCAAAATCCAACAAACTCCTTCGCAACAACTTCCACTTGAAGAATGTACACACCCAGTACACTAAGACAATTCTACCATTCACTGTTACTTGAGAAACTATTTTTTGAAGCATGAAACCTCAAACCACATGTTGATTAAACAAATATACTAGCATAATTAACACACCTTCTAAAGTACAAAACATAAAAAATAACTGTGGAGAAATGTGGAGCAAAGACATTTCTCCTAGACACCTCTGCAATGCACAGTTCACATATAGGTGAACATAACTCTTTTTGTACAATGATCCAGCACACCAAATCTTGAATACAAAACTTTTGAACATCTCTAATCAACATATCTAAATTGCATAGTTAGATCTTCAACCTAGAATAAATGTGGAGCAACACAAGAATACAACTTTGCAACTTAGAACACCACTACAACACACTATTTCCTTTTTTTATCAAATTTTCTCAAAAAGACTTGGAAACCAAGCACTAGAGACACATCCTCATCACCGTTAGTACTTCCTCAACCATAGACAGAATCTTATCAAAGTAACACTAGAGGTTGAAACTAGTAGCTTTAGTAATGACAACATAATGCAACTAATCAAAGCATGGATAACATCAATTACTCATACTCTTACAACAATCTCATTCAATAATAAACATTAATGACAACATTGTTGAAGGAAATTGAGAGGGGGTTGTCGAATCAATTGTAGCAGATTAAAACATAAAAACCCTCACAGTAATCAGATTCATATGCATTCATCAAACCCTTATTGTATTATTAAGATTAAACATGAAATGCAAGTAACATAAACTGAAATAACAACACCATACACAAGAGAACACCGGATTTATGTGGAAAACCCAATGAGGTAAAAACCATGGTTGTTGGGAAATTAAGTGTTAGTGTTCACATAAGTTAATAATGTGAGTTGTTATCACAACTCACATAACTATTACGGATGTGAGAATAGTGCTTGTTAGTGGCAAGGGTGTGTAATTGAGTTGTTAAAACAACTCAATATATTTAGGGATGTTTATGTTGTTTCCTAAATAATAGGATTTAAGAATCCTATAAATATGTAAAGTGTATTGATTGAAGATGATATAATGAAGCACACACTGATTTGTTTTTAATTATTCTTTCTTTTGTCTCTACCCATATTTCTAATGTAGTATCAAAGTAGGAGAAAAACATGGGATAGATTTTTTCTATTATAGTTGTAACTGCTAGTCTAAGATCTATGCTCATTGTTTAGATTATATTGTAATAGAAATCGGTGGCATACCTATAGACCAATTGTTTATTGCAAACCCTTCTCTCATTTGAACAACACTAGATTCTTCCTATTTTACTCTATCATGGGATCTCATATGACTCGATTCATGCTTTGTGGCTAGCAATCGTGGTAATCATAGAAGTTAAGAGGTTTATTAATTCTTGTGAACACTAGCATGGAGTTTTTGTTCACAGATCCGATTATTCTCTTTTGACCATAACCATAATTATCTTTGGTGAGCTTTGTTATCAATAGAGGGGGTATTATTGAGGATATTATTTCATCACTTCTTCACCATTTTCTCTTGTATCGTGGATCATTTGCAGATAGATTGGGAATCAATCATTTTGTGCAAGCCTGTATATTGGTGGTTGGTAGTGTTATGATCACAAGGATCTGATTCCTCAAGCAGATCTCCATGGATCGTGGACTTATATTTTAGGGTTTTTGGCGATTATAATTGAGTCTCTTTGAAAATTTTTTTGATGAAATTTGAATGCCTTGAGAGAGTTGAGAGGTCTATCGCTACACCCAATGAGAGCATTTTCTCTATGATCTACTATTGGTATTAATCTGGAGATTGGGAATTAGACTAACTTTCCTCTTTTTAGTAGTTTGAACATTGTTTTGGCACATGTTTATGCCTTTTGAGTGATTTGGGCACACAAATATTATTCATCACATACACAAAGGAGCTACAGGAGAGTGGTACCCGACACTCCTTATGAGAAGTGGACATCAAGAGAGGGAAATAAATTATTTCCTCGCAATTGATGAAATGAGACTCAAAAGAAAAAATTGCTAACTAAGTAACAAATAATAGGAGGATGGACACATCGGAGGTTGGAGGTCAATCAGCATCCTCTCGTCAGTCACCAATGACAGGATCGCTTATCAGCTATGGTGGCATTTTATTTTGTATTGTGTAGTTATTTTTTCATCTTTTCAGTTTGGTGTGTGAATGCTGAAAAATGATTGTATTGAAGAGCAGATGACTACAGAGGTCCTCTGAATATGGTGATCCTCTAACTATTGTACTTCATTAGAAGATGATCAGTCAATGAATACGCTCATTGACAATGGTGATCATGTGTAGCAAGATCTAGACAACAAGATCCAAACAATAGTATGCAGCTCGATATGATTTTCTTTTCAGTGTTCTTAGTTATGTGAATAAGTGAAAATTTCACATTGTGGGGGGAATAATAACCAATGTTCCATTCCCATTTCTTTCCAAAATTACTAAAGTCAAGGGAAACTTCTAGTGGCAGTGGTAGTTTTCTATGTTCAAGATTGAGTGGCAATGATCGATAACAATGACTACAATTAAGAAAATTATGTTCTTATGGAATGTAATGTGAAATATTTTCCAGTGTGAGTTTTTCATATTTGTGATTTGTATGTTGATTCCTATATACTTCCCTGATGTAAAATCATGCGGCAAAAAAAATCACTAGTGTAATGCAGTTCATGGATCTTGAAAGGGTTTGTGGGAGGATCCAAAAAACCACACGAGGTGGACAGTTGATGGGTTCCTGTTCATGTCCAAGTTTGTGGTAAACCTGTGTGAAAACCATGAAAGGTTGATGGGAGGTGCCTTTCGTTTTCAATCAAGATCATGACCCACAAGAGTTGGGCTTGTTGGAAACACAAGGGAAAACAACTAAGGGGGGTTGAATTAGTTGTCACAGAATTTCAAACTTATTCAACTTATTAACCTTATTCTCTAATCTAATCAATAACCATGAAAGCATAAATCAGCAGCACATCAGAAACACACATAACACCAAGATTTTTTATGTGGAAAACTTGTTAGGGGAAAAACCATGATGGAGGTCAATCCAAAAGATTATACCCTGTTAAAAGTATAAAGAAATATGAATGGGGAATACACATGCATTCAGGCGCACTTCGTAGAGCTCACTACTCAATTACAAATGGAAGACACACTATCTTACAAAAGATTTGGATTACAACCACAAGATTTGAACTAAGAAAATAGCATCTGCTAATGCCTGATTATAGTTTCGATTAAGCACATGAACACTTCTTCACTCTTCTTCACACTTTGCTCTACCTTCAAAAGATTTAGAACATTATTCACGCACACCATACATTCAAATAGTACAAACAATTTCTTATATATATCTGCAACAAGAAATTACATCACTACATGTTGGCCTTAATAAAATAATAAAATGAATACAAACTGTTGGCCCAAAACATTAAAGATTATTAATGTGAATCAACCAAGGTCGGACACAACATAGTGAAGACCCAAAAAAAATCCTCAAACATGAACCACCTTCAAAAATTAATCCTCAAAGATCCACAACACACTACAACACCGTATCGGCCAAGAACATGAAAAATATGAACACGCAAGAGAAAATATTGAATCACGAGCACCACAATCAATGTGGACATGCAAAATAGATAAAGAATGATCTAGAAACATCCACAAACATTATGAATCACCAAAGAAACATCCGCAACAACTAAACTTTCTAAAATCACATCACCTTCATTCAAGAACACCAATTGAAGTAACAGAATGACTATCAGAATACAAGTCTTCATAACACGAACAAATCTTCATGTGAATCTCTAAAACTTAACATGGATAAACTAGATATACTCAACAAGAAACCCTTTAATCCACAACCTCTGATCATCAACATACTGAACTCATCAACAAACTAAACTTCACTTCACCACTGACAACCTGCAACTTATTTGATTGCAATTTTCTCAATATCCTTGACATATACAGCCTCTAAGACATTAATGTCAATAGTGTTGACATCAATGGCAACCACAACATCTAATAGGGCTTACTGTAGATGAAGAGTGTGAGTTCTTACCATGTTCACATAAGTTAATAATGTGAGTTGTTATCACAACTCACAACTATTACAAATGTGAGAATATAGCTCGTTAGTGGAAAGAGTGTTTGTAATTGAGTTGTAAAACAACTCAATATATTTAGGGATGTTGTTTATGTTATTTCCTAAATAATAGGATTTAAGAATCCTATAAATATGTAAAGTGTATTGATTGAAGATGATATAATAAAGCACACATTGATTTGTTTTTAATTATTCTTTCTTCCGTCTATGTCCATATTTCTAATAACGATGAGGATTAGCTCATAATATAAGTAATAGAAAAACCAGCACAAGGGTTCACTGCTAGAATAGGACACACTGTCCAAAAGGGCTCACAGCCTGGGCTTATTGCCACAAAAAGAAATACAAGAAGATAGAAGAGAAATATTACATAGATAACCACATCTCAATGCAATAGGAATCCACCACAATTTCTCCAAAAAACTCGCAGTCTTGCATGAAAGATTTTGGACACCTTCAACTCACTGTCTTTAGGAATCTGATACTTGAAATTCTCATTGCTCTGCTCAAATTCACATCACACACATCACTCACATCAATCTTGCATCTATCTTGCTTCTTTCTTCCCTCCCACAATAAAAATACTCTTATTTATACCACCCTTATCCTTGAAAATCTTCTCTAATATCAGCAACTATCTATTACATTTATAAATTCAAATTAGGTCAGCACCTAAACATTCCTAAAATGGATAGGAATGAAGGTGACTCAATATAAATCCTTAATTAGGATCCAAATATATCTCAACACACCTCAACACACTTTTATAAGCTTGCATGTAGTGTTGAACACAAGGTTGGCAACACCCGTGCTAAACATCATAAGACATTAAGTACATGCTTCCTTAAATAAATTTGTAACTTCCAAACAACAAAATTCACTTGAATGCGATCTAGAATAAACCTTGAACCATTTGAGATTCATCAAACACTTTAGCCAACTCGCACCATACAAATACTTTAGCTCGGGACAACTAGTAAACCTTATTCACACACTAACATATGAAACTCACTTTGTACTGTACCAAATCAAGTGAAACCTTAAAATCTGAAATATATAAACATTATAAGAAATTTCCCAAATTCGCACAACCTAAATCCAAATAGCTTAGAAACGCGGAGCAAATACATTTCCCCCAAGCCATAGAAAATATAACTGAAAAATTGGTTCACACACTGGTGAAAATATCTCACACTATACAATGATCCATAAACCCAAATTATAAATATAGCAACCTCTAACAACCATGAACAACATACTAGATCCACACAAAAATAGCCTCAACATAGAAGAAACATGAAGCACAATACTGGAGCACACTATGAACACTTGCACAACATTGTTTACTTTGTTTATAAATTTTCTCAAAAGCACTTGGAAATCAAGTACCAAAGACATCATCTTAGCTCAATACTTCATTCCAACTCTTCTCTATACACGACAACAAAAAGATAGTTCCATGTACTCACAACACTTCCTCAATATCTCAACTATACATTCACAACCTACAATAACATGTTTTCCACAATTTTCTCAATATCCTCAACATGTTCATCATGCAACAACTTCCTTAACACATAGTTGACATCAATGACATCACTGGTCAATATACTTCCTTTTGACATCAATGAAAACACCTTCATACTTGCAAAAATCTCCCTCTTTTTCATTGATGGCAACACAAGATGTGAAAAAACATCAAAGACAGCATACACACTCTTTCCTCTTTTTTTAGATTATATAGCCTACACAACATTCCTGCACTCTCTCCCCCTTACAATATTCTGTCTTATTTTTATATGATACTCTCTCTTCCCCTTAGTAGATAATATTTTTCACATGATTCTCTCTCCCCCTTTGACATCAATGGCAAAGGGTAAAATATTTTTAATTCTTCTCCCCCTTTAACACTGAACCAAGATACTTGCTCTGAATAATCCCCCTTAGGAGTACACCCAAACAAATCAACAACTCAATGACACAACACTGCCTACTCCCCCTGATAGGTAGCCACCAACATTAGTCCAGAAAAGAGATAGACCCATAGATCCATTGGAATGATGCATCTCCATATGCATCTAGTTAAAAGGAGAAGCAATAACCCCCAACTTCTCCCAAAGATACTCAAAAGTATCCTTAGGAAGAGCCTTAGTAAATATGTTAGCAATATGATCCTTTGTAGGTACATACTCAATCTTTACCTCATTCTCCATAACATTCTCTCTTAGAAAGTGATACCTGATAGATATATGCTTGTTCCTTGAATGCATCACTGGATTCTTTGAAATTTTAATTGCACTTGTATTGTCAGAAAAGATAGCAATAGGCTCATCATACACCACTTCGATATCCTTCAATTTATGTCTCATCCACAAAACTTGTGTGTAGCAGGATGCTGCTACAATATACTCAGCCTCTACAATGGATAAGGAAATTGAATCTTGCTTCTTACTCAACCAAGACACCAATCTACATCCATGAAAGAATGCACCACCACTTGTACTTTTCCTATCATCAACACAACTAGCCCAATCTGCATCTGTATAAGCACTTAATGTGAAATCAGTATCCTTAGGATACCACAAGCCATAATTCGAAGTGCCTCTTAAATATCTGAATATCCTTTTCATAGGTGCAACATGTGTTTCTTTAGGATCTTCTTGAAATCTAGCCATGAGACAAATTGCATGCATGATATTTGGTCTAGTAGAAGTTAGATATAGTATTCCACCAATCATAGATCTATATTTACTTTGATCAGCCCTAGGTGAATCATCATCCTTGCTCAATTTACAACCAATCACCATAGGAGTGCATACCGGTTTGGATTCATCCATTCTAAACTTCTTCAATATTTCTTTGACATACTTAGATTGTGAAATGAAAATCTCTTTATCTATTTGATTAATTTATAGCCCAAGGAAGAAATTCATCTCCCCAAATATTGACATCTAAAACTCTTTCTACATCTCTGCAGAAAATTTATTACACATAGCTTCATTGCCTCCAAAGATAATATCATCCACATACACAACCACTATCAAGATTTTTTTCTCCCTCAGTTTTGAAGTAAAGATTACTATTTGGAGTACCTTTACTGAATCCTTGATGTATCAGATATCTGATCAATCTTACATACCAAGCTTTGGGGCTTGCTTCAATCCATATAATTTCATCTTCAATTTACACACCATATTCAGTTGATCTAAAAATTGAAATCCTTCTAGTTGTTCCATGTAAACCTCTTCTTCCAATTCACCATTCAAAAAAGTAGACTTTACATCCATCTGATAAAATTTAAAGTCCTTGTATGCTAAAAATGCCAAAAACATTTTGATAGCTTCCATCCTAACCATAGGAGAAAATGTCTCCTCATATTCTATTCCTTCCACTTGTGAGTAGCCCTTACACACAAGTCTTGCCTTATTTCTTACTGCTTCTCCATTCTCATTCAATTTGTTTCTGAAAACCCATTTAGTTCCAATTATGTTCTTGTTTTCCACTCTAGGGACCAATTCCCAAGTATGATTTTTCTCAAACTACATGTTCAAACCAAACTTTCTCATTTCAAAAGATGTTAGTGTACCAATCAACTGATCTCCAGAATAAGTATTAAAATTTGCAACTTCCTCAATAGCTGATACCTTTTCACTGTAAGCATCAAGAAGAGCTCTAAGAAATTTCTTTACCACCCTAGGCTCTTTAACTTGTGCACCAAGACCTCTCATAGCACTTACCAATTCATCAACCCTCTACATGTAGGTTATAATTGTTTCATCCTCATATATCTGCATGGTCTTAAACCATGCCTTCAGATTCTACAAATTTGCTTGTTTGAACTTTTCATCTCCTTCATAAATACTTTCAAGCTTATCCCAAACTTCTTTAACAATCTTAAGATTCATAACTTTAACCAATTTAGAATTTGAAGACTATTTGTAATAATATATTTTTCCTTAGCATTTACCTCATGTGACTTGAGCTCATCACTTATGCTCAAACTATTTGCAGGTGGAGTGTATATAGTATTATAAGCCTTCTCAATCTCATATCCCTGACATGCCAAATATCCTTCCATCTTTGTACTCTAGAATGCATAATTTGTTCCATCAAATCTAGGGTAATCAATTTTCTTTGCCACCTTGGATCTACCTTAAGCGGTTAAGCTCTTCTCCAAGGAACCTTGCTCTGATACCAATTGTTGAAGACAACTAAGAGGGGGCGTGAATCATTTGTAGCAGATTAAAACATCAAAACCCTCATAGTAATCAAATTCACATGCATTCATCAAACCCTTATTCTATTAATGAGATTAAACATGAAATCTATATAATAGAAACTAAAATAGCAACACCATACACAAGAGAACACTAGATTTACATGGAAAACTTAATGAAGGAAAAACAATGGTGATGATTAGCTCACAATATAAGTAATAGTAAAATCAGTACAAGGGCTCACTACTAGAATAAGACACACTATCCAAAAGGGCTCACAGCCTAGGATCACTTCCATAAAAAGAAATACAAGAAGATAGAAGAGAAATGTTACATAGAGAATCACATCTTAATGCAATAGGAATCCACCACAATTGCTCCAACAAACTCGCAGTCTTGCATGAAATATTTCAAACACCTTCAACTCAGTTACTTCAAGAATCCACTACTTGAAATTCACACTACTTTGCTCAAATTCGTATCACACACATCACTTGCATCTATCTTGCTTCTCTCTTGTCTCTCACAATAACAATACTCTTATTTATATCACCCTTATCCTTGAAAACCTTCTCCAATGTTGGTAACTATTTGTTACATTTACAAATTCAAATTAGGTCGGCACATAATTTTTTTTGTGGTGGATAGGAACAGAAGAAAACCAATATAAATCCTTAATTAGGACCCAAATAGATCCCAACACAGCTCAACACAGTTTTATAAACTCACATGTAGTGTAAAGCACAAGGTCAGCCACCACCTGTGCTAAACACCATAATACATTAAGTACACACTTCCTTAAATCAATTTGTAGCTTCTAGACAACAAAATTTTCTTGAATATGATCTAGAATAAACCTTGAACCATTTGAGATTCATCAAACACTTCATCCAACTCAAACCATACAAACACTTCGGGTCAACATAACTAGTAAACCTTATTCGCACACTGGCATATGAAACTCACTCTATACTGTTCCAAATCAAGTGAAACCTTGGAATCTAAAAGATATGAACATTATAAGAAATTTCCCAAATCTACACAACCTAAAGCCAAACAATGGAGAAACGTGAAGAAAATACATTTCTCTTAGGCCACATAAAACATCACTAAAAAGTTGGTTCACACACTAGTGAAAATATCTCGCATTGTACAACAACCAAAAACCCAAATTTTGAATATAACCTTTGAAAACCATGAACAACATACCAGATTTGCACAAGCATAGCCTTAACATAGAAGAAACGTGGAGCATAATACCAGAGCACACTCTTAACACTTGCACAACACTGTTTACTTTGTTTATCATTTTTTCTCAAAAGCACTTGGAAACCAAGTACCAAAGACATCATCTCAGCTCAATACTCCATTCCAACTCTTCTCTAGAAACTACAACAAAAAGATAGCTTTGTGTACTCACAACACTCCCTTAATATCTCAACTATACATGCACAACCTGAAACAACCTATTTTCCACAATTTTCTCAATATCCTTGACATCTTCATCATGCAACAACTTCCTTAACACATAATTGACATCAATGAGAACACTAGTCAACAGAATTCCTATTGACATCAATGAAAAAACCTTCATACTTGCAAAAAACACATGTTGTTGACATCAATGACAACACTAACTACTCATACTTACAACACAAAGTACCATAATGAAGCTCCCAAGCAAATGATCAATATACTCAATACCAAGAGAACCAACCAAGATCAAATTCATATACCAACCAAAAAATTAGGAACACACCATGACATCATGATCTCACATCTCCTCAAAATAAGGTAGTATGCTCCAATGAACATATCATGTACTTGTATCATGCCAACACTCTAAACACGTAATAAAGAGTACACCATGATGTAATACAAAACCATCCAATCAAATAAGGATCACATGTCAAAATATAAATAATGACACCTCAACCAAAGACTAAAGAGTCATCCATGGCTAACCAAGATTTCAACATCGCCATGCCACTTGAAGATAGCCATATCTTGCAAAGAAGATCATCCACAATAAAATGGTGAATCCACATCATCATCACAAGCTCCCACTAAACCATGATACCAATATCTCCATTTCATCATGAAAATAATCCTTTAAATGAAGTTCCTTCATGGCCCCAACACAATCAAAGAGCTCAACACTAATCTCCTAAAGGGAAGAGTACAAACCATGATCTCCAAACTAAGAAGATACAATGCTACCAAACCATCACTGTCACAATCTCCCACTGAATAGTGTAACCAATCTATCCATGACATCATGATAACAACCTCCTCAATGAAGAAAAACCATAACCATGATCCTCAAGCCAAGAAGATACACTGCCACAAACCAAACTAGAACCAATCCAACACCACCAACAATGCACTTACATAAATAATCATGTCATGCCAAAGTCCCTAAGGTGTAAGGAATATACATGACACCGTGATCACCACAAAATATACCAACAACATAATCCAACTATGTCACACATGTCTGCATTGCATAGTCAACTACATAGGTACCACATCATTACTGTACCTGGTAATACCATCTCTCCTCCTCAACATGACAACCAAACTAACAAAACAAGTGGCTAAAACAAGCCACAAATTTGAATCTATAACAACTTTGAAGAATCTATGTGCATAGACAACCCAAATCCAAGTCATAAATGCAAACTAGAAGCATAAACAACCTACAACACTAAACAACTCATAGAATAAAAAAATTCAATATACAAATCCAATAAAATATTGATAACCATGTGAAATGAGAGTAATCAGAGATGTACATGTGAGTATACAATGAATCCAACATCAAATCACCAAGATCTGAATAGCCATAAGCTCACAAATCACCATAGTTAAAAGAACCCATAAATAGCTTAGATGGAAATAAAAGGAAATAAAACATGCCAAAACATCTCCAAACCTGGTCCACTATGTATTTATTTGAACAAGCTTTTCATCAACTATAAGAAGTCTAAAATATGACTTTGTATGCACAAGTTATGACCTCTCTAAGCTTGAAGGGAACATCCAACTTCTAGCAATAATTTCACTATCAAACCATAAAAATCTAAAAATTCCAATAGTACCACAACAAAGAGTACAAAACCACCTTTCCAAAGAGTATAAGAAGTTGAAAAAAAAACACCCTAGGCAATAGTTATGCACCTAGAAAAAAAGTTGCATAATTAGGCTATTAAACTATAGGTTGGTGGGCCCCAAGTTGATCCACCAGCAACCCGCCAACGATGGTGGAATGTCGACGATGCTTGGGTGGTGCTTGGGATGAGTAAACCTAAAAGAGGCAAATAATTTGGTTTAATTTTTTTTCATTTAAAAATTTTCTCGAAGGACTTTAAAAAAGTTAAAGGAAAATTTAAATTGTTGGTTTATGCCTCATGGGGCTTGGGGGTTATCTCCCATAGGACTGGGGATTGGGAGTTGGGGCCCATTGGCCCCCAACCACCACTCATGGGCCAATCACCGACTAATAGGGGCTAATAGTGTCGACACTCAATGTTGTCAAAGGTATCGGGGGGTCTGCGGACCCCCAAAGTTGGTTGAATGGAAAAGTTCTCTACTTAGCTAGGCTAGAAAGGTTCAATTAATTTAAACTACCCTCTAGAATCTTCATATTTATGTGATGAGTCTTTTCCAAATTCTCAAGAAATTTATAGAAAAGATTGAGAGTATTAAAAAAAATTGTGGTCTAGAACTGAGGAGAGGAAAATGGTGTATTTGGTCTCTTGGGAAGAGGTGTGCAAGCTTAAGAAATTGGGTGGTTTGGGAATTATGAAAATCAAGGAATTCAATCATGCGTTACTTGCTAAGCAGATTTGGAAACTTCTCTCTGAGAGTAGTAAATGCTCTCAGATATTCTCCAGCAAATACTTTCATGGGATAGATCATTTTAGGGGCCTTTTGAGTAACTTCATTCCTCTTGCTAGCTCGGCCCTTTGGAACTTTATGATGAAATCTAGATTTATTATTTTGAAAGGGCTCTATTTTTCTTTGGGGAATGGGCATAATATTCTCTTTTGGGAAGATTTTTGGATTGGTTGTGGCCCCCTAAAAGATGAGCCTTAGGTGAGCCCCTTCAAGGACCTTTGTATTTTCTCCTTTGGTCACTTTGTGGTTGATTATTTGGTGGATGGAAAATGGAAGAATATTCAGAGTGTTCATCTAGGCTTGGCTACTCTCCATAAGCTTTTATCCTCAATTCATATCATGGTTTCCTCTTCTGTTGAGAAGGTGGTTTGGAAGTTTTCCTCTTGTGGTAATTTCTTTGTTGCTTCTTCCTTTCCTCAATAGTTTGACTTCCTTGGATCTCTCCCTTCTGGGCTTCTCTATGGAATTCTAAGTCGACCTCTAAAGTCAATATGTTTTTTTGGATTTTGAGTCAAAACAAAGTCCTTACTATTGAAAATATTTTGAAGTGTTGTTTTATGATGCCTAACAGATGTTATCTTTTTGAGGAGGCAGTGGAGAATTCCTACCATCTTGTTGTTTGCAGTTATGTGAATGCCATCTGGTTTCATATGTTGTCTCTTTGGAATTTATGTTGTGTCTTTCCTTCTTCTTTTTGTGAGACTTGGTCACAATGGCTTGCACCTTCTTCTAATCCTTCTCTTTCTTTCCTTTGGACCTTCATGTGTCGCATGTAGCTTGGGGATTTGGCTAGAATGGAATAACAGTTTTTAGAAACACTTCTCTACCTCCTGTTAGGATATTTTTCAAGATCTTCTCTTCTATTCAAGAAAACATTTTAGCTAGATTTTCCCATATTAATCATGTTGGGCCTAAAGTTTTTTTCTTTGAGTATGAATTTCAGGTGAGTCAACGTTAGAATATTTCTTTTGATATTGCTTTTCCCTTGGGGAAAGTGAAGTTCTCTGGAGAGAATGTTCTATAGCATTGTCCATCAAGGGATTAGGTCAAAAATAACTTTGATGGAGATGTTAAAGGAAATCTAGGATCTGTAGGTTGTGGGGGAGTGTTGCATGACTCTAAGGTAGGTTTGTTTCAGTGGTGGCACTCACTTTGGGAACCCAAACAAACCACTTTGTTGAAGCATCTGCAACTTATCATGATTTGAAACTCGCTCAATATGAAGGATTCAAAAGTTTTGGTTGGAGGGAGACTCATTGAATATTATTAATTATCTTAACAAAGTTCAACCCCTAAGTTGGTCCATTGAGAAGATCATTAGAGATTCTATATCCATTATAAATAGTTTTGAGGTGTATTATATCTCACATATCTTTCACAAATGAAATATTCTTGTTGATTGTTTTGCTAATATTAGGGCTACATTGGTGCCTAGTGAATGGGACTGTAATGACCCTTTTCCCCTTAAAGATAAAAGTATCCCTAGTCATGAAATTCAGTTGTTACAAGATGATGCTCACTTCGTGGTTTAGATCTTGTCACAAGGGGATTTATAATCTTATGATTATTGCTAAAGGTGTTCCCTCTAAGTTTGGCTTGACTCCTATTAATGATAGTGGCAATTATGGGAAGGATCAACATTTAAAGATAATTATGATAAATTATCTTTTCAAAGTCAGTCCTACACAAATTTTGGGTTCACAAAAGAGATTTTTTTCTTGTTTCTGGGGGAATACCTTAGCTTTCATCTTTTGCTAGATTTTTCTTTTCCCTATTATACTTCGGTTTTTGGCTGCCATGGGGGGAAACAGAAGCAGGATTGAACTAGTGTCTTGCAAAGCCACTAAGAGTAATGAGAAGATATGGAGAATCTTGATGGAAGGTGGAGTTACCCATTATATTAAGAAGTTGCATGACTTTGATTCGCATATTTCTAAAGCCTTTATGACTGGTTGGAAGGAAAAAGTTCTTAAAGTGTATGGAATAGAATTTAAAATCATCGAGGAGATTATTGGTAAGATAGAGTCTTCCAATGGAGGGAAGAAAAATTTATAGAGACATGAAATCCTCAAATTATTCTTTGAAACTCTTTTTCAAAGACAATGAGAGGGATAGGCTAGTCAAAGTGGCTTGTGGAGGGTATGAAAGGAAATTGATCAAGCCCATTTATGTGGACATGGTTGTTTCCTTGATGAGGTACTTCTCTTTGGATGGTATATTTTTAGCACTCTTTGGTTACCATTTCATTTTCTTGAATCATTTTAGGCATTTTCTTACTATATGTTGCTTTATCTAGAAAATAGGATTAAAGAACATAGAAAGAGCCCTAGGAACCCTATCTTTCATGAGGGTTTGATTTTTTTGATAATGGAATATGCTAAGTCCTTCCATGTTCCTAAAGAGCCTAAGAAATCACATAAAACCTGTCTTGTTAAGAAAGCTAAGAAATTTTGGGGTATGATATTGGGGTGGAATTAGATGATGATGAGTGGGAAGAGGAGGATTTTGAGGATGATTCAATGCAAGTGTATTTTGATCCCCCTGTTGATCTTGATCCCAAGCCTAAGAAAAATTACAAGAAGAAACCCCAGCCTTCTTGGTCGGGGGCTTCTCAGACTAGTTGTGAGGATGAGGAAATGAGCTTACCCTCCCCTGCCTCTAACAGAAAGGCTTTGAAATCTGCCAAAGAAACTAGTGAAGTTTCACCTGTTAAAAGGAAGAGCCTTCTACTTGATAGTGTTGAGGGTAATAAGGATAGGGAGCAAATGAATCACTCTTATGTTGCCAAGGGTATTGTATTGGAGCCTCATTCTATCGTAAAAGGAAGAATACCTTACCGAGTATTGAAATTATTGTAGGTATTAAGGATAGGGGACAATCCTCTTCAGCTACTAAGATGAAAATGAATTATGGTAATGTTGAGGAGGATGATGAAGGAAATATGGTTGGGAGGGTTGCAAATGAGGATGTTGGTTTGATCAAGTCTTCTTCGACTACAGTGAAGGAGGCCCCTAGACCGGGAATTAAAATTCTTGGTGAGGATTATGGCAAAGATAAAGGTAAGTTTTTTATGTAAGATGACACTCAGCAAGAGACTTCGAATGACCCCTTTGATGACATGTCTGATAATATCAATATTTTCAACTACAACATAGATGAACTCAACAATATTCTTGATATGGCTAAGGATGATAATGGTCCTTCATCAACAGGATTGGAGGTCTTCGTCGAGATGTTCAAGTTGGTCTCCCCAATGGAACGATGACCATGGTGAGACCTGAGCTAATAGGTGGAAAGCAGTAGTTGTAGCTAGCTTGGCTATGGGTTAGTACTTCATCATTCTGACTATGCTTTATTGTCGAGACTTGAAAACTAGTCCCCCCGATGTGTTGATGGTAAGGTTGATCGTCAGGACGTGACTCCATCACCAGGACGTAAAAGTAGGTCATACCGATAGACCAGTGCATTATGAACTATTTGAACAGTAATGTGAACATCGGTAGGATAGTTTCATATTGGTGGGACATTTGAATTTGTTCTAGCAACAGCCTGATAAGAAAACTGTTGATTGGAAATTCATCTACTGGAAGAAAATGACGTGCTAGTGCACCAAATGGAAGAATAATGTTTTCTTGAAGTTTGATTTTGCTAACAATATGGGTTTTTATATCTAGTATTTTGGGTTCTTGAAGTATTTTTTGTTTATAATATGGGGTTTTATAGTTAATATTCTGGGAGAAACATTATGTAATATGTTGGATTTTTTGGGTTAATGGCTTCAGTTTAGATACAATTATATTTTAGTCAAAACAGTTGGTGTTAAGGGATGAATCTGACTGATAAGAGTGTTGGAGTTAAAATGACACTGAGAGGTGGGGGTGAATCAGTGTTATAACATATTTGAGTAATTTTCACAAATTCAAAAACTATAGCACAGATCTGATCTCAATATACTCTGATTAATGCATTCATGAGTTGAATGTAATCATTCATAAACATAATTGAGAAAGATAATACCCAAATAGTGAACTGAAATAATCAACAACACAGTAAAGCAAAGGGAACTCAAAAGAACAAGAAGACTCCAGATTTTACCGAGTGGAAAACCCTCCTGGGGTATAAAAACCACTCCCTAACTGCCTTCCAGGCTTAATCTTTTAAACAAAAGTTCACAATGCCTTATAGGCTGATTTTTGAGCACCCCCTCAAGGAGCACTAGCCCCTCATTTTGAGACACCCATCTCAAGGAGTACCAACCCCTCAAATTATGTTTTGAACAATAATAGTGACTCAGATGATTTCTCTGTTTTCAGTTAAGCACATATCTTTCTACAGAGTTCATTCATACATTTCCATACAAACAAGGAATGATACTCTCAGAATTACAAAATCAACAACCTTTACAGTTTTCAACACAGGTATTTAATTACATTTCAAGTATGTCGATTGTGAAGAAATCTTCAAAACATTTTTCACTAGATCTTCAAATTCTCTTGCTAATTTTTGAATATAAAGTTGAATACTGACAGACTGTCGATGATGATTAAAAATCAATAGTAACACTTATCCAGAGAGCTACAAATCATCCTATTAAATCAAAAACGCAACTGCTCAAAGAGGAAACTCAATGAATATGCTGTCATGTAACGGTTCTAAGATTCGATTCAATCAATGATGTCAGCCTATAACTGTATTTTGAAGTTTCCATAAACGGCCACAGAGTTTGAGTCTTCGTAACAATTCGCTGAGACAAGCAGATAGTTCTGTCGAATTCAATTTATAACATAGTCAGTCATCCCCATAGATATCGCTAAGACTCTGTGAAGTCGGTGAGACATCTCACAAATTATAAACAGTTATATCGAAATGTTTATCTTTACGAGCTTTCACTGAGACATGAGGATATCTCTCATCGATGTTCTTTTTTTCGTTCACAGTTGCCGTGACTTATCACTCTCAGGGAGACCTCTCATAGAGCACACTAAGTCACATCGAAAGCCCTTTTTACTCTTGAGAGTTGCTGTAACCTTCAACTTTCGGGAAGACATTTCATAGAATACATTAAGTTTCACCGAAAGACTTTATCCACTCTAAGTCGCTAAGACTTTACCATCCTTTCGCCGAAAGCCTTTCATATACAATCATTGTGACCAAACAATATTGGAGAGACCTCTTGTAGACTTCAAAATTTTTTGCCGAGAGTCACTTTTCACCCTGTGTCGTTGAGACAATACGAAGTGGGGGAGACACTATATAGACTGCCCCTTTTTTACCGAAACATCCTGAGTTCACACCTGTTCGCTGAGACTTTCAAAAAGTCCTACCGAATGTAATCATCCAACGATAGTCGGTGTGACATTGAACATCTGTTATGACATCACGCCGAAAGAAAATAGTCTGGCCGAAGAGAATCCCATATGTGATGTCGGCGAGACAAAGCCACTTCGCTGAGACCTATTCTGAAAACCCTGACACTTGCCGATGTGCATCCATCCACCATCGGTCAGTGAGACAAAAGTGAACTCACACCGAAAGACACCATTCATTAAACACCATCACCGAGACATCTTGAATTCGACAAGATGTTAGCTCGACCATCTGACTCACGCGGACGAACCGTTCCATGTGCAAAAGTCAGGGAGACATATAGAACTCGGTGAGACACCACCTTGATAGCCACAACCTTTGCCGATAAGATCATCCTTAGTCACTGAAACCACGTGAAAGTCTCGCTGATAGACATCCACATTCACTAGTCGGGGAAACAATATGTCTTTGCTAAGACCTCAGCCCGACAGCCAAACTCATGCCGATAGAGAACACATTTTGTCGCTGAAACCAAAGAGAAGTCTTGCTGACAATAGCTTGTTAGATAAATTCAATCGCCATGACATTTGAAATGTCTTACCGATAGGCAAATCAGTCATTTCAAAGTGGATCGGGGAGACTCTACCATTCTCACTCCTATATGAATAAGCCTGAAAGAGAAACATCCAAAACCTGTGATGTGCAAGGAGAACCATCCTGAGACAGATTATCAATGAGAACAAACTGAAAGAGATTTTGTCATCAAGGACAAACTGTAAACACAACTAAGATTCAACAAAGAGTCATTACATATCAAGCACTTTTGTAAATTTCTTATGAATATATATGAATATATATAGTCATATTGCCTTTTTCCAAAAAAAAAAAATTGTTTGCATCCCCTTTGTTGATGAAATCAAGTGGGTGGTTTTTTTCTTTTGAAGGCAATAAATCCCCCCTGCTAGATGTCTTCCCATGTTTTTTCTTCTAGCTCTTTTGGGATATTGTTTCTAAAGATGTCTCGGATGCCTCTAAAGAATTTTTTGGGAGAAAAAATTTACTAAGGGAACTTAATTCTACTTTTATTGTCCTTGTTCCCAAGAAATTTGGGGCTTCTTCTTTTGGTGAGTTTTTTCCTATCAGTTTGTGTAACTCTATGTATAAAATATTCTCCAAAGTGTTGGCTTCGAGATTGCAAACTATTCTCCAGATTATTTCTTCTCAACAAAATGGTTTTGTTCCTAGGTGGTAGATCTTGATTTCATTCTAATGATGCATGAAAATATCCACCACTTGAATGTTAACAAGAAAGCAGGTTTTTTTGCTCAAATTGGATCTTATGAAAGTGTATGATAGGGTGAATTGGCGGTTCTTAATATTTTTAAGGCCTTTGATTTTGGTAATAAGTTGTTTCAACTTGTTTCACAGTTGATTTCTACTCTAAAGTTATCTATCTTAATTAATGGTTCCCCTTCTAGATTCTTCAATAGTTTGATGGGTTTGAGGCAGGGTGGCCCTATCTCTCCTTTTCTTTTTATTATTATGGTGGAGGCCTTGGGAAGATTTATCTAAAAATCTATTCATGATGGCTCTTTGATGGGTTTATCCCCATCTTCTAGCAACCAAATTTTCTCTCATCAACAATTTTTTGATGACACTATCATTGTTGGTGAGGCCCTGGTTAAGGAGGCTAAATATATCCGGTCTATCTTGCAAAATTATGAAGCTACTTCAAGCCAAAAAATTAACCTTCCTAAGAGCATTGTTTTCTTTTTAAATACTCTTGAATTGAGAAAATGGAAAATTACAAGGATCCTTTAGTGTGAGATTGGGGAGCTTCCTTCTTCCTACCTAGGTATTCCTTTATTTTGGAAAACTCTATTCTTGATTCCTTTTGGAGGGGGTTGATTGATAAATTTAACTCAAAGTTGGTTGAATGGAAAGGTTCTTTGCTTAGCTAAGCTGGCAAGGTTCAATTAATTAAAGCTACCCTCTAGAATCTTCATATTTATGTGATGAGTCTTTTCCAAATTCTCAAGAAATTTTTAGACAATATTGAGAGTATTCAACAAAAAAATTGTGCTCTGGAACTGAGGAGAGGAAAAGGATGTATTTGGTCTCTTGGGAAGAGGTGTGCAAGCTTAAGAAATTGGGTGATTTGGGAATCAAGAAAATCAAGGAATTCAATCATGCGTTACTTGCTAAGCAGCTTTGGAAACTTCTCTTTGAGAGTATTGAATGGTTTCAGATATTCTCCAACAAATACTATCATGGGATAGATCATTTTAGGGACCTTCTTTCGAGTAACTTCATTCCTCCTGTTGGCTCGACCCTTTCGAACTTTATGATGAAATCTAGATTTATTATTTATAAAGGGCTCTATTTTTCTTTGGGGAATGGGCATAATATTTTATTCTGGGAAAATTGGTGGATTGGTTGTGGTCCCATAAAAGATGAGCCTTAGGTGAGCCCCTTCAGGGGCCTTTGTATTTTCTCCTTTGGTCACGTTGTGGTTGAGTATTTGGTGGATGGAAAATGGAAGAATATTCAGAGTGTTCATCTTGGCTTGGCTGCTCTCCATAAGCTTTTATCCTCAGTTCATATCATGGCTTCCTCTCTTGTTGACAAGGTGGTTTGGCAGTTTTCCTCTTGTGGTAATTTCTTTGTTGCTTCTGCCTTTTCTCAGCAATTTGACTTCCTTGGCCATCCCCCTTTTGGGATTCTTTGTGGAATTCTAAGTTGACCTCTAAAGTCAATTTTTTTTGGATTTTGAGTCAAAATAAGGTCCTTACTATTAAAAATATTTGGAAGTGTGATTTTATGATGCCTAACAGATGTTATCTTTGTGAGGAGGTGATGGAGAATGCCTACCATCTCCTTGTTGGTTGCAGTTATGTGAATTCCATCCAGTTTCATATGTTGTCTCTTTGGAATTTATGTTGGGTCTTTCCTTCTTCTTTTTGTGAGACTTGGTCACAATGGCTTGCACTTTCTTCTAATCCTTCTCTTTCTTTCCTTTGGACCCTCATGTGTTGCATGTAGCTTGGGGATTTGGATGTAATGGAATAACAAGATTTTTAGAAACACTTCTCTACCTCCTCTTAAGCTATTTTTTAAGTTCTTCTCTTCTATTCAAGAAAAAAAATTAGCTGGAGTTACCCATATTAATCATGTTGGGCCGAAAGTGTTTGTCTTTGTGTATGACTTTCAAGTGAGTCAACATTAGAATCTTTCTTTTGATATTGCTCTTCCCTTGGGGAAAGTGAAGCTCTCTAGAGAGAATGTTCTATGGCATTCTCCATCAAGGGATTGGGTCAAAATTAACTTTGATGGAGATGTTAAAGGAAATTTTGGATCTATAGGTTGTGGGGGAGTATTGCATGACTCTAAGGTAGGTTTGTTTCCATGGTGGCACTCCCTTTGGGAACCTAGACAAACCACTTTGTGGAAGCATTTGCGACTTATCATGATTTGAAACTTGCTTAGTATTAAGGATTCAGAAGGTCTGGTTGGAGGGAGACTCATTGAATTTTTTTAATTATCTTAACAAAGTTCAACCCCCAAGTTGGTCCTTTGATAACATCATTAGAGATTCTATATCCATCGTAAATACTTTTGAGGTGTGTTATATATCACATATCTTTCAAAAATGAAATATGCTTGTTGATTTTTTTGCTAATATCAGGGTTACATTGGTGCCTAGTGAATGGGATTGTAATGACCCTTTTCCCCTTAAAGCTAAAAGTATCCCTAATCATGAAATTAAGTTGTTACAAGATGGTGCTCACTTCGTGGTTTAGATCTTGTCACAAGGGGATTTATAATCTTATGATTATTCCTAAAGGCCTTCCCTTTGAGTTTGGATCGACTCCTATTAATGATAGTGGCAATTATGGGAAGGATCAAAATTTAAAGATAATTATGATAAATTATCTTTTCAAAGTCAATCCTACACAAATTTTGGGTTTACAAGAGCCTTTCTTCTTGTTTCTGGTAGAGTACCTTAGCTTTCATCTTTTGTTATATTTTGCTTTTCCTTGTTATACTCTAGTTTTCGGCTACCATGGGGGGAGATAGAAGAAGGATTGAACTAGTGTCTTGCAAAACCACTAAGAGTAATGAGAAGGTATGGATAATCTTGATGGAAGGTGGAGTTACCCATTATATTGAGAAGTTGCATGACTTTGATTCACATATTTCTAAAGCCTTTGTGACTGGTTGGAAGGACAAAGTTCTTAAAGTGTATGGAATATAATTTGGCATCATCGAGGAGCTTATTGGTAAGATAACGAGTCTTCCAATGGAGGGAAGAAAAATTTATAGAGACAACAAAGCCTCAAATTCTTCTTTGAAACTCTTTTTCAAAGATAATGAGAGGGATAGGTTGGTCAAAGTGGCTTGTGGAGGCGACAAAAAGTTGATCAAGCCCATTTAGGTGGACATGGTTGTTGCTTTGATGAGGTAATTCTCTTTGGATGGTATATTTTTAGCACCCTTTGTTTACCATTTCATTCTCTTGAATCATTTTAGGCACAAAAGGTTAATCTCATTTTCATACTATATGTTGCTTTCTCTGGAAAATAGGATTAAAGAACATAGAAAGAGCCCTAAGAACCCTATCTTAAATGAGGGTATGATTTTGTTGATAATGGAATATGCTAAGTCCTTATATGTTCCTAAAGAGCCTAAGAATTGCATAAAACCCATCTTGTTAAGAAAGTTAAGCAATTTTGGGGTATGATATTGGGGTGGAATTAGATGATGATGAGTGGGAAGAGGAGTTTGAGGATGATTTAATGGAAGTGTATTCTAATCCCCCAGCTGATTTTGATCCCAAGCCTAATAAAAAGTCCAAGAAACCACATCCTTCTTGGTCAGGGGGTTCTTAGACTAGTTGTGAGGATGAAGAAATGAGCTTACCTTCCCCTACCTCTAACAGAAAGGTTTTGAAATCTGCCAAAGAAACTAGTTAAGGTTCACCTATTAAAAGGAAAATCCCTATGCTTAATAGTGTTGAGGGTAATAAGGATAAGGAGGAAGTGGTCCACTCTTATGTTGCCAAGGGCATTGTACTGGAGCCTCTTTCTATCATAAAAGGAAGAATACCTTACCAGGTATTGAAATTATTGTGGATATTAAGGATAATGGATGAACCTCTTTAGTTGCTAAGAAGAAAATGAATTATGGTAATGTTGAAGAGGTTGGTGAAGGATATGTGGTTGGCAGGGTTACAAATGAGGATGTTGGTTTGATCAAGTCTTCTTCAACTGTTGTGAAGGAGGCCCCTAGACCCAAAATTGAAATTCTTGGTGAGGATTATGGCAAAGATAGAGGTAAGGTAGTTGTGTAAGATGACACTCAGCAAGAGACTTCGAACGATCCCTCTGATGACCTGTCTAATGATATCAATATTTTCAATTGCAACATAGATAAACTCAACAATATTCTTGGTATGGCTAAGGATGGTACTGTTATTTATTTTAGACTGTTCAAATGGGTTTTCACTTAAGTGAATTAGATAAATGTGAAAGTGTGTTCCATGATCAAGAAAGCTGAGAAAAACATCAATAAAGAGGAGGATTCTAGAGACTATGATAATAATAATAAAATGTTGGGTATCCTTCAATATGTAGAAAATGATGCACCTGTTATGAAGGAATTTGAATCTAGAATCTCATTTTTTGAGGAAAGGACCTTTGAATTACATGAAAATCTTGACAAATTGGTCAAAGTTAGTCAGACAATGCCTCATGATAATTTTCAAGGTCTTAACCTTCTTAATGAGAAATATAGAAACAAGAAAGGGGAGGTGTCTAATCAAGTGAAGAAGGTTGTTGGTGTAGAGGTGGATGTGATGAAGGGAAGTCAAGGCTCTATTGTAGGTATAGGTCTGAGTATCTATACTTGAAGTAATACCAAGAAACCTTTAGAAATCTTGATGAAAGAGCTAACCCAGGTGGGGAACATGCACAAGCATATCATTTCCCAAGATCTAGAAGCTACGAAGGTTCTAAAAAAATTTCTATAGGCTACTATTTTTTTGTTGATGTTTTATTGTTTTTTGGCTACTTATGTTGTCTTACGTTAAATGTTTAACAATGTTCTTTTTGTAAAGGGTTTCGGGTCCCTTCAAAACTTGCTTAACCTTTAATAAAAAAATATTTTTATTGGTAGTGAATTACTATTTACTGAAAAGGAATCTTGGAGGATAAGGTTTTTTTAGGTGTTCAACTTCCCATGAGATTGTTATAAGGTTGTTTTATTAGCTTGTGTGGCTATTATTAAAGTTAAAACAACTTGTGGTTATAAACAATAACCACCTAGAAACTAACAATAATCACGTGTCCAAATGAGGTAGATGAGTAAAATGGTTGCAACTTACATTATCCTATGCATTAAATGCTTGGATTCATCCAAAGGAGGTGTTGGGATATGATAACTAGCTTGGATGACCCATTTAGAGGGTGAACATTTTATGTAAATAGGGGTTATTATTGTAGAAATATAATGAATATGATGAGTTAGAGTGAAATCTATGTACATATGTGTTAAATTGAAGAAATAAAAGGAGTGATGAAAGTGAATGTATTATAATCTTGTATTTGAAAATAATATAGACTTTGTCTCTCTTTTTAAGGGAGTTTTTTTCTGAAAGGGTTTCTCCACATAAATCTTGTGTTATGAGATGATCTTATGTTTATTGATTTGTGCCTCTTTGTTGTGTGTTGTGAGATGATCTTATGTTTATTGATTTGTGCCTCTTTGTTGTTGCTATGTTATGGTGATGCTATATTTATTTTTTTATTTTTTAAGTTCATATAAGGTGGTTTTATTAAGAATGTTAAATTGGTAGGTTCAAGCATCATAAATAAATTAAATCTCTACATGGTAATTCATATTAAGATAACTTAATTTTAGCTTTGCATACAATTTTAGATTTTCATATTGTACTAGTCTAAGCCTTTTATCTCACCAATTGGTATCATAGCATGAATGTCGATTCGATGATTAACAATTTGAATAGAGATTGTTATTTTAACCAATAGAGATGCTACTCTATGATGACCAATACATATATTGAGGTGCAATTGTATGGTAGATGTTGTCTTCAGTGGTTAATGGGGTGCTTGTTATTATCTAGAGTATAGTCCATGGTCAAGGTACTAGACCACTTGAGTTTCTATTGCATGTGATCATGGAATTTGATAGTTATGTGGGTGGATTGTGAGACATGAATAACCCAAGGTTTGTCCACATTTTTACTATTACAAGGGATAATCATACATAAACCCCCACCAACAAAAGTCACAAGGGATGGTGATGGAAAGAGCCACAATATAAATTGGTTTTGTAGAGATGGAAAGTTTGATGTTTGCTACTATCTCTTGAGTTAAATCTCTCAACTTATTGAAAGTATCACGACCATTCTCACTTGAGTGATAATTTAAGATAAAAAAATATGATTTGTGTGTATGCATGTTGAACTATAATACATTTAATTGTGTTTATTGGTTATTTAGAGGGGGAAATTTTGATGTTCACTACTATCTCCCAATTTAAATCTTTCAACTCATTGAGAGTATCACCAACATTCGTGTTTGAGTGATACTCTAAATTATAAAATTTGGATTATTTGTTTGCATGTTGTTCTAGTACATGTTATGCTTGTGTTTTGAATATCTTGGTTGACCTTTCCATAGTCAATGCATGCATCATACACATGATATTTCAATAATTATAATAATACATGAGCATTAACGTTAGTAGTGACTGAAATATTGTGAAATGTAAGGATAATGCATGTGGATAGTGTGTGACAATAAGTAAATCGGCATATAAATGTGCGTACCATGAGTTATAATTAATATAATTTATATGTTTCATATATGACAATTAATATAATTGTGTGGATCATACATAGCATCAACATAATTGTATGTATCATGTATGACAATTAATATAATTGACATGTAAATATATTCATCAATCACCTAATCTTACAAAACTTAATCGTCATTTTAAAAATGAAATGCAAATATACTACATATATGTCATCATTAATATGCTATACTTCATTAAAATAAATTGAACATAAGTGACAATGAAACATAGAAAAGCTCACTGCCATTTCTCAATGTTAATTGCTTAGCTCATTGTGATGATTATTGCCATTCTCACTTAAGCACTATTTTAAAATAGAAAAATAATTTACTTTAACAACATGACTAATGAAGAGAAACGGTTATGATCCTTATCTCTATGTTGACAAACATTCAATACATGCCAGTTTTGCATGAGATTGGTATGAATGCCAAGAACAACAGGAAAAAGAAAAAAAATATTTTGTAAAGCTTTCTTTGGGGTTGACCAAAGCCTTTATATCCTCTTTTCAATGTCCTATTTTTAGTGGATAACTCAAAAGTTATTCTGTGTCAATTCAGATCTCTCACGTCTTTGTCTCTTCACATGGCAATACGTGATCCATTTGCCGACATTATTTTTGTCTCCTGCTATTGCATGTGTACATTATTTTATTTTATGATGACGAAAGAAGATTGTTGGTCACATTAAAAAGATATAGTGGTTGACATAAAAATTTCTTACTGTCTTCTAAAAGTAGTATATATCTCATGTATAAGTCATTTATTTGGTTAAATGATGCATTGTCAAAATGATCTCTATAATTGTAGACTCAACTCACAATCATTGAATTCAACATTTGATCTCTATAATTGTGAATTCAATATTTGTCTTCATTAATGATATGAGAAATAACATGTGGAAATTCTAGGGGCAAGGAAAATGACAGATTTATTAGAGAGATTGCCTTTGTAAATCCCCTAATTAACATGTTTCATCCTCAAACAAGTAGCAAAGAATTTTAAGGTGCGTGAGGCTCTAATAGTGCCTGTTATGATTTGTGGTGAGTGTTACAGAAGTGTAGAGAATCCCTAAGAAGGATTATTAGTATGTTTGTGTGTGCTTTGTGTAATGGAGGAGCTCGACATATATATGTTTAACAAGGTGTTTTGCTTGTGGGAAGAGAGGAATTTACATGTATTTGGAAATGTTTGGCTAGGAAGGAGTTATAGAGTATGGATATTGGTAGAACAATGCAATAGAGTAGGGATATTGGTAAAACAATGCCAAGAGATTTATAGGAGAACATGAATGAAAATTCAAGAGTAAGAAAGTGTGAGAGAGTACAAGAGATAACTAGAGAGAGGCAAACAAGGTTTAAAATTAATTTATATAGGCTAAGTGGTGAATTAAGAATTAGATAAATGTATTTGAAAGATATGTTTTTGGGAAACCCTAGGATATTGTTTTGTAAGTGAATTAAATACTTAACCTAGTTTGTTTATTTCAAGTACATCAATCTAACTTAACTCAAATTTAAAACATATTATGATATTGCAATATAAAGCATAAATACACTTAGATTTATCAATTGAACTAAATGAGTATACAATCCATGATAAGAACAAGTAGAGTAAAGAGGAAAGACAAAAAATATGCATCCTTAGAATATCTAAAGATCGGATTTGATTGAAGAACTAGAATGAAGATCTGTACAATTTTGAATCTAGAAAATTTCAATTCTTTGGCATCAACATGACAACAAAATTGGACTTAGGTGTTCCAATAGGTTGCCTATTCCCCATATGGAGACTATTGCATGTCACTTGTGTAAAAAGAACTTCTATAGATCACCTCTACTAAAAATACTCAAATGATTCACCTGTTAGCTCTCAAAAACATAGGCGGAATGCCTCAAGAGGCTGCCAATCTCTTGGTATGCTTTAGGGTAACAGACAAAGCCAAATGATTTAAGCTTTCTACTCTTTAGGTGATGCTAGACCTAGGTGGGTGTACCTATATGAATGAAGCAGACTTAATGTACTTATCTCTCTTGAAATGTTTTGCCCACAATGGCAGATGGAGATGGACAAATAAAACTAAATTTGGTATAAATTGTATAGCAATATTCAAAGCTAAATCCTAATATGTTCAGTTAACAAATGTAAAGAAAATGAATGAATCTAAATAGTAAAATGCAGAGACTAGTGCCTTATTGGGTATGCGGAGTCAAATGAAATAGAAATGGGCAACTTATTTATAGAGAACACTTAAATTATTTGGCATATGTTTTGTTTATAACTTGTATAAACATGCAAGACTATGATTACTAAGCTCTTCTTAATGATCCAAATGAATTTCCCTAATTACTGTGATCAACCAAAAGGATTTAATCCCTCCTTGAAAGAACCAGTTAATTAACCACACAGATACATCAAATGTGTACTGATAAACTGAATATAAACTTGTTATACCAATTTAAATAACCAGAAAATCCAACCCTGGAGACAACTTTAATAATACTTTCAATAAGCACAACAGACAATTGACACCAGAAATGAACCGCCACATCAACTGATTTTCATTGAAATCTCCATTTTCAAATCATGCATCATAGTCTATGATCTAAAATTTTTATTCTACTGTATCCATTTCTAATCTATCTACTGTATATCTCCTATCTAATTATGTCCTCTTCTACAATTGAAAATGGATATTTATACATTTTTGTTTGAAAAGACACATTGCTTCGCATTCCAAATGTCGGCCAACAGTATTTGGGTTATATTTAACATGCACCAAATACTTGCTGAGACATCCCGTAGTCACACCGAAGGCCAATGTCTCACCGATATTCATTCTTTCATCTCATGTGTGTCACTATAACATTTTGTTGTCGGGGAGACATCCCATAGACACCTTATGTCTCACCGAGAAATCTCCTTAATGTATGTTCCGGTTGCCAAAACATAACCATTCTCTTACCGATGAAGCAGCATGTCGACGTGACAAAACGGATCAACAAAACTGCAAGACCTCACTCCGATAGCTTTTTGATATAATTCCCTTGCGCTTTGTCAGTGAGACCCAATGCACTTTCCAAGACTTTACTCTGATGCACTTTATTCTTATCGATATGTATATCTTTTATCGTCGGTCGGTAAGACACTACGAATTCGCTGAAACCTCACCCTAGTGAAAAATCTCTCACCGACATGCTCCTTCTGTCACTAGTCGGTGAGACAATAAGATCTCGCCAAGACCACATGTCGAATACCATTTGTTTGGCCGAAGATAATCCTTTTGAGTCACCGAGACAATGAAAATTTCCTGCCAATAGGTGCCTGTAGGTAAATTTTGATCACTGTGACATCCCGAGTTGGGGAGACATCTCATAGATCACACTGTGTCTTACCAATATGCCCCTGTAGTATCCTTTTGGTCACTAAGACATAAACACACTCTCGCTAATGAAACCACATTTCGGCGTGACCTTCAAGTTTCTCACCGATGAAATAAATTCCATCGGCAAGACTATGAATCTTCGAAAAGACTCATACCGATGCCAAATTTCTCGCCAAACCCGTTCCTCCAGATTACTCTATTCAGTGAGACTCCACCTAAAGTATTCTATCGGTGTAACTTTCCAATTTCGGTGAAACTCATGTTGATGACCCTTTCTCTTACCGATGCATATCTTTATCGGTGTGACATTTGAGTCGGCAAGACTACGTGACTTCCTCCATATAGCCTTTTGATGAAACCCCTTTGCGCCTTATCGGCAAGACCCAACGCTTTCGGTAAGACATTACTTCAATAGTATTTTGTTTGGCTGATACATCATTCCATGCGTTGGTCGGTAAGACATATATGAGTTCGTTATGACTCACACTGATAACATTTCTCTTGCCGATATGATTCTTCTGTCGCCAAAACAAAAGATGTGTCATCATAGGTCGGGGAGACCCTTACTCTGTCTTGTCGATATGGGTAATACAATGAAATATCAAAGACTAGATGGATTCAAATGGACCACATGACAGAATATAAGCAAGACATTATGAGGAGGGAATTTTATGCTTATGATGAGGACTTATTTTGGAACTCATGAATGCAATTGATTGCGAAATTTCAAAATTTCACAGTTCTAACAATGGCTCTGTCTGGGGATGAATGATTGTGAGATCATTGCAAAGATCTAGATTTCTGGTTGAGCAGACCAAACTCAAGGTGATGAATCAAGTGAGCAAGATGGAATGAATGGAAATGAAAGTGACCCTACACTACTGTACATGGAAAAATTATTTTGAAAGAAGAAAAATCAGGATTGTCCATGTACTGGCAAGTCCTGTTCCTTTTATTTCCTAAACTATTGTGTATGGAAGATAGAATTTTGAGAGGATTTTCCATGCACTGGCAACCCTTAATCCTCTGTATTGTTCAAGAGAAAAAATGCTTCACAAATTGCCCATGTACAGGCAATTCCTGATCTTCACCAGCCATATTTTGTTGATAGTATGAATCTTCACCTTTCTTTCCAATAACCACAAAATGTCCCAGCCACAAGGCTTCAAACTTCCCATGTTTTCCCTTCTCCTGGAACCTTGTGTTCCACATCAATACCAAATCACTTTCTCCAAATTTTTTATCCTTCGCCTTTTTATCAAATAGATACTTCATCTGTGTCTGTAACTTCATGTTTTGGTTTTGGACAACTCTCCTTATTTCATCAAGTTCAGCTAGTTGCTCCATTCTCTCCTCCATCGGTTCTAGAATATCCAAATCTTCCTGAAGGAAAAACTTGTAGACTGGTAACAAATTCTGTAAAGGCATCCTGGCCTGTGTCCCATACACCAATTCAAAGATATTTTCCAATTGCCTTTTTTACTGTAATCCTATCAGCCCAAACAGCCAGTTTTAATTTTGAATCCCAAGCTTTCTTGTTCTAACCTAACATCCTCCTTATAATCTTCAGAAGACTCTTATTGCTAGACTCTGCTTGACCATTAGCTTGTGGATGGTAAGGGGCTGCATAAGAAATGGTAATGCCATATGTGCTACAAAATTTTCTGAATTCATCTGATCTAAAACACATCCCATTGATAGTGATCAATCTTATTGGTGTACCAAATCTTGTAATGATGTTTTCCATTAGAAAATTTGTCACAACTCTACTTGTATCTTATTTAGTTGGGATTGCTTCTATCCATTTGGTAAAATAATCAGTGGCCACCAGTATCCATCTATGTCCTCCACTCAATTTTTCTTGTATTTCTCTAATGAAATCAATTCCCCATTGATGAAAAGGGGCATCAGCCTACAAGGGTCGAAGTGGCAAAGCTCCCTGATACTTCAATTTTCCAGAGAATTTCTAGCAGGCCTCACATTTTCTTACATATGTAAAAGAGTCATTAAAAACCTTTGGCCAGTAATAACCTGCCCTGAGAATTTTATGTGCAGTTGTCTTTGTTGAGTAATGTCCTCCACAAACCCCTTCATGCATTTCACTTAAGACATGCCTGGCTTGTGATTCATCTAGACATAACAATAGTATACCATCCCTATTCTTCCAAAACAAATCTCCATCCATGAAGACATACTTAGATGCCTGCAACTTCAAAGTTCTTTTCTGGCTGTCACTCAATTCCTCTGGACACTTCATGTATTTAAGGTAATGCATGATATCTACATACCATGGAGTATGCTCAATACTCGTAATTGTAGTCTCTTCTTCTACATTGCAAATTTGATTTGCTTCAATATTTGCCTCTACCATTAATTTAGCCAAGCCCTGACCTCTTACCAGTTTAGTAATTTTTATCTCCATGTCAAACTCTAGGATTTTGTTAATCCATCTGCATCTTTTTCCTGTTACTTTAGATTGTGTCAGAATATCTTTGACAGCTACATGAGGGACGTAAGCAACCACCTTTTCTCCAACAAGATATTGCCTGAAAGCTTTTATAGCTTTTACTACTGAAAATGCCTATTTTTCCATTAGATCATATTTTAATTCAGACCCCTGTAATGACTTACTAATGAAGGACACAGGATGTTCATAACCATCCTCATTCTTCTTTAACATAATAGCAGCAATAGTGTGCATTGAAGTGAATGAAAATATATGAAAAGGTTTTGCAAAATCCAGTGACTTAAGGACATGAGCTTCCTTTATGGCCCTTTTTATGGATACAAAATCTTCCAAGGCTTTTGCGGTCCACTCTACTTTTTGTCCTTTCTTCAACATCTTTGATATGGGTTTAATGATCTCAACAAAGTTAGAAACAAATCTCCTAACAAAATTAATATGTCCAAAGAATGATTGTATAGCCTTGATAGATTTAGGGACAAGAACTTTATCAATGGCCTCAACCCTCTCAGGATCTATCTTAATCCCCTCTTTCGAAACAATATGTCCCAAGAGCTTACCCTCTGTGACTGTAAAATGACATTTCTTAGGGTTCAAGTTGATACCATATTATAAGGCTTTAATAAATACCTTCTCCAGATGTTGAACGTGATCTTCAACCTTCTTTGAATAAGCAGTCAGGTCATCCTGATACACCACCATGATAACATTGATCAAATCTGCAAATGCTACATCCATAGCTCTTTGGAAGGTTGCTCCTGCATTTGTTAGACCAAATGGAATTCTTAGATAAACATATGTCCCCCAAGGAGTTGTAAAGGTCATCTTATATTGCTCAGATTCTTTGACCTTGACCTGGTTATACCCTGAAAATCCATCCATCATAGACAACAGTTCGCACCCTATTACCTTATGCAATATAGCCTCCATATTGGGTAGAGGATAATTATCCTTGAGGGATGCTATGTTTAGATTTCTGAAATCTACACATAGCCTGATATCTCCATTTTTCTTTCTCACAGGGACCAAGTTTGAGACCCACGTTGAATGTTTGATTGGTTTAATGATTCCCCCCTCTCTGATTTTTGCCAATTCTTCTTGCATTTTAGGCTCCAATGTTGGATTTATGGGTCTTTTCTTTTGTCTGAATGGCTTATCATCTGGCTTCAATGGTATTTCATGCTGAAACAAATCTTCCCTATATGCTTTTAGATCTTCATAAGACCAAGCAAACACATGTTTATATTTTCTCAGCAACTCTATCAGCATTCTTCTAATTCTAGGGCTTATCTTCTTACCTATGTACACCTTTCTTGGTGCAATTTTAGTTCCCAAGTTAATCTCTTCAATATCTTCCCTTTTAACTGGTGTTTGTTTCATGAGAGACCGATCATTTCCATCATACACCCTCTCCAATGCCACTAAGCCTTTAGGAAGCTTATTTGTTTTAAGTTGTAAGATCTTTCCAAATACTGTTTGCTTCCCATCCACCTCCTCGACAAAGGCATTGAAATCAATTTCTTGAGCTTCATATTGGTCTATACAGTGGAGGAATTTCAAAAGGTCAGTATCATCATTAAAGACCTTCCAACTATATATGTTATCAGGGACTGCAGGCCTTGTCTTGAACTCAATTTCTGATATTTCAGCCAATGTAATGTCATCTCTTTTTAGTGCCACATTTGCTAAAAAATATAACATTAGGTTCTTTGACCTCTTAATCCACTCAATTGAGAAAGCATCAAACAACTCAATTGTGTCCCATACAGCATTCCTGTATTTTTTCAATCTTTTATGTTTTGTTGCATATTTGGACCTAACTTGTGAAACAACCAACTCAGAATCCCCTAGAACAGCTAGCAACTTAATTTTATGTTTCACAGCTATGTTCAAACCTGTCAATAAAGCTTCATATTCTGCCACATTCTTTGTACATTCAAATGTTAATAGGAATGAATACTTAAATGTAATACCTTCAGGTGAACCAAACATAATCCCATCTCCATTACCTTCTTGGATGCATGCTCCATCAAAATACATTTTCCATACTTCATTGCAGTTTTGTGCCACATGTTTTTCAATTGGATCACTATTGGTTAATTTTGGTTGGGTTGGTTCTATCTTAAAACTCCCAAAATCGACATCACAAAAACAATTGATTTGATCTTGTGATACATAGTCAACAACCTGATTCATCCTTGGCTCCCTGTATAACTTCACTTCCTGACCATTTACCAGAATTGTTGCATAAGAGAGATCAAACTAGACATTTCCACCAACCACGGTTGTCCACTGTCTTGATAGCAGCATCCCAAACTGAGGAGGGGTTTCAATTACTGTTATATCAATATTATATGCCACAAGAGGATAAGCAACTAACTTGACTTCAACATCTTTCATTATACCCACCACAGGAACAGGTTTGTTATCCATTGCATAGCACTTCCCTCCAATAGTATCCACCCACATACCAAGTTGTTTCATAACTCCTACTGGCATAATATTCATGGCAGCACCAGAGTCTATCATGCATTTCCTCAACAATTTGTTATTTATTAGTAATGTAGTGAAAAAAGGATCAACTGGTGGGGGATTTAACACTGAATTACTAAGGCACACTTCTGAGATATTTACTTTCTCTTGCTTATTTTTAGCAGCCATCTTACTTTTAGAATTTATATGTTTTTCATTTCCATTTGTTATTAATTGAACAGCACTATCTTTGTATTCCTTAATTTTCATCATCTCAAGTAGTGGAACAGACATCTTTACATGAGATAAAGCCTGAGTGAAGTCAAAAGAAGAACCTTTAGCCTTAATCATTTTTTTTTGTTCCGATGTGTCTCCTTTGTTTTCTTCTTTTTCTCTTTTACTTGGTTGATCAGTCTTTTGCATTTCTTTGTGTGATTCCTTTACTTCCTCCTTTTGGATAGGCTTCTGTTCACTTTTATCATTTTTTTTGTTCTGTTTTCTTCGAAGCTCCTTGTGTCACCTTTTGATCTTTCATAAAGATTCCCCTAGGGACACCTTCCTTCTCATTCACTGTCCTATTTCTCAATGAGTACTTACTTTTTGCTTCCTCAACTGTAGCAACAGTTAATCTCTCCATCTCTTCTTTAGTGAGTTTCCTCATACTGCATTGAGTAGGCATATCATCAGAATGTTGCTCTTTATAATCTTCCTCATAATCAGAAAGGATCTATTGTTCAGCCATGTGGACATTGTACCTTTGATTTGAAACATCGTACTCATATCCATCTTCCTCTCAAGATGAGTACCTCTCCTCAACACGGTGAAAAGTATTTGAAGTCAAATACATAGTGTGATCTTCTCCATCGTTTCCCATCAACATTCCTTCTTGTTGCATTCTTTGGGCTACAACACAATAATCTGGAGAATGTGGTTTATCACAAATTTCATAGAAATAATTGTTATTCACCATATAGGTTCCCTTCTTCCTTAATGGATCAGGAGTCTCTTTGTTTCTAGGCCTTTCTGTTATAGGTTTTCCATCTTTCCAGTTTGTGTTATAGGGCATGTCATGTAACCTAGGCCTTTCATTTATGTATGTGTTCTCCTATTTGTATTGGTAATTATTGGTTTGTTGAGGAGCCCTAGGGTTGTCTCTTTTATTGATTATCCCAATAGCCTTCCTGTTGTTTTCAATTGTTAATGCTATCTTTTGAGATTTAGCCAAATCTATTGGGAACCTATTTCTCAGTTCATATCATGTTTTAGGATCGAAGGAATTCAAGTAAACACTCAATGCTATAGAGTCTAGCAACTTTGATCTAGGAGGTATTCTATTCTATAGTTTATTGAATTTTTGATTGAAATCAAAAATTGAATCATTCTAACTTTTCTAAATTCGCATCAATTCATGAAGAGCAGCATCTGGTGCACTTAGATTCCCATATTTCTCGAGGAATCAATCCTAAAATATTTGGAGAGAATCAATAGAGGTTGTTGTTAGACAGTTGAACCAATCCCTAGCTTCTTCAATAAGCGACATCATGAATAGCCTCATATGTAAATCTTCATAAGGTACATCCAAATCTTTAATGAAGGCATTGAAACTCCTTAAATGATCCTCAGTAGTAATTGCATTACTCCCTGTAAACTTAGGCGCCAAATTTCTCCAACTTCCATCCATAGGATAAGGGTATAATTGAAACCCTGCCAAATCAAATTGTCTGATCATTGTTGTATACTGATGAGGGGGAGGGTTAGGTGGGTACTGATATTGGTACATCGGGTTATTGTATTGTGTGTTATGATGTGGCACATGATGCTGGCCATGAGGTGGCTGTATATTTGTATATTGTGTGGGAATATGAGGTGGGTGATTTGGCTATCTGTATTGATTCCCTATTTGATGGTGAGGGACCCCTGGTGGATCAGAAGGTCCTACACCATGATTACCCTACTTATGAGGTGGTACATACTTTGGGGAGCAACCAACTGCCTAAGTAATGTTCTAAGTTTTCTGCAATTTGAATTCTCTCATTGCTTGTATCATCTGGGCTTTCTCCTATTCTTCTCTTTCCTTTCTTTGAGATTCAAACCGTGCTTTTACTTCTTCATAAGTTAAAGATTCATAATCTTCTTGAGGAGTCTGATGATCATTGGACTCATTTTGGTTACCCTCCATTTTTTGAACATATTCGTGTTGACATCTAAGTTGTTTAGCTTTAAATTTAGCATGCCACTCTACCTGTTTCTCAAGATCGTAAAAAGCATTTCATTGATCTTCTGGGGTACAAGGTTCTGCACTTGAATTATCTCTCCATGTATCAAAATGGTCATATGTTTTACCATGTGGTATTGATGATTTGTCTTTGTTCGTCATGCACATGTCCTCACTTATCCTTTTACCCTTATCAACCCTATCATCTTTGTGTGTCCACTTACTGCTGCCAATAGGAGCTCTAGTATGACCTCCCCTATATTGAGATCTTTAATTCATGTTGCAATGTTTTTATCAGAGTCGCCACTCACTTTCTTGAAAGTGACAAAATATTGTTACTTGTTATTCCCAGCGGAGTCTATATAGATTTCTGACTATATGATTAAGGCACAGATTCTGAGTTAATTCCCCAGTAGAGTCGCCAATTTGTTAGCTCTCAAAAATGCAGGCGGAATGCCTTAAGAGGTTGCCAATCTCTTGGTACGCTTTAGGGTAACAGACAAAGCCAAATTATTTAAGCTTTCTACTCTTTAGGTGATGCTAGACCTAGGCGAGTGTACCTATATGAATAAAGCAGACTTAATGTGCTTATCTCTCTTGAAATGTTTTGCCCACAATGGCAGATGGAGGTGGACAAATATAACTAAATTTGGTATAAATTGTATAGCAATATTCAAAGCTAAATCCTAATATGTTCAGTTAATAGATGTAAAGAAAATGAATGAATCTAAATAGTGAAATGCAGAGACTAGTGCCTTATTGGGTATGCAGAGTCCAATGAAATAGAAATGGGCAACTTATTTCTGGAGAACACTCAAATTGTTTGGCATATGTTTGTTTATAACTTGTATAAACATGCAATACTGTGATTACTAAGCTCTTCTTAATGATCCAAATGAATTTCCCTGATTACTGTGATCAACCAAAAGGATTTAATCCCTCCTTGAAAGAACCAGTTAATTAACCACACAGATACAACAAATGTCCACTGATAAACTGAATATAAACTTGTTATACCAATTTAAATAACCAGAAAAGCCAACCCTGGAGACAACTTTAATAATACTTTCAATAAGCACAACAGACAATTGACACCAGAAATGAACCGCCACATCAACTGATTTTCATTGAAATCTCCATTTTCAAATCATGCATCATAGTCTACGATCTAAAATTTTTATTCTACTGTATCCATTTCTAATCTATCTACTATATATCTTCTATCTAATTATGTCCTCTTCTACAATTGAAAATGGATATTTATACATTTGTGTCTGAAAAGACACATCGCTTCGCATTCCAAATGTTGGCCAACAGTATTCGGGTTTTATTTAACATGCAACAAACACTCGTCGAGACATCCCGTAGTCACACCAAAGGCCAATGTCTCACCGATATTCATTCTTTCATCTCATGTGTGTCACTGTAACATTCTGTTGTCACGGAGACATCCCATAGACACCTTATGTCTCTCCAAGAAATCTCCTTAATGTATGTTTTGGTCGCCAAAACATAACCATTCTCTCACCAATGAAGCAGCATGTCAGCATGACAAAACAGATCGACAAGACTGCAAGACCTCACTCTGATAGCTTTTTGATATAATTCCCTTGCGCTTTGTCAGCGAGACCCAATGCACTTTCCAAGATTTTACTCCGATGCACTTTATTCTTACCGATATGTATATCTTTTATCGTCGGTCAGTAAGACACTACAAATTTGCTGAAACCTCACCCCGGTGAAAAATCTCTCACCGACATGCTCCTTCTATCGCTGGTCGGTGAGACAATAAGATCTTGCCAAGACCACATGCCGAATACCATTTGTTTGGCTGAAAATAATCCTTTTGAGTCGCCGAGACAATGAAAATTTCTTGCCGATAGGTGCTTGTAGGTAAATTTTGATCGTTGTGACATCCCGAGTCGGGGAAACATCTCATAGATCACACTGTGTCTTACCAATATGCCCCCGTAGTATCCTTCTGGTCACTGAGACATAAACACACTCTCACTGATGAAACCAGATTTTGGTGTGACCTTCAAGTTTCTCACCAATGAAATTAATCTTACCGATGAAATAAATTCCATCGGCAAGACTGAGTCTTCGAAAAGACTCATACCGATACCTAATGTCTCGCCGAACCCGTTCCTCCAAATTACTCTATTCGGTGAGACTCCCCTCGAAGTATTCTATCGGTGTAACTTTCAAATTTCGGTGAAACTCATGTCGATGACCCTTTCTCTTGCTGATGCATATCTTTATCGGTGTGAAATTTGAGTCGGCAAGACTACGTGACTTCCTCCCGATAGCCTTTTGATGAAACCCCTTTGCGCCTTATCGGCAAGACCCAACACTTTCAGTAAGACATTACTTTGATAGTCTTTTGTTTGGTCGATACATCATTCCACGTGTTGGTCGGTAAGACATTTATGAGTTTGTTATGACTCACACCGATAACAATTCTCTTGCCGATATGATTCTTCTGTCGCCGAAACAAAAGATGTGTCCTACCGACAATTTGCAGCAAGTATACATTAGTGAAAAAATATCATAGGTCGGGGAGACCCTTACTCTGTCTTGCCAATATGGGTAATACAATGAAATATCAAAGACTAGATGGATTCAAATGGACCACATGACAAAATATAAGCAAGACGTTATGAGGAGGGAATTTTATGCTTATGATGAGGACTTATTTTGGAAACTCATGAATGCAATTGATTGTGAAATTTCAAAATTTCACAGTTCTAACATCACCTATGTAGAAAAGGGGGTGAGAATATTTTCATCTTGGAATCCTAATAACTCTAGGATTCACTCACCTCTCTAACCCATTTATTTTCCACCTATATTATCCTTTTTTTAAAAAGCGGGGTAAAATTTTTAATTAATCAACCAGCAAAGTACAGACAACAAGAGCCACAAGCCCAGAAGAGAAAACAACAAGAACATAAAGAAACCCCCAAAAGGGAAAAACTAATCATCCATATCTTTCTTGACCAAGCTCTCAAGATCCTGAGCACATTCCAGAGGCAGGTGAGTCCAGTCTCTTGCTCTCCATCCCTCTCCATGATCTAAAGCCCACTTAGCCAGGCAATCCGCAATTGCATTCCACTCGCGAGGAACATAGCAAAAAGAGACTATAGCCAAAGAAGTACTCAGCCTAAGAATTTTTCTACCCACCACAGCTAGATGCCAATCCACCTCCTCCATCCATTGCAGATTCAACATATCCACCACCACCTGGGAGTCAGACTCACAAATAATCTTGCTCCACCCCAAAGCACATCCTCTTTCAAGAGCCAAGAGGATAGCAAGTGCCTCCATGTAATTATTGGTCTATAGCCCCTTATATTTAGAGAAGAAGATAACCTTACCAGAGCTATCCCTGCCAATTCCTCCAACCCTAGCATGCACAGGATTTCCCCTGGAAGACCTATCAGTATTGATCTTGAGAGTTCCCAGAGGGGGGGAGACCACTTTCCATCCATACAAACCTTCCTTTTACCTCATCAACTTATAATCTGTTGTTTCTCACCAAGAGCATCACTTGAACTAGCACACGAAATATTCAACTTTTGAACTACTTGCACATCTCCAAGATCAATATCCTCAAAGAGGTCACACTTTGCAGCAAGAGTCTCCTGAAGCATACTTATTACTTGCAACCACACCTTATGCACCCTCTTCCACTTATCCTGGAAAATCCTACGGTTCCTTTCCAACCACACCTGCCAGATAATAAATCCTGGACCAATATCCCAAGCTACCTCAAGAAAGGAAGTCTTAGAAGGGGGTCTACCAAGACTATTCCAAAATTCAACCAGAGAATTAGCATGAATACAAGCACGCTCCCAAGCTTCCCACCACCAGTGCCAAATAACCCTAGTGAAAGAACAATGGAAAAAGAGGTGTGAACTATTTTCTTCACCTTGCTTGCATAAAGCACAGATAGAAGGCCCATGAAAACCCCTCTTCTGGAGATTCTCCCAAGTAAGACATTTATTCTGCACCACAAGCCATAAGAAAAAATTACACTTGGGCTAAGCAGATTTATTCCAAACTTGCTTCCACCAAGAGATGTCCATCCTATCAAAATTTTGTCTTTCCAACTCTTGATACCCAGAAGCAACTAAAAACTTTCCTTTTGGATTGGGTCCCCAAGCAAGGGTATCAACTTCTCTTAAAGAGTTACACACTCTACCTGCAAGAATCCCAGCAAGAATCTCCCTATCGACCTAAGAACCCCCTGGAGGCCAGTCCCGAGGTTCTTTCCATCTAGCTACCTTGCCACGACCCACCCTTAAAATCACCTTAAAATCCTCAACTTTACTCTAGCCTGCTGCAAGAAAGCTATCACAAAGAGGCTTCAGATGGGGGTATTAAGACAAGATAGGAGGGAACCCATCCCATGAATCCTCCCAAAATAGGGCATTTGAACCACTATTACAAATCCAGAAAAGACCCTTTTTAACTAAATGTGCTCCTTTCTTCAAAGTCTCCCAAATCATGGACCCCTTTCCTGTCAAATTGTACCTCAGCACATCTTTCCCATTCACCCCACCAAGATACTTAACATTAAGAATTTTAGCCCATCCTTGATCCTAACTTATGCACCATCTCCAAAATAGCTTACCTGCAAGAACCCTACCATTCAAGCTTGTTTTCTGCAAACCAAGGCCACCATCCTGCTTAAATCTACAAACACAGTCCCATTTGACCAGACTCCACTTGGAGGACAGCAAATTACCAGTCCATAAAAATTTCCTAGAAAGGGCATCAAAATCCTTAATGAAGCCAGCAGGGGCTGACTGCACAAGACACCTGTAGATAGGAAGAGCTTGAACCACAGACTTCAAAAGAGTCATTCTACCAGCAGTTGAAAGCCACTTGTGGGTCCAATGACTTACCTTGCTCCGAAGTTTGTCCAAAATCTCCTGCCACACAGCCCTAGGCAACCTTTGGTCTGAAAGAGGGATTCCAAGATACACAAAAGGAAGAGTTCCAATTTGAAACCTTAGGATCTGAGCAATTCGAGCTTGGATAGGAGCAGGGGTATTGAAGAAAAAAATATGAGACTTTTCTTCACTAATCTTCTGGCCTGAGGCTTTCACATAAATATCGAGAGCTCTTCGAAAACTAGTTGCCTCCTGAATTCTTGCAGCCCCCATCAAAGACGTATCATCCACAAATTGTAGGTGGGAAGAAGGAGGGATGCCATGCCCCCACTTCCAACCTTGAATCAATCCCTGCCTAACCTGAGACTTGAGAAATCTTCCCAGACCTTCTGCCATCAGAATGAATACGTAAGTGGATAGAGGATCCCCTTGCCTAAGGCCTCTAGTCGCAGCAAATAAGTCAGTAGGTTCTCCATTGATCAGGACTGCAAAAGAGGGTGAAGTAATGCAACTCATTACCCAACTAACCCACACCTTTCCAAAACCAAAGGCTTGTAGAACTTTTTGTAGAAAACTCCATCTAACCCTATCATAAGCTTTGGCCATGCCCAACTTTATGAACATGGATTTCTCCTTAGAGGTAGCCATCGAGTGCACAGCTTCTGCCGCTATGATAACCCCATCCAAAATTTGTCTTCCTGCAACAAAACCCCCTTACTCCTCAGAGATCATGTTACTGAGCCATGGCTTTAATCATTCAGCTATCACTTTTGTAATTATTTTATACATCACATTGCACAAAGCAATAGGTCTAAAGGAGTTAAGGGAGTTAGCTCCTTCCTTTTTTGGGATGAGAGTAAGGAAAGTTGCATTCAAAGCCTTAAGCATCTGCTTATTGCTAAAAGATTCTTGCACCACTTCAAAGAGGTCCATCTTGACTATATCCCAAAAAACTTGAAAGAACTCTATAGGAAAACCATCCGGTCTTGGGGCTTTACCCTTTTTCATTTGAAACACTGCTGCTTCTATCTCAGATAGAGAAACAGGCTTAATGAGAGCCTCATTCATTTCAAGAGTGACAATGGGGGGAATGCAGTCTAGAACCAAATCCTCCTCAACCAAGTCTTCTGAGAATAAATTCCCAAAAAAACTAGTAGCCTCCAGAGCAATCTCCCTATGAGAGAAGACCAACGACCCTTCAGCCATCATGAGAGAATTGAGAACACTCCCATGTCTTCTATCCTTAACAGTGTTGTGAAAGAACTTAGTGTTTATGTCCCCTTCCTAGAGCCAATCAATCCTAGCTTTTTGTTTCCAATAAATCTCCTCCCGTAGCTCCCATTCCTCCAATTCTTTTAGTGCCATAGCTTCTTCTCTATATAGCCCATCAGATAAGCCCTACTCTCAGATTTGATGAGTAATATTATCCACCCTCAGCTGTGCTTCACGCTTTGCGACAAAGAGGTTTCCAAAGAACTCCCTGTTCCACCTTTTCAACTTGAACTTAACATACTGCAATTGCTTGACAAAGGAAAACATAGCCATGCCAAAAGCAGGTTTCCCTTCCCTCCACCGGGAAAACATATGATCCTGAAAAGAAGCATCCCTCAGCCACATAAGCTGAAACTTAAAAGAAGGGTTCTTTGTCATTTGAAACTTAGAAGCAGTCAAAAGAATTGGTCAGTGATCTGAACCTCTCCAGTCCAAAATCTCTGATCTAGTATTCCAATTATCTGCCATCCAGAAGCAGGATACCAGAAATCTATCTAACCTTTCCGCTATCACCTCCTCCCCACATCTCCTATTATTCCAGGTGAACAAGCCATTGGAGGGTGTAATATCCACCACCCTCAACCTTTCAATATTACTCCTCAAAAGGCCCGCAAAAGGGTCGAGCCTGGGATTACCTCCTTGTTTCTCCTCTAAGCTTAAAATTGCATTAAAGTCTCCTGCCAAAATCTAGGGGAACAAAGGAGCAAGAGAGAAAACATATCCTATATGTGACCAAAGCAAATTTTTTCCCACAAAATCAATTGGGGCATAAACATTAGTGAAAAGAAGAATCTCACTAGTTTCACAACACATGGCCACCAAGGAAATAGAAGATCTACTAGAAACCCACCAAAGTGGGACCAACTTGTGAGGATCCCATAAAAGAGCCAAGCCCTCGAAACATCTTTGTGCACCAATGCATTGACAAAGACATCTAGGCCAAATCTTAGCAGCCGTGTAGGACATCCTCTCAATAGATAACTTAGTTTCCTGAATAAAAACCACCGCAGGCGAATGAGACTTAATCAACTCCAGAATAGCCTTTTGTCTAGGGATGCTATTCAACCCCCTTACATTCTATGAAAGAACAATCATTTCTGAGATAGAGGGAAATAAGAATCAATGGTCTTCACAGAACCAGACTCCACTAAAGTCTCACCCACTAACTTCACCTTCTCCTGGTCTTTCTTCCTCCCCACCTTAAGAGGCTTCTCTGAAGCATCTTTTCTAATGGTCTTTTGATGAATGCCTAAAATAGAATGGGAACCCCTTCCTTTGCTCTCCTCCTACCGATCTTTCCCAGTGCTAGACATGAAATGGGGAGGAGCAGAAGCCTCCGGCAATTCCTTGTCTCCACTAGCTCCCAAGTCCTCCATATGCCCCATAGAAGTATTTGTGTCCATATGAACCCCAAGCACTCCATCCTATGGACCAACCTGAATGATGTTTGCATCCCCACCAATTTCCCCTACCTCCAAAATATCTTGGCAAACAAGCATATTAGCAATGGTTCCATCAAACTGTTCCAGGTCATCTAACGCATCAAACCTATTGAAAACCTCATCTGTTTGTCTATCCTTAAAGGTCCTCTTTTGATCCTGACCCTTATTATGACCTTTGATAGGAATGAAGCCCTCCTTGTCCTCCCTCATGGGGGCCTTCCCTTTGTCTTGGTTAGGAGTTGTACTAGCCGACCCCACTTTTGAATCCTCTGCAGGCTTTGATTTGGGACACATCCTCTGCAAATGTCCATATTCATGACAAAATCGACAATGAAATGGTACCGTTTCATAATCAAGTTGTTGAATCCATGAACTTGATCCCAACCGAATTTCTATAGAATCAGGCAAGGGCTTATTCAATTCAATTTCTACACATACCCGAGCATAGGTAATTACCTTCTTCTCCATAGTTTGTCTTGAAGGACCAACTAGTTTTCCAAGTTGGCTTGTAACTAAGCTGAAAATGTCCTCTCTCCAGAATTCCAAAGGAAGCCATGGTAACCGTACCCAAACCAGAACTCATGAAGGAAGTTCATATGTAGGATTGAACCCCACATGCCAAGGCTTAATGAAAAGACCCACTTGATTGTAGAAATAAGGTCCTCCTTCAAATACTTTATTCCTATCCGACATGCAAGAAAAAACTACTTGAAAATAGCCATTGGCTGCCAACATTACATCCATATCACCCTCTGGAGACCAAGTTCGTCAAGCCCACGATTCCAGAAAAGGAAAAGACACCTGAATCCCTAGAAACTTACAGATCAAAGCATGTTTTGATAGATAGTTGATATCATCCACAACCGCTTCTAGCTGAATCTCAACGATCGGATGAATGTCACTCTTAGCAAGACACCCATTCACCTTTGTAGGTCGATAACCTCCAGACAAATATGAGGCCTCTCCCATTCCTGATCCCGTCTCACCATAAATTGGATTCTCATGTAAAAGAATAGATGGATTGCAACCCGCCACCGAATCCTTAAAGGACAAACCTATCCCACTCAAAGAAACCCCTCTTGGAGCCATACAAGGTCCCACACAGAAAACCCCAAAGGGGAGCCACAACCAAATCGCAACAGAGGAGAACAACAACAAAGAAGAAAAAACTCCCCACGCCCCGGCCGAGAGCACAACACCCTGAACAAGCCACCCACAGACACCCCCAAACAACCACACACCATCCCCTGCTACAGGCTGTGCGCCCAAAATATCAAAAGAAGAATCCACCCCCTGAAAACGCAAAGGAAGACCCCCCCAGGTAGAAGAAAACGCAGAGAAAACAGATCTGTAGAGAACAGGAACATGCACGCATCCTCCTTAGCATGCAACTCGGGCCGGGAAGGCCTCAAGCACCTGTGCCAGAGCCCGTGCGTTCGCCATCCTTCTCTTTCTGATAAAAGCCTATAATATTTGTTGTGTTACTCCACCTATATTATCCTTATGAATATCCTTGATATTCTATTTTTTTTTCCAAATTTGTATTGGAAAAAAAAATGATCTTGCCTCTTTAGGAGACTACATCAATCAATCTCCTAGGTGGTATTTTTTAACCTTCAACTATAGCCTTTAGTAATATCTAGTGTGTGTGACCTTAAGTGGTGGTGTAGATATTTAATGTCATGGTGAATAAAACCCTAGAAAAGAAAGCTAGCTACATGGTGTTGTTTGTAAATGATGGATGTAATTGGAATAATGTTGGGAAAGGATATAAGTGATTTTACAATTAAATGTATAGGAAGGAATTATGGAGGGTAGGAATGCAATCAATTAGGGAATTTTGTGATCCATTGGAGAGTAAATTAAGGGTTCAATAGGGGAACAACAAAGAGAAAAATGACAAGGATCCCATTTCACTGTGAGGATGGATAATTTAGAGGGAAAATAAAAAATGAGTATCAAAAGGAAGATCTTTGTAAAAAATTATTCAATAAACGAGCTTCAATAACCTTATAGCAATAGAGGATAGTAAAATTCATTATTCAAATGGGTTTCGAGTGAAATCCTTTTAAATGAAACTCAAGATGGATTATGTCATACCTAGGCCCAAATGATTATTAGAAAACATGTAGGGTAAATTATAAAATTAGAGTTTTATGCTCATTTAAAACTCAAGTTCCTACAGTTAATCTAGACACAAGTATTTATAGTGCATAGGTATCTAGGACACTTGGTATTTTTTCATGGTGTCTTCTTAGAATCTAGGTCTAAAAATTTTGGGGTAGGTTTTAGGGGTTTGGAAAATATTAGTGGTAGTTGTATATCAATAAATTGATGGGTAGAAGTATAAAAATTAGAATATGAGCTATAGGAAATACCTAAGGGAATAAACACTAAAATGAGTGTGAAAACATAATGTTGAGATATTGAAGGTATTTTGACCTTATAATATTAAATTGATTTTAAATATGATTTTGGTGGGGGATGTTAGTATAGGCACACTATTTTCCAAGGTCTCTAGCACACTTACATTAGTGTTCTTAAGGATACAAATTTTAAGGATGTGAGGAACATGCACTAGATAGTCGAGGCATGTATGTTTGACTTGCATAAAACCTTGATGAAAGGTTTTAAGCATAAAAATTGGCTAAATGGGTCTAAAAACATTTCCAAGAGAGTAAAAAATAAAATAAGAATGCCACACAAAGTGAGAAGTGTGAAGCATGTAATTTTTATGTAATATATAAGGCTAATTTAAAACCTGAAAAATATATGTATTCATTATCACTCTTTATTTTTCTTGTGGTTATAATATTTACATTATAAACATGTCTTTTAACATTTGGTTTACCCACTCAATTTGTCCATTAGTTTTTGGATGAAATGAGAAACTAAAAATTAGTTGAGTACCTAAAGTTTGAATTCAAATATTTTCAAAAACCTTGATATCATCCTTACACCCCTATTAGAAATAATTATTTCTATAACACTATGCAATCTAAAAATTTATTGCATAAATATTTTTGCAAGGATAGGAACTCCATCACTTACATTATTGGGAATAAAGTGATTTACCTTGGTTAACTTATCAACCACAACAAGAATAACATTATGTTGATTCTTCATCATGGGTAATCCTTGGATAAATTTTATGATGACAACTTACCACTTCCATTCCAAAATATCATGAAGATAAAGAATGCCTATCAAATGAGCATGTTTAAATTTGATTGAATGATATTCCAAACATTTAGTTACAATCTATATACCATATCTCTTTATTCTAGTCAAAAAATATAATTACTTCAAGCCCATTAATATATTTTTTGCTCTAATTTGGTGAACTCTAGCCTTTGTGGATTTTTGTGTTAGGGGTTTTGCACCCAGTAAATGCAGCTTATATTATCAAAAACATCCTTTTTACTCCTATATGGTCTAAATAAGAAGCATTTTGTGTCTCCCTTAATATTAGATTTTTCAATTTTTCTTGATCTAGAACATAAATATATACGTGAGCCCTAAGTGATCCATCTTTAGCTCAAATAGTTTACTTACAAGATAGTATATTTATATTTGAAGTGGATGTACCATTGTTACTAGTTATAAATCATGTCATACATAATTTAATTCATATTTATTGAGTTTCCTTAGCTCATATGCTATGCAATGACCATTTTACATCAAAATTATTCCTATTCTATTCATTATTAATAATAGATAATTCACCATCTAGATTTGGTACCTAAAGGAAAAGAGCTACAAATAAATTCTCTTTTAAAAGTTGGAAAGTTTATTTACATTTGTCATTCCATTCACTTTTATTTCTTTTTCTTTGTAGAGATGTAATTAGATTTTTATTCTAGAAAATCCTTCCGTAGACCTTTATTATCTAGCCAATCCCATAAAACTATGCACCTCATGCACATTTTTGGGAGCATGACAATCCATAATTGCTTTAGTTTTTGTAGGATCTACACAAACATGTTTTCTTGAGATGATATGCCCTAAATATTGCACTTGATTTTGACAGAAAGAACATTTGGTTAACTTTCGCTATAGCTATTTTTTCCTTAATCTCTATATACCCAACCTTAAATGCTTAACATGCTCTTATTGACTCTTACAGTAAGTAAAAAATATAATCTATGAATACAAGTGTGGATTTTTTCAATTAATCATTGAATACACTATTTATAGTATTCATAAATGTGACTGGTGTATTTGTAAGTCCAAAAAATACAACAATAAATTTGTAATTACCATAAAAAGTTCTAAACTTTGTCATTAGAATATATGTCTTTCTAATCTATAGTTAATTTTAAACTTATCTTAAATCTATTATGGAGAAAATAGTAGCCTCTCACATTTGGTCAAAAATATAATCAATGTGAGGTAAGGAACAACAAATTTTAATTGTTATCTTCTTCAATGTTTTATATCAATACATAATCTTAGAGTACCATCCTTTTTTTAGAAAAATGATTGCCCCCAAGGAGATACACTAGGCTGTATTGCCACTTTGGCCAATATTTCTTGCAAATAGGTCTTTAACCAAAATAATTATGTATTTTTCAAGTGATATGGTGTCCTAGATTGTGATTTTTTCCTAGGAAAGATATCAATTGAGAAATTAAATTCTTACCTTGGTGGTATATTGGACAATCCATCTAGAAATATATCCCTAAAATGTTGTAAGATAGGGTGATCTCTAAGGTTACATTCCTTATTAATGTGGTATAACCTTTCTTCTTGGATTTTCTTAATTATAAATCTAAAATACTCATTAGTAAACTTTCTTATTTTCACCTAGAATAGGTGTTGAGTAACCCATGTTATCTAATAAATTCACAATGCCTTCAAAATAATCAACCTTTTCTCGATGTGTCCACAATAAATTTATTCCAAAATTACATTACAAGTTCCTAAAGGGTAAAAATAAAGGTCAACTTCTCTTGTGAAACTAGGAAGTTTAAGTTCACTAGTAAATAAGGATTGATTAAGTGGCCACTTAGTTTCGATTCTATATTATATTTTTCATGAGTTAGCCATAAAATATAACTTTCTATAAATATGATCTAACACATGAGTAACTATGATAGAATAAATAGCATCCCATATCTATGAGAATTTGAATTGGAAAACCATAAAGCCTACCTAATGCTTGCATAAAAGTGATTTGGAAATATGGCTACCTATTGTCAATTACATCATGAATCCTGTGTTGAGTTTGTTGAACATGTTGCTAACAATAACCTAAACTAGAATCAACATTACTTTATGGATACAGATTATCATAATGGTGTCTACATATTTGGCATCCACCTTGTGGCCCCCTTTTCATCATCAACAATTCTATACTCTCATCGTAGGAGTTGATAGTGAACTCCAAGGAGCTGATAGAAAGCTCCAATAGCCTAGAATAACTTTCAAAACCAAAGATATACTTCCTTAAAAGAGTATGGAATAGAATATCTTACTTAATTATGGATGCAACAATGATACAATTGATCAATAATGGATCAAATTATTTATGATACAAAATGTACATTGAGAAATTGCTTATGTAGGTAAGGTGACAAATAAGATTAGACAAGATCATGATAAGTTTCTTAATCCTATGACACAAGACAAAAATATTAAATGACCTAAGATACAAGAAGTAAATGACATAAGATAAGATAAGTTCTCATGATAACTAAGACTTCTAGAAATATTCTTAGGACCTAAGTAAACTTAACATGTGAACTTGTGTGAATAGGAGCTACTAGGTGAACTAGTTAGGTAAAATAACTTATTTACACCAACACTCATAAATATCTTTCTTTCTTGTGTCATCTAATTGGAAACCTTTATTTCTAGTAGAAAAATATTTTTTAAGAAAATTATTATTATTATTTGAGAATTTCCTCTTGAATGATGGAGCATTAGATTATCCTTTTCCCTTATTAATCCCATTAATACTGTCATTTAGTCAAGCTATGGTCCACATATTTTTTCTTGGAAATAAAAGATCCATTTTTTTAAGGTCATGAACATAAACCTTATCCCTAATATCTATTTAAGCTAAGCAAAAATTCTTTTACCTTTTTAGTTTAACTTTTTTGATGAGGTAAACACCCCTAAATAGTTTCATAAAAGTATCCCAATACTTTCTCATTGATATTCTACCCTGCACCAAGATTTAAAACTCAACTACCTTATCACCATAGTAAAGTTGATGTAATAATTTTCCTAATAACATCATAAAAAATTACTCCCAAGTGATTTTATTTATAGTCATCTAGTTTACCATCCTCTAGCTATTCCACCAATTAGCCTCTTCATCGATAAGTTGATATGCTTCCCACAACTTTTGTTTCATACAAACATGTATGAAGTTCAAATACTTATCCATATTGGGAAGCCATTCCTTAGCCTTGTCACCAAAAACCTTACCTAAATAATTGGGAGAATTTTTTCAAAATCCTTTGCCAATTTAGTCACAAACTTTTCCTTCTTATGAATAAACACATGAACATCTTTTTATCTATATCCTTTTCCTTCTTATGAATAAACATATGAACATCTTGTTATCTTTCCAATTTAGTCACAAACTTTTCCTTCTCAAAATTGGGAGGGTGCTAGTTATACTGTTGTTGCAGTGTCTTGTCTATTGGGTCTTTGTTTATCGGCTATCGGTTTGTTGTTTATGTGTTTTGTTTTCTTGGTGGTTAATGTTTTAATTCTCTAGACCTAGTCTTTTTTGGCCCTTGTGGCCCATTGTGTAAAGGGTACATCACCTTGTAAATTTTGCTTAATATATCAAAAACATCAATATCAATATTGGGAATTTAATCCATATTATGTTGAGTAGTTGGTTTATCTTGATTTTTATTTTGAAATGCATCCTTGAGTTATCTCTCAATATATGCAATTATTACTCTAACATGCTCATGTGTTCCATTATTTCCACAAGCATTCTTATCATTTGATCAAGTTTAGTTGCTTGATCATTATTGGTGCAAGAGCTACTTTTTATGGGGGAACACTAATTATACATATGTGATATAAGCAATCCTTAGGATTGTTGCATCTTGATAAGATTGGTTGTCATTGATGTCAAAAGTGTGTTAAAGATTGTATATGATCCAGAGATAGTTAATGTGCAAAGATATCAGTCGGTGCAAGTTAGCATTGCAGTGTATTAAATATTAGTGATCATTTGGTTGTCAAAGTATGATGCAAAGGTGGGTACACATGTCCTAATATGTTTTCAGATTGCTTATACTAATAATTTGCTAGTTTTGTGTACCGCACTCAAAGAAAAGTTGCAAAAGTTGTCTAAGGCATTCACAGTATATTCTCTAAGTTAGATACATAGTGCTTTGGTCTGCATCCTTCCACAGAGAAATATTTAGTCTTACGGTTCTAAAGATAAGTTGATGGAGATGTGTTAGAAGGTTGAGGAAGTTTTTCATTAATGATGTTGTTTGGAAACATGAGCATCAAAGGTACATAGAGATGTAATGCAGTGTTTTCATTGATTTCAACATTGTTGTAGATCATTTTGATTACTCCTAACAAGTTTTTGTAGTATGAAGGAAGACATTTGTGCAAGATGATTTGGTCCAAAAATATTTGTTGTGTGGAAATTTGACTCAGTGTCAAATCTACCAGTTTAGTGTAACAATGCATCAATTTTTGAATCTACACCACTCTACAAATGAAGATATCACTATGTGCTTCTAACATCATTTTTCTAGATGCTAGATGTATCTAATCCCAATATTTCATCTTGTTTGGACAAGTGGTTTGAGAGATATGTGTAACAGAGTCTAGCCTAGAAAATTACAGTGATTATCTATACAGTGCAATTATATGGTAGATTTTGCACTTCTCTGCAGATGAGTTTTTGGCCTTACAGTGTTGAAGATAATTTTCCAAATGTTAGTAGAGCATGGATTCTAGTTGGCATTGAATTTTGAGGTCCACATTTTGAGATGTGGATACACAGTTAAAGGATTTTGGTCTAGGTCTTATGCGAAGCTTACCTAATAACTTTAAAGGTATACAAATGTTAAATATGTATTAATTTCTTATGTGGGATCAATTATAGGTCTATTCCGACCTATCTTAAGTTATTTGAGTTTTAAATTGTGGCACGTTATATGGATGAAATTTTTTTAAGTCAACAAGTTATATTTTGATTGTTACATCTAATTAGCCTAACCTGATTGATGTTATACTTGATGCAGATATATAATTTGGATTGTTTTTGGTGTCTTGGAGTAATGGAAGTAATGTGTGAGGTGTGTGATGCAAATTTGAGTAGAGCAGAGTGAATTTAAGTTGTGAATGTTGAGTTGAAGATCAAAATTATGTGAATGAAGAGCGAGGTAGAGTGTTGAATCAGAATCAAATAAAGTTTGTTTATTGTGCATCAGTGGAACTATAATTCATGCATATGTCAGATGTAATTGTAACAGTTTAAAATATGTTGTGAGCCACCATCTCTCTTCTATCTTTTTCTCTTTGGATAGTTAGTCCACCTACACTGAGCATTTGTGTAAATATACTATAACCGGTTATAATATATTGTGAGCTAACACTCACTGTGGTTTTTCCCATTTTGAGTTTTCCATATAAAAATCCTGGTGTTCATGTTTTATGTGATGTTGTGAATGTTTCATGCTTTCTTTCCTTATTGTATTTGAATATGCTTCGGTAATTGTATGTTTAATGTTTGAATGGTTTAAGAGAATACTGATTCACCCCCACTTCTCAGTATTCTGGGTGTTCAACAATTGGTATCAAAGCTTGGTTTCCTAGAAGGAGCTTAACCGCTTTGGGAAGGTATTGGAGATTGAACACATGGCTGATAGAAAATTTCATATTCCTCGGGAAGAGATTCATGTTGTTGATTTTATAGAAGAAGATTGCATGCTTGACAAAGATGGAGAACTCAAAGTTTCTCTTGAAGATCTAGAAAAAATTGAAGGTGAAAACAAAGATCTAAAGGAAAATGTCAAGGTGTAAGAAAAGCTAAATGCGGAAGCAACTCTCCTAATGTCAAAAACTCAGGGAAGAATGCAGAGATACCTTTTAAATTTTACAATTACAGTTCAATTAAGATGCACATGAAAGAGATAACAGAAACAAAGTATTCAACAAACACATCTAAACACGAGATATACGTGGGAAAACCCTTACGGGAGAAAAACCCACCATACCAAGAGAAGTCACTTTGTATTACAGTAATAAAGATTACATACAGAGATCTGACTTATCTTTCTGATGTCAGTTTATAGCAGCATTCACCATGAACAACCTTGATACAAAACATTCACATTACAATCTTCACAAAATAGAATTCATCCACTCATCATACAATCACACAGCAATCCGTCAAACCATCGAACCAGACATCATCTGCTATTCCAGACTATAACCATGTCACCCTATCTCTCGAGCTTCCTCTCAGTAACGGCCACAACCGAACTATCTTCCAACGGTTCCCATTCGGCTCCTCTGAATTGTCGACAACGAGCCACATAGGATAGTCTTCACTCGGTCAAAACGGATTCAATATGTGTTGGCATGTCAGTGAGACACTAACCGTGTCTCCTCGATGCCACAAGACTTAACTATTGATGTTTCCAAGAGTCATCCTTATTGCCAAGATGTTACATCGAGTCTAGAGAGCTATCACTCAGACTTCGCCATGTCACCAAGACCTAATACCGACGATCATCACATGTATTGCTATCACCAAGACTTATCGCTATCGATGAAACATCATACCAAAGCTTCAAATTCACATAGACATGAGTTTTCCATTCAGTGAGACAATCATCTTTCGCTAAGAGATCATACTGAGTCATTAAGGGTTATACCGAAACGTTCAACATTCGGCAAGACATACCGCTTTTTCCAAGAGATCATACCGAGATTCAAAGATACTCTGAAGTGCTCATCTATCACCAAGACATATCGCTATCACTGAGATGTTACTCCAAGATCTTAATGCTGCTCTGAGTGTATACTGTTGGTGAGACACACCAACTATCGCCAAGAGTTCTTCCCGAGTGTTCAAGTCATACCGATGTCCACAGGATAAAGTTGTCGGTGAGACATCCATATCGGTAAGACTTTTTACCGAACACCCAAGACTCTCTTAGAAGACTTCAATAGAAAACATTGTCGGCGAGACTTCATTCGTCGCTGGGACTTCACACCAAAGTAAGCCTTTCAGCCAAGGGTCTCCCTGATATACGATATGAATGGCCTGTCAGCCAGACATCTCCACTCGGTTGGAGATCACAACGAATGTCACAAGTCACAGTGATAAGCTTCTTTGACATGACTTAAACATTGTCTCAGCGACCTGTACAAACTACAAGATCCAAAGCTACTTATCGGCCAGACCTAGAGCATGTCACACTGACTTTCCTCTCTTAGAGGTTTCAGCCTGTGATATTGAGGCATATATTTCCAACAATATCCCACTTGATGAAGATCACACAGGCACCTCTAGAGCACAACAAAACTTACTAAAAATCATGGGCACTAAGGCCCATTGAACTGGCACACCACCTGAACTTGTCTGTGCTCACTGGCTTCATCAATGCATCTACAACATTCTCCAAAGTATCAACTTTTTCCAAACTGACCTTTCCATCCTCCACCATATCTCGTACAAAGTGGTACTGTACATCTATATGTTTCGTCCTAGCATGGAAAGTAGGATTATTTTCCAGACAAATTGCACTCTGACTGTCACAAAAAATAGTTATTTGTCCTGCATCAAAACTAATGTTAGAACACAAATGTTTTAACCAAACTGCTTCTTTACAAGCATGTGTAGCTGCCATGTATTTAGCCTCTATAGTGGACAAAGAAACTATAGCCTGTCGCTTACTCATCCAACTCACTGCACCACCATTCAACATGAAATTATATCCACTGGTGGACCTCCTACTGTCAATTTCCCCTGCCCAATCAAAATCCACATAGCCTTGAATACTGAGAGTCCTCTATGATTCAACCAGGTTCCCATGGTAACACAAAGCAAAATTTGAAGTGCCCTTCAAATATCTAAAAACTCTCTTTACAGCATCCCAATGTGTCCTGCCAGGATTAGCCATAAACTGACTAAGAACTCCCACTACTTGGGAAATGTCTGGCCTTGTAGAGACCATTGCATACATAAGACTTCCAACCACACTATCATAGGGTAAATTGGTCATGTCCTCCATCTCAGTAGGATATTTTGGACAGTCTTCAATAGATAGCTTCGTTCCCTGCAAGATTGGAACAACTAGTTGATTGCAATCATTCATGCAAAATCTCTCTAGAACAATCTTGATATACTTACTCTAACTAAGCCAAAGTTTTCTACTATTCCTATCCATGGTTATCTCCATCCCCATAATATATCTTGCTGCACCAAGATCTTTCATTTTGAACTTAGCAGACAACTGAGACTTAAGATCAGAAATCATTAGCTTACTATTGCCTATGAATAGCATATCATCAACATAGAGAGCAATAATAAGAACTTGATCACTTTCAGCTTTATAATAGACACAATGATCAGATTTTAATCTCACAAATCCCAAAGACAATACAAAAGTATCAAATTTCTGGTACCACATTCTAGGTGACTGCTTTAACCCATACAAAGACTTTTTTAACTTGCAAACCAGTTTCTTTTACCTTTTTCAACAAAGTACTTAGGTGGGACATATAGATTTCTTCTTCAAGATCACCATGAAGAAATGTTGTCTTCACATCCATCTGTTCGACCTCTAAGTCATACGCTGTTGCAAGTGACAAAATAAATCTGATAGACGTCAGCTTAGCTACAGGAGAAAAAATCTCCCCATAATCAATTCCCTCTACTTGGGAATAACCCTTCACAACCAATCTTTCCTTGTACTTTTCCACACTGCCATCCGACCAATCTTCTTTTTAAATACCCATTTGGAGCCAACAGTTTTCTACCTTTAGGCAAGGGCACCAAACTCCAAGTGTCATTCTTTTCTAATGATGCCATTTCTTCATTCATGGCTTCCAACCAAGAGTCTGAATCAGACATTTTAAATGCCTCCTTTACAGTAGGCTCATCAGTGCTAGAAATTAAAGTATAGGCACAAGTAGAATCTATCAAAGAGAACCCATACCTATCAAGTTGTTTTCTTTCACGGGTTGACCTCCTCACTTGCTGAGGCTGAGGTTCTTCTTCTTCTTCAGAACTTTCAGAACTACTTGAGCTCTCCTCAGTTTCAGGTACATTTTGAATTTTCAGTTCCTCTTTATCTGGTGGAGGAATTCCAACTACATCCTTATTGTTTTCTGACTTTGTCTCTGACTACAAATCCAAGGTAGAAGGCTTCAGCCCATGAAAGATTACACTTCTACTGTATACAACCTTCTTCGTATTAGGATTCCAAAGCTTGTATCCTTTTATGCCAGCACTATAGCCAATAAAGATACATTTGACAGCCTTGTTCTACAACTTAGATCTTTTCTCATACGGCACATGTGCATATGCCTCAGCCAAAAACATGAATATGTCTTAGAGAGGGCTTCTTACCAGACCACGCTTCCAAAGGTGTTTTCTCAACAAGAGAAGAATTTGGAGAATGATTAATCAAGTAACATGAAATAGCAATAGCCTCAGCCCAGAACTTCTCCTCCAAGCCAGCACTACTCAGCATACTTCGTTCTCTCTCCATCACTGTCCTATTGAACCTTTCTGCAACTCCATTTTGCTGTGGAGTATAAGGTGTAGTCTTATGTCTTTTAATTCCATGGTCTTTACAATACTTCTCGAAATCATCAGAACAAAATTCACCACCATTATCATTCCTTATGCATTTATTTTTTCTTCCAGTCTGATTTTCTACAAGGTTCTTAAATTCCTTAAACCGACTGAACACTTCTGATTTACTTTTCAAAAAATAAACAAATGTTCTTCTCGAATAATCATCAATAAATGATACATAGTACCTTGACTTAGACAAAGAAGGAACATTCACTAGACCAAATACATCATAATGAATATAATCTAGCAAACTAGAAGATTTATGAGGATTGGAATAAAATGAAACACGGTTTTTTTTTCCATATATAAAATGTTCACAGAATTCAAATTCAAGGTTACAATCTTCAAGCCCCTCCACCAGGTTTTTATTCTTCAAGGTTTTTAAACCTTTCTCTCCAATGTGGCCTAGCCTATGATGCCAGAGCATAGTCTTTTATGTTGGAATTTTAATTTCCATAGAGTTTACACAATTAGGAACATTTCCCTCTTTTCCTCCATGAGTAGCTTTCTGTGACTTTACAGAGACATTGTTACATTGAACAGCATGTGCATCCAGCTTGTACAAGGTACCAATACGAGCACCCCTTGCTAGCACCATTGAGCCTCTAGTCATCTTGCAGCCATTTCCAAAGAACATGACTTGTACTCCAATATCATTTAGCATACTTACAGAAAGTAAGTTTCAAGCCAGACCTGGTATATGCATTACATTATTGATTCCCTTCACTCTGCCATTAGGGAATTGGATTCTAACTCTTCCATGTCCAACACTTTCCAAAGTTTAATCACTTGCCAAGTACACCTTTCCACCATTGTATTCTTCATACTTAGTAAACCAGTCTCTATGAGATGTCATGTGGAAAGATGCTCCAAAATCAATCAGCCAGACATCATCTGATGCTTGTGTAGCCAAGGCTACAATGAAGGCGTCTTCATCACTATGAGAAGAATCATTGTCGGAAGAATACTTCTTCTTCTTCTTCTTCTCCTCTTTACAATCCTTTCAGACATGACCAGGTTGCCCATAGTTCTAGCACTTCACCTTGGACTTCTTTCCAGAAGACTTTGATCTCCCCTCTGATTTCGATTTAGATTTCGTGTCCTTCTTCTTTCCTTTCTCTTTTGACCTTCCTCTAACAACAAGGGCCTCATTCACCATCTCAGAAGATTTCCTTCTCATCTCTTTTGATAACAAAGAAGCAACAACATCTTCCATCTTTAAACTGGATGTTGTACTCCCAATAGCCATCACCAGGTGATCCCATGAATCTGGAAAAGAACACAATATCAGCATATAGCGATCCTCTTCATCAATCTTCACAGTATGCAATCAGTATATTGAATGTGTTCAAATGATCAGCTACAGAACCTCCTTTCTGCATTCTCAAAGTGTACAACTTCTTCCTCAGGAATAGTTTATTCACCAAAGACTTCCCCTGATAAATAGATGTCAGTCTCTTCCACAAGGAAGATGCAGTCTTCTCTTCATGCACATTGAGAAGAATGGAGTCTTCCAAACAGAGCCTTATCAACCCCTTAGAATTTCTATCTGCAAGGTCCCAATCTTCTTGCTTCATGCCTGTAGGCTTCACTCCAAACACAGCAATCCAAAGGTCACGATCAACCAATAGATCTTCCATCTTAAGTTTCCACAACTCAAAATTGCTACCATTGAACTTCTCTATTTCAATATTTCCTAACATGCTTGCCATCTCAATCTATAATTAGAAATTGACAAACTTCTACAAGACTCCAATTGAATAGAAATTGACACAAAAAACCCAATGTACCCACAAGAATAACACAACTGGCCAAGCTCTGATACCACTTGTAAGGAAAGCTAGATGCGGAAGCAACTCTCCTAACGTCAAAAACTCAAGGAAGAATGTAGAGATACCTTTCAAATTTTACAATTATAGTTCAATTAAGATGCACATGAAAGAGATAACAGAAACAGGGTATTTGAAAAACACATATGAACACCAGATATATGTGGGAAAACCCTTATGGGAGAAAAACCCACCACACCAAGAGAAGTCACTTTGTATTATAGTAATAAAGATTACATACAGAGATCTAACTTATCTTTCTGATGTCAGTTTATAGCAGCATTCACCATGAACAACCTTGATACAAAACATTCACGTTACAGTCTTCATAGAATAGAATTCATCCACTGATCATACAATCACATAGCAATTCGTCGAACCATCGAACCAGACATCATCTGCTATTCCAGACTATAACCATGTCGCCCCTATCTATCGAGCTTCCTCTCAGTAACGGCCACAACTGAACTATCTTCCAACAGTTCCCATTCGGCTCCTCTGATTTGTCGACAATGAGCCACATAGGATAGTCTTCACTCGGTCAAAACGGCTTCAATCTATGTTGGCATGTCAATGAGACACTAACCATGTCTCCCTGATGCCACAAGACTTAACTATCGATGTCGCCAAGATTCATCCTTATCGCCAATATGTTACATCGAGTCTAGAAAGCTGTCACTCAGACTTTGCCATGTCGCCAAGACCTCATACTGACAATCATCACATGTATCACTATTGCCAAGACTTATCGCTATCCGTGCAACATCATACCAAAGCTTCAAAGTCACATAGACGTGACTTTTCCATTCGGTGAGACAATCGTCTTTCGCTGAGAGATCATACCGAGTCATTAAGGGTTATACTGAAATGTTCAACATTCGGCAAGACATACTACTTTTTCTAGATCATACTGAGGTTCAAAGATACTCTGGAGTGCTCATCTATCACCAAGATATATTGCTATCGTTGAGACGTTACTCTGAGATCTTAATGCTCCTCCGAGTGTATACTGTCTGTGAGACACACCAACTGTCGCCAAGAGCTCTTCCCGAGTGTTCAAGTCATACCGATGTCCATAGGATAAAGCTATCGGTGAGACATCCATATCGGTAATACTTCTTACTGAACACCCAAGACTCTCTCCAAAGACTTCAATAGAAAACACTATCGACGAGACTTCATTCGTCACTGGAACTTCACACCGAAGTAAGCCTTTTAGCCAAGGGTCTCCCCAATATACAATATGAATGGTTTGTCGGCCAGAGATCTCCACTCGGCAAGAGATCACAACGACTGTCACAATTCAAAGCGATAAGCTTCTTCGGCATGACTTAAACATTATCTTGGCAACCTGTACAAACCACAAGATCCAAAGCTACTTGTTGGCCAGACCCAAAGCATGTCACAATGACTTGCCTCTCTTAAAGGTTTCAGCCTGTGAGATTGAGGCATATATTTCCAACACAAGGAAGCAAATGAGTGTATTGAAAAATTGAGAGAGAAAATCAAGAAGTTTAGAGAAAGAAATAAGGAAGTCAGTGAGTAGTTGAAATAAGCAAATGAAACTATGACTAGACTGAAAGTGAAATTTGAAGAAAAGAAAAGAGTTGAGGAATGTCTAAATGCAATGGTGAAAAGCAAATTTGATGAATGCACAGCTTGAACAAGAAGTGTTCAACCTAAGATCTGATCTAGATAAAGCAACAATTCATCAATACAAATTCAAGATAAGTTCTATAATTCTTGATGAGATGATTGTAGGTCAAAAAGAATCCTAAAACAAAGGTGGCTTAGGATTTGAAAAAGGCAAAAGATCAAAAGCAGATCAAACACCTAATACAAAAGATAAGATCAATGAACCAAAGAAGATTGAAGACAAGAAGAACAATGGAAAGATGCAAAATCAAATAAATGAAGCTAGAAGACCACCGATAAGACAACCAAATGTACAAAGATACCCATCTTTCAATAGTTTTTTCTATTCTTGCAATAAATTTGGACATAAAGCAATGGATTGTAGAAGTAGAATGAATCAAAATGTTCCATCCTTTTCTGGTCAATGTTTTCCATGCAAAAGATTTGGTCATAGAGAAAGTGAATGCAAAATTCAAATGATGAATGGCTATAACAATGGTAAGATGATTCAATATTTCAATGGTTAATATTATACATGCTATGAATTTGGACACAAGGCTAATCAATGCAGATCTAGATTTAATGGAAGGAATACTATTCAAAAGAATATCACATGTCACAATTTTAGTAAAACTGGACACATTGCCAAGTTTTGTAGAAGTAGAAATACAAGGATAATCCAATAAAAAGGAATGAACCAATTTAAAAGGTTGATTCAGTTGAATTAAAGAAGGAAATGGAAAATATTTGGAAAAAGAAGGAAGAGAAAAAAGATATGGGAGAATCGATACCATCCTTTGGTGCAAATTTTTCCTGTGGACACTGATCCAAGAGTTATGGCTTAGGGGGAGCTTTAATGGATATCTTTTTTCCCCCATAAAAAAAGAGGTTTTGGGGTTTGAGAATGAAAATATGTAATGTAGATCAAAATGCTTGATCTATTGGTGAAGATTGCGAAAGAAAATATGACAATGCAGAAGTTTGTAGAGCTTCGAAAATTGTGTGTACATACAAATAAAGTGTTGCTAGCTTTATTAGTTAAAGAATTCAATGCAGAATTAGGTCAAATCAAAAGGAGTAAATTCACTAAGTCAAAATAATTTCATAAAATCATTCAAGAAGGAGTAGAACAACAGAGATGGAATTCAAAGTGTTCAAGGCAATTTGTGTTTCAATGTATCAAAGTTACCCTAATTCAACAAGCATAGCAAAGGTATTTTATGAACTTTTTTACCCTAATTTTTGAAGAAATTTTCTTGGAAATAATTTTGAATCTATTTTGCAATGGCTACACTGAGGGTCATGGAGGTTACAGAGAAACCACAACCAAAATTCAAAAGGTATCTTACGAAATCCATAGAAGATGACCCATTAGGCGCATTCTGGCATATTCCATATGGGGTTTTACCAACTGAAGATATTAGGGCATATATTCATGGAAAAATGGAAGAGAATCCTCCTACTAAGTTAGGAGATAGATGGTCAAATGAGTTAACTAGTGAGGACTTCACCCTAAAGCCAAAATACAAAAACCTAGTTGAGAAGAAACTAGATGTATGGCAATGGTTTCCTAATTTCTATTATGATGTCAAGTGGATTAGAATGGCTTTGAGTAGAATTCATGATTATTATTTTTAGACTGATATGCCTCACATGATAACAAAGGAAGTGATAAGAGAGGTCACCGATCTATGCTCCATCAGACCTATCCCTATCTTGAAATCCATTAAAAATGAAGTGGTTATGGAGAGAACTGGTGCAACATATGATAAGAGAGCTCTTACTACCAATCCCATCAAAAACCCAGTTGTGAGATATGTAGCTATGATGATCAATTACAAAATTTATTATATAAATAGAGACAATTCTATATCTACCACCGTAATCAATGTGGCATATGAGATGGTAGAAAATGGTGCAGATTATGACCTATGTGAGTTTCTTAGGAAACAATTGATGGAGAATTTGAAGTAGACTAAGGAAAATAAATATGTGTTTAAGTATGGCACTTTGGTTATGCGCTTACTTTTTTATTTCTTGAAGGATTTTCCCATAATTGGAAGTGTAAATTGGATAAGAGGAAGGAATGTTTCACTTCAAAAAATAGATCATATGAGGAACCTTGGAGATGTCAAAGCACAAGATGATTCCCTCGCTACTTTTTTTGTAGTATTCCAGAAGAGAATGCATGAGAGAGGATTCCAAGGAGTATGGTTGAAAAATATCATAATGTTATCACTTTTCTAGTATCTATAGATATTGAATGTATGATAGAAGTAGTTAAACCAAGGAGTTTATGGGTCCTTGCACTAGGATATGAGATTAGTGAACAAGAAATAGCAGGTTATGTCCATATTTTGTTGAGCCTGAACAATAAGGATTTAATCAGTTTACAATGCAATTAGTCTGATATTTTTTTAATAAATGAAACAATGGAGAAGCAATATAATAAGTTATCAAACTCATATAATTCAAGACATGAATATGTGATGTACACAAAGAAACCCTTATGGGAAAAATCTCTAGCCTAAAGATACCCAAGCTTTTATTGTTCCAGATAATATAGTTTAATACTTATAATATGCCTATCCCTCTAGCATCAATCTTATAGTATAAGAGTACCTAGATAAAAAAATGTTAGAATCCACTATATCATTCCTCCTTTATATATAAAAAATCAAAACAAGAGAGCATCAAGTGGTATCCAAAACTAAGAGTCAAAACTATGATCCATCAAAAAAATATAATGCCCCTATGGTAATGGTCAAGCATCTCAAAATAGTATACAACTCCTCTTACACTCTTACACATCATAGATTTCATATGCTTTTTCATAACATTCAAATTCAGTAAGATCCAATAATAGGCACTCCATGAGGATATTCAATATTTGTATCATATCCAACAAAAGAGGGAGATGCCTTGTAAATCCCAATTTTGACCTTTTCAATGTATCCTCCCTATAAAATTTCTTATTACATGTAGTATCCCAAGTATCAACTAGAGAATAATTAATAAATAAACAATATCCCCAACCCCTACATTGGCATCCCATTTATCCCACTCCAAATTTTTTGGATATCTACATTATTTATCATCTACATAATTAAATGCAACTAATCAATACTTAGGAATTGTAAGGTGGATGATACACCTAGAGAAACATCCTAGTTCATGCACCTCAAATATTATATATTTTTGTTAAAATTCTAAACAAAATTTTTAATTCATCACTAATATATATACTCATACATCTACCCATATGAGAAAAGCAACCATCCATACAATTCAAGCATCCATCCATATGAGACAATAATTTATCTATCCATCTACAATAAACATCTATCCAAATGGGGTAAGAATCTATCCATATAGGATAGTTACATGCTCTAGCCAAAGACTTAGACTTGTTGAGACCATCTAGGTCCTCACTCACTAAAGAGTACATTTCCCTATTAGAAGTGCATCAAGGTCACTATCTATTAGGAGTATACATATATATATATATAATTACTTGAGTCCTATATCTAAATTCATCCTAAATCCTTGAGGATTCAAGAAAATCCATCAAAGATTTATTTTGAGTAAAAATGAATTTTGTTTTATCTCAATTTTACCTTTAAGTTTAGTTTAGTGATTCACTTACGTATTAGGTTGAGAGAATGATTTATTCAAATTTTTGCACAAATTAGAAATTCAATATTTAGAGAAATCCCTAACCTCGCACTTAAAAAACATACATAATGGGAACCTCCTTTGTTCACTAGATTTCCTACATACATGCTTCCAAATAGAATCAAGACATCTTATATTTTTACTTTTGATTTCTAATATATGTTTTATGTAATTGTACAAGTTGGTGCGCAACCCTTTTGAGGACCTAATTTCCCTAGATAGTTCTTCAATGGCTACCACTCACTTAGGTGAAATAGTGATGAAAACCTAATTAAAAATAATCTACTTTATAGACACACTCTAGTGTTTGATGTAGAGTTTTGGTTGTGAGGGTTTCATATTTACTTGGAACATAAGTTTTTTTTTTCCTTATTAAGAAAACTATTGGTTTTTTGTATTAGGTGTATATTACCCAATACATAAGAAATAATGTTCTAACAAAATATATTAAAATCATTCGATCCAATAATTATTTTAATCTTAATTAATCCAAACTATATTAGAAACACATGTATAATTAACAAAATATTTTGTGTGACCATAACTATTTGATTGAGATTCAATACATATTTGCAATACTATGCAAACTTACCATCTACTAAAAGAGATTTATAAGAATTCATACTCATTTATATGTACAACTATTTTGATATAAAGCATAGTAGAATTTTCCTAGGAATAGAAGAAAGATTATTATTGACCTTAGTTAACTTAATCTATTATTCAATTGAAAAAGATTGAAAGAACTTATTAAAAGATAATAATTTAGCAAATCATCTCACATGAAAGAAACCTGTAGGGAAATCTCCGTCATCTCAGAAAGAAACATCCAAGAATAGTAGTGCCTTCAGTAATTTTAATTTCATTAGATTGCCTCAAAGACACATACTACTATGCCACAAAGCGAAATCAGACATAGTTCATTTCCCACATTAATCCTTCTGAGAAAAGCTCATGCAAATTTAACCAGTTCCAACAACATGCACAAACAAATTCAATTTACAGAATCAACCTATATGAAAGACAAAAGATATGGACACATAGATTTACGTGGGGAAAACCCTTATGGGTAAAAAAACCCCACACTCCAAAATCCTAGAGATCAATTATATTATTCAACAACAAGCATACAAGTTACAATACAATATCTAGCTCACGGCCTTTACAGGAGATTTACATCTTGTTCCATTTTGGAGAGAATCTGGCAGCATAAACTTGTTCAACCTCACATTCGAATCACAGATTGATCAGAACAATCTTCTCATTGTTACAATTCTATTAGAACATATAATGCATATTCACCTCTAACCAACCCACTCTCAGCCAGCCCAGCCTACACACTAAAAAAATTCAATGTTAATGCAACACTCAATTTATCCAACGGTTCCAGGCTAACTAGGAAAACCAACCAATTCCCAATTGTTGATCCAACCATCAATAGGTTCCAGCCAATCATTGTTTTCCATCTCAGCATCCATTGGGTCCCACCGAGACATTCTACATAGGTCACCGAGTCAGCCATCATTATATCGGGGAAACCACCTTTGAAGTCTTGTTGATGAAGCACTGTCTTAGTGACAAGAGTCTTCAATACATTCACCACTCCATTGTTCCATCAATGAGACCCAACACAAAGTTCCGAAAACACCACTGAGTCACACCGACGTACTGTACACCATCGGCCTATTGGAGGGACACTCATAAAGGTTCCACCAATACCAGCATCTCCTATTGATGAACCACTCCATTGTTCCATTGGTGGGACAAGCTTCAATGTCCTGTCGAAGACACAACTTCCCACCGATGAGGATCCAATGATACATATCGGGTTGTCGATGTGATAGCTCATAGACTCTTATCGATGATGTCATCTCCCACCGACAAGTCTTTATTGGCATACAAGTCACTGCTCCATTGGACCATCAAGGGGACTCGAGATAGAGTCCCACCAATGACACAAAGTCTGGTGCAGGAGCACCTATTTGATCACATGCCTCCATGAATCCATATTGAGTTATTTGTTCCATTTTTATGTTTTGAGATTTTAATAAGCCCAAGAGGCCACCTTTGTGGTGTTATAGGTCATAGGATGTTGTTCATTTCTCATATATTGTAAAAATTGTCAAAAGTGCAAAACTAGGTAGATGAAATGTCATTAAGGTGTTTTGTCAACACACTAATAAAAAGGTGGTTGCAAATAGTTGGTTTGGGTTGAAAATGTATAAATAAACCCTCCAAAACTCGAATTGGGGGTGGGAGACATTATTTTTGAAGTTAAATGAATGGCAACCTCAAGTTTGGTATGCATTTTCTGATTTTTACATTGTTACCAGATTGAAGTTGTGATTTGTACGGACTGGTATGGACTCAAATGATAGAGTATCATATATTTATGGAAATATCTCTATTTCTAGTTTCCAATTCTTTTTGTCTTAGTGAATTTTATCAAGTTTTGTGGAAGATATGGTTATTTTGGTGAGACTGCCTTTTCTAACAATATTGTGCAGAATTTACAGTCTAAAGAAGTGTGATGGAACGGAATATAAATTCTATATTTTGTATCTAAAACCAATTGTATTTTGTTTCCATGTGAATCTATTTTCATTTTCTTCAACTCTAATCAAAATTCATTAAGAATTGAATAAGTTATGAACATTTTTATGAGGGCAGGTCTGAACCCTACCTAGGGTTTGCAGTTTTGGAAAAAATACAATAACTTTCATTTCAACCATTGGATCTTCATAATAATTGGAGGAAAATACTATAACTATGTTTTATTTAATCTCACCAGAGGGATTGGCTTCATTATTCATTTTTTAGAAGTTATTAATGACTGTTCATGGCAATAAATTGTGGGCTGCCATTGTTATGTTTCCAATGTGATATACAATGCCTAATAGCATGTGTTATACAAATATTGTTTTGGATTATTATTGAAAGTTTGTGAGATGTGTTGTGAATCCTCATAGCTCTGCATCAAATTCCTACCAACGAGTGACCAGGGTAAGACATCGGGCTATCGCAGAGACTTCTGGGAGACTCTCGTCGACATGACTAACTCCCACCAACATGACTAACTCCCGCCGATAGAACACAACGCCATAGGAAACTATTAGTGCCAAATCATGGAGGTCATCGGAGCATCAGGGGGACTAAGAACAAGGTCACACCGATATGAGGAAGTCAAGCTAATAAGAGAAATAAACAAGACTTCAAGGAGTATATCAAGCCAATAATTTGAGACACAAATCCCAACAAAACCTAAATTAAAGTTTTAACTATATAAAATATTTCTTTCAAACTATTTGTTCCTAGTGCAAATAGCCCAAAACAGTGATATAATAACTACTATTTACTATGATTCCTCATTAAGCATCACAAATCTTAAGTATCTCATTTCCACTCATATGCTTTGTGGAATAATAAATAACAAAAAATAGTAAAGAATTCACATAAAATCTCTCAAGGTTTCATTGAGGTTATCCAAGAGTAATCTAACTTACACAATACCCTCTTCTCCAAAAGTAATTAGTTCCATGGATAACATCATTATTTATTATTTCAACATACACTAAAATTACCCGTTGATATGCATAAAATCCTTCAATGAGATTTCATAAATCACATTTGTTCTACCTATCCATATGACATAGTAAACCAAACTAAATATAGATGAAACTAGACTTATCACATTGTATTGTTGAGTACTTAAAATAGGTCTCGTACAATATAAGAGCCTACTAGAAATCCCAAGTTTAATACATTTTTAAAAGACATCTAATTTTATAACCTAACAATGACATGATATTTCTTGCCTTCTAAAATCCATTAACAAAATGACATGAATTTAGAATTCATTCACTAAAATATCCCCTTAGTATTATTAAACTCAATAATAAAACACCTACCAGTAACCTATTATAGTAGAAACTAGCTATATAAGTATTGACTAAGCTCAATAAGATCAATTCAAACACACAATGAATTTTGCTTTAGTTTAATACTTCATCTCAAGAATTTTCCTAAACTCGAATGGTCATATTATTCATCAAATCTTATATTATATATTAATAGTAATTACAATATTCATCATTATAAACTCGTTCTTACAGTCCAACATGAATCCTAGACTAGGAACCCTGTCTTCATTAATTTATGACTTCCTTCCCAAAGACACACCTAAGTATAAAATATCCAATACAAGAGTCATTTGCAACATTACTTTGAATCTAGATGGAATGTGTAATTAATAAGATACATTTACCTAGACTTAAAGATGGAGATGCCAATTTCTCTTATCTTTCTTGTACTAGTATTAGAGAACATATCTTATCTTCACACACTTCCTCCAACAAGCACATGCTCCCCTTCCTTTCCCTTGTACCGGTCCTTTCTTGTACTAATATTAGAGAACATATATTTCTTTTACTGGTCCTATTTTATCTTCACACACTTCCTCCAACAAGCACATGCTTCCCTTCTTTGGCATAAACACTCAGACGTTATTCATAGCTAACCAGCCAACACAGACCATACTCTGTTACTTATAATTTTCTATCTACCGGAGTTCAACCTTTGAAACTTTAGAATCTGATACAACATGAGTAACATTACTTTAGGTGCAAGCCACAAGTCATAGCATTCAACTGTGATAGAATGCAGAGTAAAGCACTATGAAAGTATAATACAGTGCATGAGTAGCAAACCAATAAATACTTCCATAAACACTTCTAGACTACCTTCAACAACTAGAATAGATGCAAGATGATATTTTGTGCATACTACAGGTAGCATTCTTCACAATAAAGATAACACTATCAATCTACAATTGATCATGGTACTTTTTGATCTCAAATGCTCTGACATAACATGAAAGTAATACTTCTTGATTTCAAAAGCTCAGACATGACAAAAGTAATTAGATTTAATTTTCACTGAGCTACTGACATCACTCCTTTGACATAGCTCCTTTGACATCAATGACAACATATGTTCAAAACTTATGTAGTGCATCTCTATGGAAGAGAAAAATACACCTTTTTTCCATCAACATTACCTATCCAACAAATCACTACTTAACATTCTTCTATCTTTGTCCATTAATGTCTTGTTCATCCTCTTTGTTGTACTATTTTATTATGTCCTATATAAAAAAAAATTCTTTAAAACAATTGAATGTATAAACTATTTATCAAATCTTATAAATCAATATTCCCCTCTTTATCTAACCTTAATAATTTTAATTTTTAATCCATCTAATTTTCAGCAAAAACTTTAAAATCTTTAAACTTGCTAAAAACTTCAAATTTGTGATTAAAAAATAAATCCAAGTATAATGTGAGTATTCATCATTAAATTAAATATAATAACAATATTTTCTCATAGAAGCAACATCTAGAGGTCCAAATAAATCACTGTGAATTACTTAAAATAATCCTTTTCTCTAGTGCTCCCAAAATTAATCTTTATTCCATTATGTTTACCAAACACATAGTGATCACAAAAATCAAAATCTATAAATTCAATTCAATGTTTTAATTACATAGGTGGAGTTTTAATAATTATATGTATCAAGATTAATGAAGTCCCTCATTAGGATCCCTTAGCTCTCACTAGATTCCCTCTCACCAACCTATAATCACTCCTATAAAATGTGACATGCACTTCAACATCATGCATTTAAGAAACTAACATATTGTGCAACCCATCTATGAGAGATCTAACATTTTGTTCATTGAACACAAATTTTTCTTCCCTTTATCAATAATCTAATTTGGATTGTTTTCTCCAAGGTGTTATCATGGAATCTAGCAGCACTCGATTCATGGATAACCCCCCTACGAAACTTGTCCATTTCGTAGTTTTGTGTACTTCAAGCATGCAAAATGAGGTGAATCTCAATTCACCTCGATGCATGTTCCAACACCTCAAATAGTCCATTTGAGTGTTCCCCCCTGCCTGTCTCTCGAAGAGCTTCGAAACGAGTATCTTCGTGAACTCTCAACTTATGGGAGTTAGTCAAATTGTGAAACATTTCGGAGCGCTAAAAATCAGCACTCCTACATGTGCCTTAGAGAAAATTCAACACCAAGTGTTGCAGAGCTAAAAATCAACTCTCCTACACTTTGTCCTCAAACTTCAAAATGTTAAAGCGCTAAACTTTAGCACTTGTGCATTTTTCCTTAATCATTTTTGTTACATGCACAAGTGTTGATTTCCAGCGCTCATGCATGTGTTTCGCCACTTAGTGCACCTTCATTAATGTGAATGTTAAGTTGCATTAATGACACTTTTAAAAGGATTTTTAGTGATTTTTAGCTCATCATCTCCACTCTAATCTTCATTCACCTTCTCCTTTGTGTATTGGATGTTCTCTAAACCTCCTGTGACCTGCGTTTCAAGGATTCCTCAAGTCATAAGAGCTAGGGTTTTGCGTTTATCCCATGTTTGTCATTACTTCTTCTCCTTTGTTGTTTTTCACCTTTCCATTCACTTTTAAATCTATGTAATTTCTTTTCATCTTGTCAATATGTTGTTAGGGTTTTGAATCCCTTCTTTTTTCATTTGACCAATGCATGAAATCGCTCATCTTTTTCCTTGTTTTCGTTTTACATGTTTTTCATACTGAAGATTCCCTAGGTTTGTACAATCCATACATTTTTCTCCTTAGATGTTTTTCCAAGATTCTTCATTCAGGTTTCCAAATGTACAAGTGGTTAATTTTCTTTTTTCAACAGAATAGGTCAAATTCTTCAAATGATTTCAAATAATGATCATCACTCCAATTGTTTGAGCGGTGATTTTCACCACTCGAACACCAAGTCTACCAAGCCTTTCAATGTCGAAGCGGTGTTTTAGTATGCCATTGCATCCTTAAAATATTTTCATCAACTCAACATGTAGGAGCAGTGAAAATCACTACTCCTACATGGAGTGGACTTTCCTTCATTTACTGAAGCGGTGAAATATCCCGCTTATACACTTAACTCGCAAAGGAAGGACTTGCTCCAGCGCTAAAAATTAGCACCCGAGCATAAATTACAAACTTCACCAAAATGTCAAGGAGTTGATTTTCAATGCCTTGAAAATTCTTACATAACAAAGTGCCAACACATGTAGGAGCACTGAAAATCAGTACCCCTACATGTAAATCAACATCTCAAGATGTAGGAGCATTGATTTTCAACACTCCTACATAAAAAAGACAGTTTTTTCCATTAACACTCTGAAATTGCTCTGCTTGTGCTCTGAACCCTATTTCTTCACCCATGCTCTATTTTTCGTGCCAAATTGCTCATTTCCACTTGCTCTGCATTGCCCACTTGCATCATGCTTCCCAACGTTGCATTTTCTCCTAGCATATGTTGATTCACTATTCTTGTAGTTTCTCTCAAGATCTCGTTAGGTGACCCCGAAGGTGATATCTTTTGATCCTGTTGCTTCTAGATGACAGCAAAGAAGCCTCCATCATCATCTAAGAAAGAGGGAAAAATGAAATATAAATACCAAGGTGTCTTTTTTCCTACCGTGGTGATCTCGAAGGTGGACGAAATCAAGGACACCAAATTTTATCATTAGTACCTTGAAGACTTTGTAAAGAAAATTGAGAAAAATCCCCTAGAAGACAGCTTGAGAGCCATTGTTCATAGCAATTTGCACCTGGTGTCCACATTCCTGACTTCTGCTTATAGTATGGAATTTATTCCATCAGAGATAGCAGAAGTGTAATAGACTCCTCAGGACAAGTCATGATGAGATTGGATCTTGAATTCTTTGACATTTTTTCCCAGGTTCCCCACATGGAACAATACACAAATATTTCAATGCAACAAGCACAAGAGGTTTATGATGCAGATCCAACTAAGGCTAAAAATTTGATTAACAACCAATGGTTGAAAACACCTAGGCCCACTATACAAAGATGGCCAAAGGGGCTTCCTCGAAGTGACTTCAAAGAGGATGTTGGGGATATGATTACTCTCTTGAGTAGGGTTAAAGGATTGCCTGAGTCATCTCATTTTCAGGAGTGGATGTATTAATACATTCAAATCATCAGGAGAAAGAAAGCTCATATTGATAGGGGAACCCAAATCAGTGATGAAATTCATGAGCAATTGATAAATGTGCCAACCACTCTGAAGTTCTACATGACTTCTTATTTGGTGTATGCTATTGTTGTGATGAGGCAATTCCTAGGGTTATCCACAAAGGGAAACTGACATTCTGTACCTGTATATGAATATTTTTACCAATTGAAACTGAGAGAAAGCCTTCATCATTTTAGGAGGGTCACAGATGCCTTCTTTGTGCCTTTTTTGTTTAGTTTTGATCCAACTCTCGAAAAGAAGAGGGTGTCAGATGAGGCATACAAAGTGGTGAGTAAGTTTGGTTGTATCTTTTTACAATTTCTAATTTTCACTTATATGAGGGTAGCTTGCTATACTGGGTGCCCTTACATGTTACCTAGATATCCCTCAAATAAGTGGATACTAATGGAGTTGTGTAGATAGCTAATATAAGTTCACAAGGAACACATGAGAATTCACAAACCAGGTTTCAAGTTCCCACTGACAATTGGAAGGTATACTATTCATAGTGTATAAAAGGCAAAGTCAGTCTATGCAAAGATGCAGATCATAACTATCAGGACATACAAATATAGATTTGGCTTTGACTATCGGGATGTGAAGAGAAAATTGAAGAAAGATCATCGACATTTCTACCATTTTGAAGACATGTGGGCAGACTGCAGGAATCAAGAAGACATCTGCAAAATGGACTTTTGCAAGCTAAAAGTAGAACAAATTAGAGAGCTGGGTGTAGCCGATTTACCAGAGGATTTCCAAGATCCTAGGGATATCCTAAACTCTACTTATGATGAAGATAAGATTGCTAAGAGGCCCTTACCTCTAATTCAATGGCCTAAAAGGGAAAGTATCTCTATTAGGGAAAGGCTTGCTCCCATCTTGCACAATATAGAAGAATGGTTGCATCGACACAGTTTCCAAATGAAAGCTTTCAAGTCAAATCAAAAGAAGTACCAGGAGCAGAAACCAGTCAACAAACGAAAGTCTGCTCAAAGAACAAACAAGCGGCTATTCCCTCTTCTTCCCAAAGAGGTCCTAGAATCAACTTCATTGATGGTAACAAAGTTACACAGGCTATTCAAGAACAACAAGCAACAAAATCTGAATCTACACATGCAGAAGGAAAAGAGATTGCTTATGAGGAACAAACTTCTAAAGAAGAAGGAAATAAGAGCGAAGAATTTGAAGAAGAAGAGTCTGAAAAAGAAGAGGAATCTAAAAAAGATGAAGGAGAAAATGAAGGTAATGAGGAATAACTTGGGCATTACAATGAATGACAACTATCTCCTCATGAGATCATTGTTGAAGATCTTCCCCGAATGTCATCACTTATAACTGCAAATGTTCCCCATACACCTCCCAATCCTAACACTCCTCCACCTCCTCTTCCTACATCACCTCCTCCCACATCTACCATACATGCAGTGGAAATTTCTAATCCCCCTATAGCATCAACCATCCTTACCACTCCTGTAATTTCAAATCTACAAACTATTGATATCTTGTCAAGCTCCCCCTCATCCATTCCAAGTTTTTCATCTTCATCTTTTGATGTTTCATCTGAAGATAAATTTGATAGATTTATGAATGAATATTTGTAGAGTCAACTTGGTATGCAGTCTACTAGAACAATCATGACAGATACTACCCCGATTGTTACCATACCAATCATTTCTATAGAGGTAGTTGTGACATAAGAGTTGATGGTGAGTCAAGAAGCTTATACTTCCTCCCTTCCTCCTTGGTTGGTCTCTCAAGTATCGAAGTGAAAGAAACAAATGATCTCTCTTAAAGAGCTCGATCATGAAGAAATATCCCCTCTAGAAGCTAAAGGGAAGAAAAAGTCGAAGGTACATTCAAGGCTTCATGTTGACAAAATTGGTCATAAGTTTGTAGAGATTGGTCTACCCCTGCAAGAGGAAGGCAATGTAAACATGGAGGACTACACAGTCACGAGGGTCTAGCTTGACAAAGTGACAAATGAAAGTGCAAAGGAAAATGCACAGGTGGTCCTAGATGCCTTAGCAGAAAGGCTTGACAAGATGGAAAAAGCCTGAAATATGTACAAGGAGAAGGTCAAGCGTTATGCAGCTGTTTTGAGGAAACTATTAGGCTCTTCAGGAAATGTACAACCTATGGCTATAATAAGCACTAAAGACCCAGCAGTGAAAAAGGAAGAGAAGCTTGCCTTTAAGGGTAAAGTGTTTTATGATTTGATTGATGAAATAATCGAACACAGTTCACAAGTCATAGTTGTTGCGGATGAGAAGGCTACTTGGATAGCCAAGCTAAAATCATAGCTCAATAAAGAAGAAAGCATACTTTCCCAAGAGCAAAAAGAAATGGAGAAATGCCTCTCATTTTGGTCACAAATGAAAGAGGAAAAGCTCAGTAAGTTGGTGGAAGTTGGGGTAATTCCTGACAAAGAGAAATATGTGGAGGTAAGAGAATCCCTCAAGCACTGCATTCAATTGATCAAGTCTCTTATCCATGATGTCCACCAAGTACAAGAAGATGTCGAAGGACATTGTGCTATCCTTAAAAATGGAGTTAATGATTTATCGGGTAAGCTCCCTGATGAAGATCATATTTTCCTCTCGGCCAATGAACTTTCATAGATCTACAAGGCAGTCATCATTAAGCAAGTGGAGGATGCAATCTTTTCAAAGACCTCCATGCATAGAATCTATGACATACAACTTTCTCTTGATAATCTCAAGATGCATCTTGATAGATGCAAGAAGATTCACTCATCTACTAGAAGATCAATCACTAGAGTTCACACCATTTTGGATTACACTGTTGGTCCAGATGAGGCATTCGTCCTAAAGACAAAGAAGAGATATGAAGACTTTCGTCCCCAATGCAAGGAACTATGAAGACTTATTTTCATCTCCTGTGTTACATAGTTTTTTCTTTTGTTTACGCTTTTTGTAAATAGTTTTCGACATCTTATATGTCTTTTTCCATAATGTAATTACATGTAAAAACATAGATGTTTTCCCAAAAAAATGGACATCTTTGAATAACTCGACTTGTTAGGTGAGATTTACCTAAATTAGCTCACCTAACTTTCCTAATATTTGTCATCTACTTTTCCTAGATTCTCTCTTCCCTCTCTTTTATAAATAGGAGGGAATTCTTTTGTAATCTTTATCTTTTATCTTTTGCAACAAAGTGCTGCCCATTTTGAGAAGAAAATACATGAAATTTTGTGTTCATCTTTGTGTATCTATTTTGATCAATAAAGAAGAAATTTTCATACCATACTTTGTGTTGGATCAATTGTCTTTTGGATTTGATTGAGATTGGCAGCAATTAGTGTGTGAGATCTAACGGCTTCGAATAAATCTGTGTAAACTTTGTGTTGCACTCTTTATTCGAATTTGTGATATTGTTTGGATAACTATTGGTGGATTATCTACAAGACTTTGTGCTTGTAATTTTTCATGTTGTTCATGGAATTGTTGTATCTAGAAGACTTTATGCTTCTAATATGACACTTGTTACATATCTCAAGGATCCATTGGTGAAAATCTATGGAACGACTTTGTGCCTTTGTGAGCTTTTCTTTCTTATTTTATTGTTTATTATTATCATGTTGGTATCTCTAAGCTTTGATTTGACAAGACAGAGATATTGGAATTACTGCTTTGTTTTTAGTTTAAAGTTGTATCGAATCAGAACTACCAACCATGAAGCATTGTAAAACATCTTCTCTAGAAAAAAAGAGAAGTATGAATGTGACACACCCCCATCTCATAATTGAAGTGTACATTTGTGTGAATACTTAATTAGTTTTACTTAGTTTCAGTAAGTAGTAAGAAGGGCACCTCCCCTTTCTGAGAGGAAAGATTACATCTCACAGAGTTGTGGTCGAAATCAAGGTTGTGTAATCTGTTAAAAAGGGATTAGATGATTTTCACCCAACAATTTTTTAGTGACTCCGCTAGGGAACGACAGACGCAATTAAAGCCTTGCACTTTTGATTGAAGTGAATAATTTTTCTAGTTTCTTATTGCAATATTTTATATTATTATTTTTAATCTCTATCTTGTTTAGATCTACATTCTGGCAGATAGAAGGTACACGCAAGGATTGAGGGCTCAAGGAGTAGCAGATCCACTTTTTGAAGACTTGTTGCAACATAATTCTCCACCTACTCCTGTGCGATTAAGGTCGTCGTTGAAATGCACAGCAAGTTATCCTCCAAGAAGGATAAGATCTCCTCTTCTGAGTGAATCCTTTGTTTTCCATAGATTTCTAGTGCAAGTACTTGTCATGCAACCTATCATGGCCACACTACCTGCAAGACGTTGGGGAAATGCTTTCGATCACCTCTGTTTGGCCACACCTCTGCATGAACTTCCACATGTTTCAAGAAAGCATCTTCTGAAGTTTCTAGGTGATGGAAAACAACATCTTGATGAACACATTTCTGGATTTTACATTGTTTGTGGTGTTCTTGGCATAGAACATGAAGAGTTTGTTGTGAGTTTGTTCATCGAATCTCTACAAGGAGTTGATGTTGAATGGTTCTCTACCCTTCCAGCTGCTTTTGTCACAAATTTGAACACTCTTCGCACCAAGTTCGAGGAAAGGTTCAAACCTGCTGAAGATGCACATGCCTTATTGGCACAGCTTAGAACCATGTAGAAAGAGGCCCATGAACCCATGCATGAGTTCGTGGCTGAGTTTAATAAGCTTGTGATAAGAATCCCAAATGAGGTGAGACCAAGTGATCATAATTTGAAGTACTTCTTCATCAACACACAACTCTCTAAAGTAAGTTTTTTTTTGTGTGGGGAATCTCTCGCTAATGTTGAAGTAGCTCAACAATTAGCTACCAGTCTTAAATATGACATGATCCTTGCTAGAGAAATAAGGATGAGTACCAACAAAAACAAGAAGATGCAAGCATTGGGATCTTCAACTTCTAATGCTAATGCTCCAAGTGCTAATTGTAATTTTGCTAATCCCATGGTTCAAAGGCTAGAAAATGAAATCTTGGCTTTGAAAAAGAAAGTTTCCAACAGAAACACCTACAAGGATGTTCCCAGAAGGACTTTTCCTAAGTATGCTGGAAATAGAAATCAGAATCGTCTTCCAACACCACAAGGAAGACTCACACTTGAAGCTCCACCTATCAATACTACCGCAGGATACTATGAGGTTGAACAAGATGAATATGCACAACTGGATTATCCCATGGAAGAAAGTGTTGATCTCTTTCAAGATGAAGAAATGGAATTAGCTGGTGACTTCAATATTGGCTATTTGCAAATGGAAAATGAATCTGAGGAGGAGGACATGGTGACGGATGTGTATGTTGTCTTTACACAGAAACAACAAAATTAGCTTGACCAAACTCAAGTTGTTGCTCCATCGGTAAAGGAGAAGCCACCAGTTCCATTGCCAAAAGAGGATCTCCTCTACCTTGGCAACCAAAAAATGCAGCAAACAAGCAAGTGCTCCCCATCCCCCTCTATCAGTTCCTATCATTCCCAAAGCCAATCTCCCAAGTCCAAAGACCAGTGTTCCTTTTGCTAAACCTATCAGTGAAGTTACTATATTCACTTTACAAAATTCATTCTAGGATTTTGAATAATTGATCATGCCAAAAAAACAAAGATCCAAATGTCTGAAGCTGAATACCTCAAGGCCAATCCCAACCAATTTGGCAAGCTTGTCAACTTCATGATGGATAAAGGAATTACCCCAAATCAGGATTCATCTCCTAATATTCCTGCTACTCCAAAGCCCCAGACACCACAGAATAATTTTGTTTCTACCCCTCCAATTCCATCTGGGTGTATTGATCCGTTCTTTATTTCTTTACTTGTCAATGGCTTTAAATTAAGCAACTATGTTATAGATTTTGGTGCATCAGTTAATGGGATGCCATCGAAGGTAGCTACTTAGGTTTGAATCTGACCAAAACCTTTAGTTGTTGTTTCTCCATGGAGAACAAACAAGTACCTTTGATCGGTCAGATCAAAGATGCAAAATACACATTTGTTGTTTACCCAGAAAAGAAAATAAAGATGACGGTTCCAGTAGTTGATGTTCCAGTGTCTTATGGAATCCTCCTTGGACGCAATTTTTGTAAAGATGTTGGAGGTGAACTAAACATGGACATGTCTAAAGCCAGGATACCTATGAAAGGTGTGATGCGGAAATTGATTCCTAAAAGGGAGTCAAAAAATTTAGTAACTCAATCCGATGATCCAAGAGCTCAAATTTTGTTTGAGTTTTTGAGTGTTGGAACATATTATCTACAAATAGAAGAGGTTGGTGAATCTTCAACAAGACATGAGTTGGAGAGTGATGATTCTTCCTCAACAACAAATGAGTCATCAACAAATGATTTGTCTATCTCAGATCATGAAACCTCATCAGATGATGAATCTACAAATTTTAATACTGTCAGTCTTGGTGACCCAAACGGTGTTTCGTTACTCGAGTTTGATGGCAGTTGCTCTTCCACTGATTCTAGAGTGGGAATGGTTTTCATTTCCCCTATAGGAAATTTTTTTTTCTTTCTCTTTCAAATTATATTTTGACAACACTAATAACACTGTCGAATATGAAGCTTTGTTATTAGGAATGCAAGTTGCACGAAAGAAAGGTATCAAAAATATTCATGCAAAAGGCCATGCCGAGTTAATAGTATGTCAGATAAGGAATTTGTACTAGACAAAAAACAACAAACTTAGGAATTATCACAATATTTTTTGGGATTGCATTGAAGAATTTGAAGCTTTTGATATATCTATAGTTCCAAGGGAATACAATGACAGGGCCGATTCCTTAGCAGTTTCGGCCACACTCTTGATACCGCATAAATACTTTCATGGTTCCACCTATACCATTGAGTTGGTTTTCTGCCCGAGTGTTCTTGATCATTCAAAGAACTGAAATATTTTCAATGACGATCATCAAATTGTAACCTTTTTGGAGAAGGCAAAAAAAATTGATGAATTGTACTTTGAAGGAAGTGATTCTCTAAATCAAGAATTTGTTTCTGATATGAATCCAGTTACGGGTGAAGAGTTCTTGCAACTCAAAGGGAATAAAATTCCCAAGGGGTTGGTATCTCTAGAGAATATTTTTGATAAGCATGATCGCTATGTCAAGAAACAATTCTCAAAATCCAATTCATCTAATGAAGTTGAACAGATCAACTTAGGAACCGAAGCAGATCCTAAGATGGTAAACATTGGTAAGTGTTGCATGACCAAAGAGAGAAAGCATTTTTCTAAGCTGTTGCATGAATATATGGATGTCTTGGCATATATTCATATGAAGATCTGAAATCCTTCCAACTGAAGGAGGTACAACACGAAATTCCTCTTAATATTGGAGCATTGCCTTATAAAAAAAAGCAAAGGCAATACAATCCAAAGATTTCTGGAACACTCCTTGTAGAAGTTCAAAAAATGTTGAATGCCCAAATGATATTCCCTATCCATCATTCAACATGGATAGAAAATATTATTCCCATTCATAAGAAAAATGGTGAGATTCGTATTTGTGTGGATTTAATAAATCTGAACCAGTTGTCACTCAAGGATAATTACCCTCTTCCAGTAATGGGCCAAGTTCTTCAAAACATAACCGGATCTGAAATGCTCTCCATGTTGGATGGTTTTTCTAGTTACACCCAGATTGAAGTCAATTCAAGTGATTAGCACAAGATGACCTTTACAACGCCATGGGGTACCTTTGCATATCACAGAATGCCTTTTGGCTTGATCAATGTTAGCGCCACGTTTCAACAAGCTATGGACTTGGATTTTTGTGATGTGTTGGGTAAGTTCATTATGGTGTATCTTGATGATCTTACGATTTTTTCTAAAAAACATCATGAACATTTCTACCATCTAAGGAAAATCTTGGAGAGATTCTGACAACATGGTATATCCTTGAATCCCAAAAAGTCAATTTTTTGGGTTATAGAAGGTAAACTTCTTGGTCATGTGGTGCCCACAGAAGGAATCAAGATTGAATCAGAAAGAGTTAAAAGTATCAAATCACTCACTCTTCCATCAAGCAAGAAGGTTGTTCATTCCTTCTTTTGCAAAGTAAACTTTTTGTGAAGATTCCTTCCAGACTTTGCAGAAAAGACTCGTCACATTGTTAATATGATGAAAGGTAATACCAATTTTCATTTGACGGCTGAAGGAAAAGTTGTGTTCGATGATAGCAAGGAGGCCATTACTCATGCGCCAGTGTTAGTCTACCCAGACTACACCAAATAATTCATGTATAGTTATGCTTCCAAGCATACACTTTCGGCAATTCTGGTGCAAGAAAACAGTGAGGATTTTCAATCCCTAATAGCATTCATGAGTTGTCCTCTTAAAAATTATGAATTGAAATATTCCCAAATGGAAAACATGCTTTTTTTGTGGTCAAATATTTTAAACATTTCTGGTTCTACATTCTTAATAGCCATGTCAAAGTCCTAGTTACAGATTCAACTGTTAAGCCCATGTTAACACAACAAGAGTTTGGAACGAAAAGAGGCAATTGGATAGCCAAGATTCAAGAATATGACATGGACATCAAGCCTACCAAGTTGATACATGGGTGAGGTTTGTGTCAACTCATCATTGCAAAAAATCCCAATGAAGAAGTTTCAGAGACTAAAGAGTCAAATCCAAGTGAACTTCCAATGGTGTTATTCGTCAATACAACTAATGAGTGGTATTCCAACATTGCCCATTTTCTCACTTATGGGGAATGTCCTGATCATTTAACTCCAAAGGAGAAAAGGACCATCAAACTAAAGTCAGCAAACTTTGTCTTATGGGACAATGGTTTGTACAAATGTGCATTGGATGGAACTTTCTTGTGACGTGTTTATGAAGAACAATAGGAAAGATTGTTGAATTTATATCATGACTTAGCATGTGGAGGACACTTTTCAACGCTGATTACCACCCACAAAATCCTGAGAGAAAATTACTACTGGCCTACACTTTTCCAAGATGTGTACTCTTGGGTGCGTAAATGTGAATTGTGTAAATAGTTTGTAGGTAAGCCAAAGTTGGTGGCTTTGCCTCTAAAACTAGTTGTTATTGAAGAACCCTTCCAGCAGTGGAGAATTGATTTCATTGGTGCAGTGAATCCACCGTCAAGTGTGGGACACACCTATGTCCTAACTGCAACTGAATACTTCACCAAGTGGGTGGAAGCAATTAATCATGTTACTTCTAAAGTGGTATGTAGTTTCTTAAAAGAAAATATCATTTCCAGGTTCGGTGTACCAAACAAAATTGTTGCTAATAATGCTTCAACCTTCTTGTCAAGCAAGATAACTGAGTTCTATTTTGAAAATGGCATAACTTTGTCTCATTCATCTGACTATTACCCACAAGGTAATGGTCAGGCCAAATCAAGCAACGAGAACTTGGTGACTATAATCTGCAAGCTGGTGGATGAGAATCAGCGTTTGTGGCACAAAGCTTTATACGATGCTTTGTGGGTAGATAGAATAACTCCAAAGCAGGCGATTGGTGTGTCTCCTTTCCAACTCCTATACAAGTTGAATGCAAAAATTCCCATAACCTTGGAACTTCCAACTCTCAAATTGGCTAAGGCCATTGAGGATGAGACTTTTGATAACTTTGTTGATAAGCGTATAATGTATCTCTCTGAATTGGAATAGAATCGAGTTCAGGTGGCTAATCGCATCTTGGAGCATCAGGACCAATTCAAGAATATTTTTGACAAGAAAGACAAGTCTTGTGATTTTCAAATTGGTGATCATGTTCTCTTATGGGACAAGCAAAGAGAACCAAAGCATATGCATGGGAAGTTTGATTCACTATGGACAGGACCATTCAATGTTCATCGGCTACATGGTGAAAGCAGTTTCTTGTTGGCTTATGAAGATGGAATGCCATTTGCTCTTCCTCACAATGGGAAATATCTGGAACACTTTACACAATAAGGTGACATGCTTTCAAATGTAAATAATTTTATTTTAGTCCTTGTGTCTTTTTGTTTTGATTCTTTTTGTTTTTGTTGCCTGACTCTATGCCCAATGGATGGATAAAGGCACTTGATTTCTGGAGTTCTCCTCCCTTCAATAATTTCAAAGAGTGACTGAAGGAAGATCCCCAATTGGAGCTAGTTGTTATCATGGAATCTAGCAACACTCGATTCACAGATAACCCCCTATGAAACTTGTCCATTTCATAGTTTCGTGTACTTCAAGCATGCAAAATGAGGCAAATTTCAATTCACCTTGATGCATGGTCCAACACCTCAAATAGTCCATTTGAGTGTTCCCCCTCGTGCATCTCTCGAAGAGATTCGAAACGAGTATCTTCGTGAACTCTCAACTTTTGGGAGTTAGTCAAATTGTGAAACACGTCGGAGTGTTGAAAATCAATGCTCCTACATGTGCCTTAGACAAAATTCAACACCAAGTGTTGTAGCACTAAAAATAAGCGCTCCTACACTTTTTCCTCAAACTTCAAAATGTTAAAGCACTTGTGCATTTTTCCTTAGTCATTTTTTTTACATGCACAAGCGTCGATTTTCAGTGCTTGTGCATGTGTTTCACCACTTAGTGCGCCTTCATTAATGCGAATGCTAAGTTGCATTAATGAAACTTTTAAAAGGATTTTAAGCAATTTTTAGCTCATCATCTCCACTCTAATCTTCATTCACCTTCTCCTATGCGTATTGGACATTCTCCAAACCTCCTACGACCTGTGTTTGAAGGATTTCTTAAGTAATAAGAGCTAGGGTTTCGCGTTTCTCCCAGGTTTGTCATTACTTCTTCTCCTTCATTTTTTTCACCTTTCTATTCACTTTTAAATCTCTGTAATTTATTTTCATCTTGTCAATACGTTGTTAGGGTTTTGAATCCCTTCTTTTTTCATTTTCGCCAATGCATGAAATTGTGCCTCTTTTTCCTTGTTTTTGTTTTACAAGCTTTTCATACTGAAGATGCCCTAGGTTTTTTATAATCCACGCATTTTTCTCCTTAGACATTTTTCCAAGATTCTTCATCCAGGTTTCCAAATGTACAAGTGATGAATTTGTTTGTTTCAACAGAAGAGATTGAAGTATTCAAATGATTTCAAATAATGATCATCACTCCAATTGTTCGAGTGGTGATTTTCACTGCTCAAACACCAAGTCTACCAAGCCTCTCAATGTCTAAGCAATGTTTTAGTACACTGTTGCATCCTTAAAATATTTTCATCAACTCCACATGTACGAGCGATGAAAATAACCACTCATACATGGAGTAGAGTTTCCTTTATATGGTGAATTAGTGAAATATCTCACTTATACACTTAACTCACAGAGGAAGGACTTGCTCGAGCGCTAAAAATTAGTGCCCGAGCATAAATTACAAACTTCACCAAAATGTCAAGGCACCAATTTTTAGTGCCTTGACACTTCTTACATAAAAAAGTGCCAACACATGTAGGAGTGTTGAAAATCAGCGCCCCTACATGTAAATTTACATCTCAAGATATAGGAGCGCTGATTTTTAGCACTCCTACATAAAAGATAGCTTTTTCCATTAACACTCTAAAATCGCTCCGCTTGCGCTTTGAACCCCGTTTCTTCTCCCATGCTTTGCTTCCATGCCAAATTGCTCATTTCCACTTGCTTTGCATTTCTTGCTTACCTCACGCTTCCCAATGCTACATTTTCTCCTAACATCTGTCGATTCACTATTCTTGTAGTTTCTCTTAAGATCTCATCAGGTGACCCCAAAGGTGATATCTTTTGATCCTAAAGCTTCTAGATGACAGCAAAGAAGCCTCCATCTTCTAACAAAGAGGGAAAAATGAAATACAAATACCAAGGTTTCTTTTCGCCTACCATGGTGATCTCGAAGGTGGATGAAATCAAGGACACCAAAGTTGGTCATCGAGACCTTGAAGACTTTGTAAAGAGAACTGAGAAAAATCCATTGAAAGACAACTTGAGAGCCATTGTTCATAGCAATTTTCACATAGTGTCCACATTCCTGACTTCTACTCATAATACGGAGTTTTTTCTCCAAGTTGCATCTCACTACATCAGAGATAGCAAATTTGTAATAGACTCCTCGGGACAAGTCATGATGAGACTGGACGTTGAATTCTTTAACATTATTTTTTGAGATCCCTACATGGAACAATACACAAAGATTTCAATGCAATAGGCACAAGAGGTTTATGATGCGGATCCAACTAAGGCTAAAAATTTGATTAACAGCCAATGGTTGAAAACACCTAGGCCCACTATACAAAGATGGTTTAACGGGCTTCCTCAAAATGACTTCAAAGATGATGTGAAGGATATGATTACTCTCTTGAGCAGGGTTAAAGGATTTCCTGAGTCATCTCATTTTTAGGAGTGGAAGTATGAATACATTTGGATCATCAAGAGAAAGAAAGCTCATATTGATAGGGGAACCCAAATCGGTGATGAAATTCATGAGCAATTGATAAATGTGCCAACCACTCTAAAGTTCTACATGACTTCTTATTTGGTGTATGCTGCTACTGTGATGAGGCAATTCCTAGGGTTATCTACAAAGGGAAACCAACATTATGTACCTGTATATGAATATTTTTACCAATTGAAACTGAGAGAAAGTCTTCATCATTCCAGAAGGGTCATATATACCTTCTTTTCACCTCTGTTGTTCAGATTTGGTCCAACTCTTGAAAAGAAGAGGGTGTCAGACAAGGCATACAAAGTGGTGAGTAAGGTTGGTTGTATCTCTTTGCAATTTCTGACTTTCACTTATATGAGGGTAGGTTGCTATACTGGGTGCCCTTACATGGTACCTAGATATCCCTCAGATAAGTGGATACTCATGGAGTTGTGTAGAGAGTTGATATCAGCTCACAAGGAATGCATGACAATTCACAAATCGGGTTTCAAGTTCCCATTGATAATTTGAAGGTACATTGTTCATAGTGTACGAAAGGAAAAGTCAGTCTATGCAAAGATGCATATCATAACTATCAGGACATACAAATATAGATTTGACTTGACTACCAAGATGTGAAGAGGAAATTGGAGAAAGATCACCGACATGTCTACCATTTTGAAGACATATGGGAAAACTACAGGAATGAAGATGACATCACAAAATGGACTTTTGTAGGCTAATAGTAGAGCAAATCAAAGAGCTAGGTGTAGTTGATTTACCAGAGGATTTCCAAGATCCTGGCGATATCCTAAACTCTGCTTATGATGAAGATGAGATTGCTAAGAGGCCCTTACTTCCGATTCAATGGTCTAAAAGGGAAAGTATCTCTATCAGGGAAAGGCTTTCTCCCATCTTGCACAATACAGTAGAACGGTTACATAGGCATGGTTTCCAAATGAAATCTTTCAAGACCAAATTAGAAGGAGAAGTACTAGGAGCAGAAACTAGTCAACAAACAGAACTTTGCTCAAAGAACAAACAAGCGGCTATTCCCTCTTCTTCCCAAAGAGGTCCTAGAATCAAGTTCATTTTTGGTAAGAAAGTTACACAGGTTGTTGAAGAACAAGAGGCAACATAATTTGAATCTACACATGCAGAAGGAAAAGAGCTTGCTTCTGAGGAACGAACTTCCGAAGAAGAAGGAAATGAGAGAAAATAATTTGAAGAAGAAGAGTCTGTAGAAGAAGAGGAATTTGAAAAAGATGAAGGAGAAAAGGAAGGTAATGAGGAAGAACTTGGGCATGATGATGAACGATAACTATCTCCTCATGAGATCATTGTTGAAGATCTTCCCCGAACGTCATCGCCTGTAACTGAAATGTTCCTCATACACCTCCAAATCCTAACAATCCTCCACCTCCTCTTCCTACATCACCTCCTCCCACATCTACCATACATGCAATGGACGTTTCTAATCCCCCTACAACATCAATCATCCTTGCCACTCCTCCTACAGTTTCAAATCTACAAATTGTTGATATCTTGTCAAGCTCCCCCTCATCCATTGCAAGTTTGTCATCTTTGTCTTTTGATGTTTCATCTGAAGCTAAATTAGAAAAATTAATGAATGACTCTTTGCAGATTCAACTTGGTATGCAATCTACTAGAGCAATTATGACAGATACTACCTCGATTGTTACCATACCAATCATTTATATAGAGGTAGTGTTATGCCTTGCATAGCCACCCAATTTTGTTTTGGATCAAAATGGGTCCCCCTTTGTTTTTGTTTTGTACTTGGTGTTTTGTTTGGGTCTTAGGAGTTGCTCTTTTTCCTCCTAAGTCCTTTCTTTTGGTGTGGCAGAAGCGGAGTCAAAACAGAAAATGGGCATAGAACTTTCAAAGGTTCCAAGTTTGAATTTCGTTCTGGTTTCAATCCTACCCTTACCTCGTTGTTCTTTTCATCATCTTTTGGTTTTTCTTGTGCTCTTAGGTCTGTTTCTCCCTAGATTTGTTTCTTGTTTCTCTATATTTTTGTTTTTTTCTCTAGCGGAAGTAGAACCAGAATTGGAGTTGAACTTGGAATTTTGTAAAAGTTTTGAATCCAGTTTTCATTCTTATCCCACTCCCACTCGCTTGCTTTGTGTTTTGTCATTGTTGGTGTCTCGGTTGGGCCCAATTTTCATTTCGGTCCTACTTCTCGTCATTCCCTTTTCCCTTTTCTTGGTGTTTTGTTCCTTTTTGGGGGGCAGAACTAGAATCGGAACTGAACTTGGAACTTTGTAAAAATTCCATGTTCAATTTTGGTCCTGATTTCGCCATGTTTCCCTTTATTGTTTGTCCTTGTCATGGGACCGGAACCGGGTTCGAAGTTGGATAAGAGACTTGGATAAATTTTCTTGGTCTATTTCGGATCTGCGTATGTGTCTTCCCTACCTTTGATTTCCACATTGGTTGATTACTCATTCACATTTCTGGTTTCGCTCCTGATCAACCACATTTATTGCATTAATTCCAGCTTCCTCACACGCGTGAAATGCTTTTTAAAACTAAATCAAGGTTAATGTTATCCCCTGAAATTGCATCCTGTTGAACCTGATGTCCAATGCCTCAGTGTAACATTGGAAGACCTCTAAAGATGTGGGTTTCTTGTAAGCAGAGGTCAACCTCTGGAGAAGGCTGACTTCCTTTGGTGTCACCTAAAACTGCTGAACTTTTTTAAAGGGAAAGGGAGAGGGACAATGCATAAAAATGAAAATTAAACTCTAAGGTGATGCACCGAAATGACAGGAACAATGAGATACTTGAGCTTCACTTGAATACTAGTGACAGCAATGGGACTGCACAACAAGATCCTATAGATCACACATTCAAACAGCTTTGACATGCACATACCTTCAAGAAGGAAAGGCAAATTTTCACAAACTAGAAGATCATGTGCATGATTAAGTAAACACAGTTTGTAACCTACATGATACTACTTCTACAAAGAAAGGCACGACATGAAACAAAAGCTATAAGGAAAGAGAAAATTTCACTAAGTAGCCCAATGAATCACTTAAAAGAATGCACTATTCTTGAAAAGAATCAAAAGGCAAAATGATGGACCATCAATGGTAACCAAGGTAGATTTTGTATATTATGTTCCAAATTGAGTTACAGAATCCTGCTAGTCTAAGAGAGGACTGCAAAAGGGTCATAGACTTCAGAAGAGCATACATCGGAACTATTTACAAAAAGGAAAAAAATGCCTTATATACACTAGTGTGTCAACCCCTTAGGGCTTACAAAAAATATTGGGCTCAAAAAGATCTCCCATAGATCTTTTGATTGAAATAAATGTTGCACCCTGCGTGTCCTTGTTGTGTGTGTTGGTGAAGAGCTACTGCCTGGAGAAACCCCTTAGATCTTTTAGCAGCAACCACCACATTCATTATGTTGCTCGTGTCCACCTTTGAATCTCTCTGTAGTCGAGTTGCTTTGAATGCTCCTGAGCTCATGTTGCTTTTCATACTGTTAATCACCATCTCCTGGCACCTGGTTCTACTGCCATGGCTTGCTTTGGCTTTCTCTAATTGGTTGAGCCTACTCCTATAGGCGGTCAAAACTCTTGAAAAGAATTGCATCTCGGTAAGACACTGAAAGTGTCTCACCGATGCGATTATACCTTGTGAAAATATCAGCACAATATGGAACTGTCATTGAGAGCTCTTAGCAAGCCCAAAAGATCATACCAATATAGCCTCCGTGGTCGCCAAGATAATCGTTATCAGAGAGACCTCTTACCAAGCTCCCTCTTTAGCTGGAAAGACTCTACCGAGTCGGCAAAATTTTTTACTGAAGGCAAAACATTACCCCGAGGCCCTTCATCTTCTGTCAGCGAGACACCTTGATGTCACCCCGAACGTATTTCACTCCACCGGCTCTTCATTTCTTTTGGCAAGACTCTGCTAGTAGGAAAGACTTCATAGCAAACTCCTCCTATCTGCCCAAGCTCTCCTTTTGTCGCTGAGACACCCTCCATTTGTCGAGACCTCTTTGTCTTTCGTCGTGACCCTCACCGGTCGGGAAGACATCTCCCCAAACTCCTTTATCTTCAGCGAGACCACCGGCCCTCGGCAAGACCCTTTGGTATCGGCGAGACATCTTGTTGATCTTCATTCCTTATACTGAAGCCACGCCCCTTCGGTGAGACTTCAGTTGGTCGCCAAGACCTTTTGGTGAACGCTTTGCCTTTCGGCGAGTTCCCTTTCTTGTCGAAGAGACAAACCTACTTCAGCAAGACCTCTTACCGAAGTCCTTTTCTCAGCGAGGCCTTTTTGTTGTCGATGAGACTCGCGCTGAAGGAAAACATATTGAGGCCCCTTAGTCAGCGAGACTGAATGTCTTTGCCGAGACATTATGGCAAAGGCATCTCCTCTTGGTGATCTCTTTGTTGTTGGCGAAACATTAGAGTCGAGGAAACCTTTCTCTGACTTGAATGCTACACCGAAGGCTCCTTGTTGTCGACGAGACATCACCGATTCGCTGAGACCATATGCCAAAATACATCTCTTTCCGCAACCTTATTGTTGGTCTGGAAGACTTCATTGGTCGCCGAGACTTCATGGCGACTTCAATCCTTTGCCAAGAGCCTTTCGAGTCAGGGAGACCTTGTGACTTCGGTGAGACCCTTATATCGGAAAGAACTCCTACCAAAACCCGCACACATATGCTGAAGGGATCTTGTTTTGCTTTGTCGGCGAGACTCGATGCATTTGTTGAGACTTCTCTCCAAAGAAAAGAACTTCCACCAAAATGAATATCTTTTTGTCGTCAGGATGATGATCGATGTCTTGCCGATAGGGACCTGTAGGTGAATTCCACTCGCTGTGAAATTCCTGGGGTCTTGAGGACTCTATCCTTAGAAGATTTTCATGTCGAACCTGAATAAGGAATACTTCTTCACTGAGTTCCCTATGACCTACCACTAGATTCAAGATTTTTTCCCTTGTGCAAATGTTCCATTTGGCCGTCTCGAACCTCGGTCACATGATATTCTGCCTGATTGAGCCTGAGGGTGAAAATTAGGCAACATTTTTGGTGACCTTTGCTGGATGTTTGCCTGCTAAACATGAAGACTAGTAGCCTAGGCCTATCCATTGGGCATGGAGTCATTGGGAAAATTCAGGAGCAGACTTGGAACAGCTTTGTACATTGTAACTTGAGACATAGATCACCTAGAAACTTATTGAAAACAAGGAAAACCGCAGAAGGGAAACTATTTAACTATGCTAAAAATAGCACTTAGGGAATAAAAACTGCATCTAAACCTACCCTACACTAACCAATAAGAAATTGGTCAAACAAACCCATTGACAGGTTGGGTAAAATAACTGCCCTTTCTAAAAAATTTACAATGTTTGCCATGCTGGAGAACAACGAAAGAGAAATGAAGCATGCATGACAATTCAACAGATGGCTACAAGATCTCTTGCAGAGCATATTCAAGCTTACTAACCTTTTCGTACAAAATGTAAACATTCTTGTTCTGGGGGGAAAGGTAACTTGAGTGCGCTCATCCTGAGCAGTACCCTCATGCTTGGTCGCAAGATTCGTCCTTGGTGTTGTATTGGATTCCATTTGAGATAGGTATCTGATTGGGAAACCTTTGGTAAGGGAAAACACTGAGCCCTCCTTGCTGATCTCTTGCCCATGGGTTGTCTCTTCATCACCTTGTTGGATAGAAAGGTATAACCCTTGTGGTTGACTTGATGGAAAAGTAGTAACCTCCATAGTATGCTACTGCTTTTCAAAATGAAAATTCACTCCTTCAATGGAGAACAATGAGATAGTTTCCTCCATCACATCTTCAATCAACACATCAGCCTCAGGCTCTTTTATAGACCAGAATGGAAGCTGCTTATAATTCTCATCATTACTGGAGGAATTACATTCCAATTTAGGCTTGTTTTTTTCAATGCAAGAAGACAACAATTCAAGTGGTGATGAGTTCTCAGGTCCCTCTATACAATGAAATGGAAGTTCCTCCAACCAGTTATAACCTTGCAAATCAAGCTCATTAGGCTCCTCCTGATGTTTCAGCATTTGTTCAAGTTCATGAACCTATTGTCCTAGTTCATCATGACTATCAACTACTTCTGAGTCTTCACAAGGATCAAAGTTAGCTTCCTCCTCCAAAAACTCAACAGTAACTTTTCCAACCCCAACATGTTCAAAAACATCAAAGTTCCCACCTTGGCGGATAATATTAGGTTGAATCTTAGGCTATTCTCCCTGAATTGAGGGCCTATTATCTTGCTTATTATCATCAATAAGCAACCCACCCATGCTTTCTTGATGTTCAAACATTTGCTGTTGTTGTCTTCTATATTCCTCCATAGCTAGATGTAATAGATTTGGGATTCTATCGTCCCCCATAATGACTGAACCAACTTGATCATTGGGCTGCTCTTGAGGGATGACTGACTGAGTTTCCTCAACTGCAGGATTTTGCACTAGATGATAACTCCTAAAATTTGAAATTTCAAACTTAGGGAGCTTAATTGAAGAATCAGAAGACTTACTTTGTTGATCTTGTTGATCGGTTAGAATAGTCAAGGATTCTTTGGAACAAGTGTCCTCTTGCTGCTCAATCCTTTGCTGTTGCAATTGATAACACTTAATGGCTAAATGCAAAGGATTCACATTCTTAATCTTCTCCCAGAGGATTAAATCATCTTGATCAATAAGTTTCTCCTCCTCTACTTTCTTTTCGACAGAAGTTTCATTCTGTTCAAAGCCTGGAACATTGAATCTCGTGTAGTGAAGTCCTTCCTCAAAGAAAGGATTTGAAAAGGAAGCAGCTGATTGGGGCATTTGAGAAAGTTGTTCTTCAGGAGAGTTAGACTAACTTTGCTGAAATTCTTGTACTAAATGGGATCCTCTTTGTGTCTCAACTTCCTACTGATGAATATAAGCTTGATAAGCAAGCTCCTCCTGCTGCCTATTATACTTATTTTCCCTTTCTATGTCTAACATCCACCTTTGAAATTGCAACAACATCTCCCTGATCCTACCCAACTCGGTATTCGCATTGTTAGAATTTTGGGACTGACTCAGGAGGCTACAAGGCTAGCTCAAAGTGGAATTAATATGCTGCAAGGGGAATTAAGCAAGGGTGAGAGGGTGGAAAGCATGATGAAAATACTGGTAATTTGCTGATATCGGGTCATTTGACACAAAAATAGCAGGTTGTTCTGCATAGTATGGCTGATGGGAGGACATATACACATAACTCTCATCGAATGGAGGTGAAAAATTATTATATTGCTGATAACTAGACATTGCAAAGATAAGACATGAGGAATAACAAGCCTAAAGATCAAACCTTATTAATTGCAGACACTTGGGATGTTGGAACCAGTTATTATCAAGTTGGAGTCACCATGATATGTTGATATTTTACCTCTAAAAGGATTGAAATTTACTGGTTGCATATCAAAAACTAGTAGTAGACATATAATTTCCAAATTGTCTGTTCGATAGTGAATCCCACCGGGCGTGCCAAAAACTGTTATCCCCTGAAGTTGCACCATGTTGAACCTGATGTCCAATGCCTCAGTGTAACATTGGAAGACCTCCAAAGATGTGGGTTTCTTGTAAGCAGAGGTCAAACTCCAGAGAAGGCCGGCTTCCTTTGGTGTCACCTAAAACTAGTGAACTTTTTTGAAGGGAAAGGGAGAGGGATAATGCATAAAAATGAAAATTAAACTCTAAGGTGATGCACCGAAATGACAGGAACAATGAGATACTCGAGCTACACTTGAATACTGGTGACAGCCATGGGACTGCACAACAAGATCCTGTAGATCACACATTCAAATAGGTTTGACATGCACATACCTTCAAGAAGGAAAGGCAAATTTTCACAGACTAGAAGATCATGTGCATGATTAAGTAAACACAGTTTGTAACCTACATGATACTACTTCTGCAAAGAAAGGCACGACATGAAACAAAAGCTATAAGGAAAGAGAAAATTTCACCAAGTATCCCAATAAATCACTTAAAAGAATGCACTATTCTTGACAAGAATCAGAAGCAAAATGATGGACCATCAATGGTAACCAAGGTAGATTTTGTATATTATGTTCCAAATTGAGTTACAGAATCCTGCTAGTCTAAGAGAGGATTGCAAAAGGGTCACAGAATTTACAAGAGCATACATCAGAACTATTTACAAAAAGGAAAAAAATGCCTTATATACACCAGTGTGTTAGCCCCTTAGGGCTTACAAAAAATATCGGGCTCAGAAAGATCTCCCATAGATCTTTTGATTGAAATAAATGTTGCACCCCTGCGTGTCCTTGTTGTGTGTGTCGGTGAAGAGCTACTAGCTGGAGAAACCCCTTAGGTCTTTTAGCAGCAACCACCACATTCATTATGTTGCTTGTGTCCACCTTTGAATCTCTCTATAGTTGAGTTGCTTTGAATGCTCCTGAGCTCTTGTTGCTTTTCCTTCTGTTAATCTCCTTCTCCTGGCACCTGGTTCTACTGCCACGGCTTGCTTTGGCTTTCTCTGATTGGTTGAGCCTACTCCTGTAGGCATTCAAAACTCTTGAAAAGAATTGCATCTTGGCGAGACACTGAAAGTGTCTCACCGATGCGATTATACCTTGTGAAACTATCGGCACAATATGGAACTATCGATGAGAGCTCTTAGTGAGCCTAAAAGATCATCCCGATATCGCCTCTGTGGTCGCCAAGACAATCGTTATCAGAGAGACCTCTTACCTAGCTCCCTCTTTAGTCAGCAAGACTCTACCGAGTCAGGAAAACATTTTACCGAAGGCAAAACGTTACCCCGAGGCCCTTCATCTTTTGTCGGCGAGACACCTTGATGTCACCCTAAATGTATTTCACTCCACCGACTCTTCATTTCTTTCAGAGAGACTTTGCTAGTCAGGAAGACTTCATAGCGAACTCCTCTTATCTGCCCGAGCTCTCCTTTTGTCGCTGAGACACCCTCCATTTACCGAGACCTCTTTTTCTTTCACCGTGACCCTCACCGGTCAGGAAGACATCTCCCCAAACTCCTTTATCTTTGGCAAGACCCTTTGGTATCAGTGAGACATCTTGTTGATCTTCATTCCTTATACCAAAGCCACGCCCCTTCGGTGAGACTTTAGTTGGTCACCAGGACCTTTTGGCGAACGCTTTGCCTTTCTGCGAGTTCCCTTTATTATCGAAGAGACAACCCTACTTCGGCAAGACCTCTTGCCGAAGTCCTTTTCTCAGCGAGGTCTTTTTGTTGTCGGCGAGACTCTCACTGAAGGAAAACATATCGAGGCCCTTTACTCAGTCGACGAGACTAAATGTCTTCACCGAGACATTATGGCGAAGGCATCTCCTCTTGGCGATCTCTTTGTTGTCGGTGAAACATTGGAGTCAGGGAAACCTTTCTTCAACTTGAATGCTACGCCGAAGGCTCCCTATTGTCGGCGAGACATCACCAGTTCACCGAGACCATATGCTGAAATACATCTCCTGCCGAAACCTTATTGTTGGTCTGGAAGAATTCACTGGTCGCCGAGACTTCATGGTGACTTCAATCCTTTGCCGAGAGCCTTTCGAATCGGGGAGACCTTGTGACTTCAGCAAGACCCTTATATCGGCAAGACCTCCTACCAAAACCCGCACACATACGCCAAAGGGATCCTGTTTTTCTTTGTCGGCGAGACCCGATGCATTCGCCGAGACTTCTCTCCGAAGAAAAGAACTTCCTGCCGAAATGAATATCTTTTTGTTGTCAAGACGATGATCGATGTCTTGTCGATGGGGACCTGTAGGTGAATTCCACTCGCCGTGACATTCCTGGGGTCTTGGCGACTCTATCCTTAGAAGATTTTCATGCCGAACCTGAACAAGGAAGACTTCTTCAATGAGTTCCCTATGACCTACCACTAGATTTAAGATTTTTTCCCTTGTGTAAATATTCCATTTGGCCCTCTCGAACCTCGGTCACATGATATTCTGCCTAATTGAGCCTGAGGGTGAAAATTAGGCAACAATTACATGGCTAATTATCTTTATTATCTAAATTGTTTTAGTGAACCAGAGCCAGGGTAACTTTGAGAGGAGCACGATTTGATTGTGGAGGCACATTGGTGAACGGATTCTTATCTAGTTTCAACCTTTCTTGTGGGTGTTTCGAGGTAGGGTCTTTTCCTGTTCTTTTCCTTTTTTTGTTTGTCGTTTTGTTTTTGTGTTCATGTTCATGGTGTTCTTGTGTGTTCATGGGACCTTTCTTGTGAATATTTTCCTGTTCCCTTTTGTGTTTTTAGTTTCGTTTTTTCCTTTTCTTTTTTTCTTTTTTTTCTATCTTTCCATTTGTTTCTTTTTTTTGTTCTATTGTTGCTTTAATGGAAAGTCCATTCTATCGTGCCCTAGTTTCTAAACTAGGGTTCCATTTGATGGGGTCATCTATGATTTCAATGCTTTAAAATTTGTTTATTGACCCCTTTGATCTTATTCTCATTTTAGTTCAATGATTTTTATGTCAAGTTGTTGATGCCCTAATTATCTGAGTCGACAAGTTGCGTAAACTAGGGTTTGTGCGATGACCTTTACAATGTCGAGCCCTAAAAGTTAAAATTCGGTCTTTATTCTGTTAAAGGGTGAGTTTAATCCCCTTTAGTTGAAGTTCCCTTATGATCCCATGTGACCCAAGTCCTAAAGCTCATGTGACCGTGCCTTTAAGAAATTACTTTGTTTGAATGGTAAACTGGCGGAAGCAGACCTCAGAACGAACTTGTCTCATAATTGTTTGCACGGGAGTTCATTCCCAAAATGATCCCACTCCTGATGACCGTTGACTCTGACCTTCATCCTTTCCTTTTGGTGGAAGTGGAACCAGACTAGGGAACGAACTTGGAACTATCGATTGGTTTCTAGTTCAGTTTCTGTTTCGATCCCGGTCTCGGTTTTATTCCAGTTTCTGTCCCAATCCCACCTTTGTTAAATGTTTTGTTGTTCCTGATTCTTCTTTGACTCCGCTCCTAGTGAATATGAAATTTTACTAAGTATAAAGATTTATCCAAGGGGAGTAGAGAGGTATTGATGATGTAATGATTTTCATGCCTTTGTTCATCTAATCCAAGGTTTTATTATAGAAATAGAAGATGTCAAGAGCATTGTTGGAGGATTCTCAAAGAAGCCAACCTGTAGAGAGTTCAACGCAAGGGACCAAGCCTAAGAAGAAAAAGGTTGACCAGCTCCCCTACACCTTGAGGTATAAGCGCCAAAGTCCTATTATTAAAGCTAGCAAAGTGGATTCAGATTGGCTAGATATTATAGACACAAACTTGGGCCCATTCAACTATGAGGAGTTGCATGAAGAAACCTTCAATGAGGAGGTAACAAAGAGAACACAAAGAATTGTTCAATCTGGATTGGCACATGTTTCCCTCTTTCCTCTATTAGTTCAGTGTCTAGAATTGATACTTACTACAATTGGAGCCTACAATCCAGCTACTAGAAAATGCGTGGACTTGCAGGGGAAAATCATAATTGATCTAACACCACATATGATAAGGTTCATTTTCAATGCACCTACCCCACAGAACCTTAGGCAACTCAATGAGGTAGAAGCCCTACAATTATATAGCAACAAGAAGGATGCTAGCAGGACTCATATAAGCAAATATTGGATGAGAGTGAAGAAGAAATCCCTAGCCAAACTCCCAAATCAGCCCAAGAGATCAAATTTCACCAAGGAGATTGGTGATATAATTATCATGCTCTCTAGAGTATTTGGAAAAAGGGATTCCTCACAGTTCAAGGAATGGATGTTCCCATTCATTCAAACCATTATGAATGCAAAGCAGCAGTTTGATTGGCCAATAGATCTTGTCAGAGTTCCTACACAATCATATGCTCAAAGTGAGGGAGAAAAAATGCTTCTTCATGACTTCCTATGTCATATATGTAGCTGCAAGAAGAGGTATCTTTCTCAGTTTGAATGCAGTTGGGATATTGGGAGAAGCCCCTAGATAGAAAAATGTGTGGGATCACTATGACCAACTAACCTTACAGACTTCTAAGTCACACTATAGAAGAGTTAATGATGCACTCTTGTATGTTATCATTAACCAACTAACAAGAGATGTAGGATATAGATTGAGCAAAGATTCCATGGAATTTATTGCAGAATGGGGACTTTGGTACATCCAATACCCCAAGTTCACTTATTTCAGGTTGGCTAGTTTTGATGGCCACCCTCATCTACTACCCAGGTGTTGCAATAACAAGATTATTTTGATGGATTTTATCTATCAAGCTATAGCAGTTAATCTCAAATTTTCTAGGAAGCATAAGACACCTTGTCACAGATTCACCATGAAATTGGGTGACTATAGTTGTGCACACAATGTGGCATCCAAGGTAATCTATGATGAGTTAATCCATTTGAAGTTCAGCTTGTATACCTCTAGGAAGTATTTTGATCCCAAGCACAAGATGCACGGTTTGCTTCCTACTATTTTTGATAAACATTTCAATCTGCTAGAATATTTTTGGATAGATCTATAGGATGAATATGATCTAAGAAGAAGAAATTATGAAAGATTGCCCATTTCAGTCATCGTTGAATATGGGGTGAAGGAGGATATTCTTGATACTTTGTCAAATGATGGGGTAACCTTGGATTTCCAATATGATGTTGAGAATATAGGCACTAAGGACTTGGATCCAGTGGATTGGGATGCAAAGGAATTCATTAATATCAAATAGATTGCAATTGATGCTAAGGCACAAGATGATGCTTTGGTTAAACAACAAGAATTGGAGGCTAAAGCCAAGGCTGAGGAACTTGCTAAGCAACGACAAAAGGAGCAGGAACTCAAGACAAAAGATCCATGATCTGGAAGAGGAGAAAGCTCAACAAAGAAGGGAAAGGGAACCCCTTGAGGATAAATTTAAAGCTGTTGAGGAATCTCATAAGAGGAAAGAGGAGGAAGAGTGCCTACAAAGAGAAAAGGAGGCTAAAGAACTTGCTCAATATGAACAAAGGTCTAAAGAAGCATGGGATAAGGTTAAAGAGCTTGAGACGCAAAGAGATCAAATGTATGAGGAGAAGAGGTTAGAAGAAGAACATTTGAAAAAGGAGTTAGAGGCTAAAAAGCTGCAAGAGCAAAAGGAAAAGTAGAAGCTGAAAGACTAGCAAAAGAAGCTACCAAAAGAGAACAACAACAGGTACAAAAGGTTGACTCTCAAACTAGGACCACCATATTGCAACCTCTTTCTTTTGCTACTGCTAACTTTTTCTTCCACACAAGTGGTCATCACTCTTGTTGCTCCAACATGGCTCAAACTAGACCTGGAAAGGAAGCAAAAAGTTCAACCTCAGCCTTTGAATTTGGATGAAATGATGAAGGAGATAAAGAAGGAGAGACACAAGAAAAAGGCCAGGGTCCTCCATTATACTAAGCTCATAGATACAAGTGAGATTGTCGTTGAATGTGCAATCCTAATGGTGGAAAAAGATAGGCAAGACATGCAAATAACTGATTACCAATTGGGCACTGTCAATTTTGGGAGACCTACAAGGAATCAACAAATGAACCTCATTGACATTGTGGCTTTCTCTACCAAATCTAAGATGATCAAAGATCAGCAGAAGAAGAATGAAATTAAAGCCCAATTGGATTAGTTGCATAAATTCTTGAAGGATGTCTCCACTCTGATTTCTCAACAAGCTACTGCCCCAGAGACCCCAATCTTACTGAGCAAGAAATAAGTTGATGACATAGTGCAAATGAGAAGTAAGGTGGGGATGATTGGTAGGTGGATTGATTGGCTAAATCAAGAGGTTGGTGAGGTGTTGGATGATATATTTAAAGTGCATGTGGGTGCACTAGAATTAGTAGAAAAAATGAATCAGCGTGTTGAAGACTTGGAGAAACAAGATGAGGAGTATAGAGAACATGTCAACAAATTAAAAGACATTAGCAAAGTGCCAAATCCAACTCTCTTGGAGCAATCAATCCTTGATGAGGATAATGCAGATTTTATTGAGAAAACATTAAGCATAATCTGGTTTAGATCCAAATTCATCTATGAACATAAGAATGACATTCAAGAAGCTAGTCGAGACTTGAATGAACAGATTAATTAATTGGAGGCGGTGATTGTTATTCTGGTTAATGTGGAAATCCCTGTCAAAGAGGGTCTTCCTCTGGATAAATTGAAGGAGAAATGGAGCAACATATTTGAGGAAGTGATGCAAAAAGAAGATGATGGTGAATACTTGTTGTTGGATAGACTTGTGGACATCAAAGATGAGGTGAAAGTTGCTAGGAGGGAGTTGATCAAATTGACAGATATGCAAGAATTCACCTCAGTAGAGTTAAAAAGAATTAAATTTGAGGATAATTGGGTAGATGGACCTGATGAGGACATTCTTCAACAAGTATTCTCCAGCTATGATGAATATCTCCTTGATCAAGCAACACAGGAATGAGTTGGAAAATGAATGTTCTATTTTGGTGGACAACTTCCTCTTTTCTCTCCTACTTTGTAGGGTTATGACATGAGTCAAACTCCAGATCTCATCCAACAGTTTTGCCATCCTTCTTGGGCATCATATTTTGGACAACAGGGCTATCAACCATTGAACTGAAGATCAATCACTTCATGCAGTTTTGATTCCTTGATTAGTGGATCTTAGTTTTTGATTGAGAGAAATTAGTGCATAGCCTCCCTATATGTAATTTTGAGCTCCATTTTGTTATTTCAGCTGATTGAAGAAGGATTAGCCACCTGATGAGATAGTAGATAGTAGTGTTATAGTCTTAGGATTTCATAAGCTTTAAACAAGATACTTTGAAAACTCAGTTGTACTTAGATAAGTTTACAGTTTTATACAGTTTCATGTCATTGTCAAGTTTGGACCTGAATGATAATGTTAATGAATTATAATCATTTGTATTCCAGTGGATGTTGTGCATAATTATTTTCTATTTGATGCAAATCAATAGGGAAACCGGATCTAAGATTATTTCATTGAATTGTAAATGAATGGAATTCATTTATGTCTATTTGATCTGATTTTAGCAATGAGTGGGTGATATGTTTTGATCTTCAAGTAAACTTTTTATGAGTGGTTGTGATTGTTGAATTAGCACTATGAATGTATACAATGGTGTAGGTTATGCTATGGATTGCATCATGTTATGGTTTTGGTTAGTTGGAGAAACTCTCATTGTTAAAATACATGTCTAGACGTGAAGAAGTTTATATTCATGTTTTACTATTCTAAGGATTTATTCTATCTTTTTCTATTTATTTATACCCCCCCAAACATAGGTTTATTGATATGATGCAGTTTTTATTCCTTTATACCAACAGGCCCCTTGAATATTACAGTTGCATTGGCCATTGAGTAACATCAACATAGTTGAGAACTAGCTACCAAGACCTTCGAAGATAGATTGCTTTATGTTTTCTTTCTTTTTCAAGAGAAATAGGATAGAGATATTTTGTTTAATGTTGTTATGCTATTTTGACCATCAACAGATCTGGCACTAGAAGGAGGGTCTAAGGAACAAACTGGCTTGAATTGGGTCATTCTCACCAGAAAGGTTTGAAAGAGTTCTTAGATCTTCTCAAAATATGGAACCATTGGTTGAACTCCAAACCCTATCAGGTACAGACCCCAAGCCCATAGAATTTTGATTCCACCATTTTTATCGCCACTTACTCCACCTAGATTTCCACCAAATCCACCTATTCCACCACTGGCTCAACCAGTCCCACCGCCACCCATGGCTTTCTTCATAAATAATCCCTCTCCATTGGGGATTATCCTTGGTGGTATACATGATCTACCCAAGACTCCAAAGACATTTCATCCCAAATATATGCAGGGAGAATCAAGGAGTGTTGAAGAGCATATACAGGCATTTAAAGATGCTTGTACTCATGCTCAAGTGGCCCACCATGATGTTGTGTGTAGATTATTCCCTTACTCTTTGGATGACATGGCATACAACTGGTATTTGAATTTTCCCCGGGGTCTATTCTGAGTTGAACATACTTGGAAAATGCCTTTATCAATAAATTTTGGGTCTACATAGACCCTGCCATTTTGTATCACCAATTTGCTACCATAAGAAAAGAACCCCATGAACCATTACCATTGTTTAACACAAGATTCCAGAGGATGTACTGAAGGCTATAGGATCCTTACTTAGTTGCTGAAAATATTGCCATTTTGGCATATTTAAGGGTCGTAGATCCCTTGATTGGCCTATTTTGCAGAGGACATATGCTGCCATTGATATTAATTCTCTATCTAAAGTTTATCACCTGGCCATTAAATTGCAACAACAAATAAACTTACAATCGGAGACTTTAGGAGGAGTTCTTCCTCCCATAGGATATTGAATGCCTAATCCAACTCCTCTGTTTAATACTGTCCCAGGGATGTCTTATTCCCAATATGGACCCATGTTTGAGTTACAAACTCCACCACCCCTACCATTCTTAACTAATGGGGCTGAGGATTCCTCCCAACAATCACAAAATTACCATAATCAAGTTGGAGGGTCAAATCCTATTAGTCAGCCATCTGTTGTGAAAATTGCATAAAGTGAATGAACTGTTCAATTAACTAATGAAATGGAAACTCTAAAGAAGACTATATTTCATATGTCCAATGATATGACTCAATTGATATATAACCCCCCTCAAAATCAAAACCAAAACCATAATTATCAAAATCAGGGAGGGTATTCTAATAAGGGTGGTTACTCCAACCAAAACTCCAATCAGAATCAAAACACCAATCAAAACCAGAGGAAATTCCAAAGCCAAAATTCCCCTAACCAAAATTACCAAAATCAGAATAGGGGATACAACCAAAGGTCTAACAACAATAGACAATGGAACACTGGGCCAAACAATGGGGGAGTTTCCCATAATTATCAGGTTGGTGATGACAAGCCACACACTGCAAATGTGGCAGATCTCAACTTTATGACAAATTGGTGTAGACTACACGACACTACAGCTCATTTTGAATTAAACTACCCAGAAATGGAGAAGATGGTCAAGATTGCATAGGTTGATGCCCCATTGCAAGGTGCTTCCAACAAGTCTGGTGGATCCACAGATATTTCCATGGCTTATGACATATTTGATGAAGAACTTCCATTCCCTAGCCAAGAAGAAAATGAACCAGTAGAAGACGTATATGATGCTCAAGCCTTCCAATCCAAGGGAGGTCATTTCTTGAGAAATCAGAATAAGGGACCATTTACTACATCCGCCCCTCCTAACACCATTGTCCCACCCAATCAGAACATGGACAACAATCTGCCACCACCAAAGGGGCCATCTAAATCTCAAAATAAAGGTAATCCACCTTTTATTCCTAAGTATCCATTGAAAAATGATATGGAGTTTGATTTTATTGTAGAGATGCAAAAGCAAAAGACTTCATTATCATTCTTTGACATTATGAAGTGGTGCCTTGCCCAACAAGAAATTGTGTTGAAATCCCTAGAGGAGGAAGATTGATCAAAAGGAAAAAATAAGGTGACTCCAACAAATGAAATGAATGCATCCCTGTACAAGGGTAAAACAGGGACTCCACCTTTCCTTTTAAGCTTAAGGATCTTTGGAAAGAATCTACACAATTGCCTATTGGATTATGGAGCATCAGGTAATGTAATGCCTTTTTCCATATGTAGAAAGTTAGGTTTAAATCTGCTTCAAACTAATAAAAAGGTGATTCAATTGGATAAAACTAATAGTCAATGTGATAGGCGAATTGAAAAATATTCATGTACAGGTTGGATATGACCCAAGGATCCAAACTTATATGGATATCCAAGTGGTTGATATCCCAGAAACATATGGTATGTTTCTAAGCCGAGACCTAATGAAAAGCATTGGGGGATATTTGTCTCTAGACTTCTCACATAAGTGGCTACCATGGAAAGGGGTAGTGACACAAATCAGGATTGAGATTGAGCCTAGGCTAAAACACATGATCATAGAATATGATTCTCCTAACGAGGTAGCTTACTTCGAAACTGAGATAGGAGTCTACAAAAGGGAAGAAATCATGACCTTCTCAATGCTCAATTCTGATGATCCACTACCTTTATAAAATAGTGACCCAATGACGATGGTCAACCAGCAAGTTCTAATTAAAAAGTTGCAACAAGATAAGTTGGTTCTAGGGGAAGAGGCTGATTTATGGAGTTTGCTCCTCCCCAATTGGTGTAGGATACATTATCAGATTCATTCTGAGTTGACATGTCAACCATGCGTAGACATTTTGAATCATGTTTTCCAGGCCGAGGAAACTTGTGAATACCAACTTGAACAACCCACCAAGCAATTTTCATTTGAAGCTAGGGATGCCACCATCCTGACAAGAACTTGTCTCACTCAAGAGGAAGATCAATCTCAGCTTGAGAAAACCCAAGTTCTATACTTTAACCTCCAAAGAAAGATTGAGGAATCTCAATCTTCATCTATCCCACCTGCCCCAGATAACCTTCCAATGCCTAAGGAATCGATGAAAAAATACTAAATTATGATCTAATCCAAGAAAATGTTCAAGAAGCAGTTCCTAAACAGGTTTTAAATATAGGATAATTTTCTCACAAACCTTGTTCGTAACAATCTTTAAATCTAGATAGCCAACACCAGTTCGAGCCGCCACCTACTTCCAGTAAGAAAAAACCTATAATCCCAAAGAAGAAAGAAATCCCAGCTCCGGACCAACTATGGAGTCTTAAATTTGATGGCTCTAAGTCCAAATCAGGGAGTGGAGCGGGAATTGAATTAACCAACCCGAAAGGCAAGACATATTTTGCATCTTATAGGTTGTAGTTTGGCTGCACAAACAACATGGAAAAATATGAAACGCTTGCTTGAGGACTAGTGTTTTCTCATCAAAAGAAGGTTACAAATCTCATGGTTATGGGGGATTCTGAAGTTATTGTTAAGCAAGTCCATAGTCAATACACTTGTCACAACAAAAGATTGGCTTCCTATAGGAACAGAGTTTGGAATCTGATTGAATATTTTGACACTTTTGGAATCACTTTGATTCCTAGAGAATAGAATCAGATTGTTGATGCACTTGTTGTTGCTGCCAGTACTTTGGAGCCTATGCAGGACTCCAAGTTGAAGAGATTATTGGTGGAGTTGGTCTCGATCCCAACCATCCCAGATAATGTCTAAAATTTTTAGGTCTTTGATGATGACCAACATATACTTTCCTTCTTGGCAAGTTTAGATGTATTTGAGGGACAAATAATTGATGAATCAGAAAGAGACCACGAAGATTGGGATCCTGAAAATTTTGACACTGAAGGAATACTCAACTTGAAAAGCAACAGCATTCCCAAGGGGATGGTAGCCTTGGAGAGAATTTTTGACTCAGACCCTCGGGCTTGTGAAAGGGTGCCAACAAAAATTAATGGAGGGAAGTACAAATATGTTAATTTGGTTGATTTCAATCCAGAAAGGAATGTGTATATAGGCAAAACCTACCCTGAGGAAATTAGAGATAAAATAATTAAGGTGTTGAAAGAAGACATTACAACAATTACTTGGGGATATGAGGATTTGAGGACCTTTGATACTATAGTCATCACACATACCATACCTTTGAAGCCAGAGGTGAAGCCCTTTCGCCAAAAGCAACACCTGGTGAATGCCTTGATCGAGCCGTTAATTCAAAAGGAATTACAAAAGTTGTTGTTCGCAAGGATAATCTTCCTAGTATGGCATTCCACTTGGGTTGCTAACTTGGTCCCTGTGAGCAAGAAAAATGGTGAGATTAGATTGTGTGTTGATTTCAAGAATTTAAATAAGGCCTCAAAGAAGGATAATTACCCACTTCCTTCTCTTGATGAGGTATTGCAAACTATTGATGGATCCTAGATGATTTCATTTTTAGATGGCTATTCGGGATATAATCAAGTTCTAGTCAATCATGAAGATAGAATGAAAACTTCCTTAACCACCAAGTGGGGGGCATTTTCCTATTAGAGGATGTCATTCAGTCTTATCAACACTAGAGCTACCTTTCAGCGGGCAATGGACGTAGAATTCAAAGACTTAATAGGTAAATGTATCATTATTTATGTGGATGACTTAACTATGTTTTCTAAAAATAGAAAGTACCATGTTATAGATTTAGCAAAAATTATTAAGAGATGTATAAGTTATGGCATTTCTCTTAATCCCAAAAAGCGTGTGTTCAGAGTTTCTGAAGGGAAAATCTTGGGTCATGTAATATCAGAAAAAGGGATATCCATAGACCCTGACAGAGTTGAGGCCATCCTAAAATTGACAATGCGAGGGAGTAAGAAGGAAATGAGATCTTTCTTCAGAAGTATCAATTTTGTGAGGAAATTTATAACTAGGTTTGTAGAGATTGTCAAACCTCTTAATGAAATGATGAAAAAGGATGCAAAGATAGAATGGAGTAATGAAGCTAAATCTGCTTTTTCATAGATTAAACAGTCAATTTATGAGGCACCAACTTTAACTAGCCCAGATTATTTAAAGCCTTTTTATATATATTCTTTTGCATTTGATCATTTGTGTGTTGCTGTGTTGACACAGCGAAAAGGCGAGGGAGATGAAAGACCTATTGCTTTCATGAGTTCCTCATTTAACAATGCAAAAGTTAGATATCCACCCCTTGAAAAGTAGGCTTTTGCACTTGTGCGAGCAGTAAAAAAAAATCAAACATTACATCCTTCGTAGTTAGGTCATTTCCATAGTTCCTAATCCCACTTGAAGTCTCTCCTCATGCAAAGTGAATTAGGGGAGAGAAGAGGAAAATGGATGGCCATTTTACAAGAGTTTGATCTAGAAATACATCCAATGAAGCTCATTTGAGGACAAGGCTTATCTAAAGCTATGGCAGATGTTGACAAGAATATCACTTGCCAGCAAAACACAGTGCAATCATTCACAAAGGATCCTTGGTATACAGATATGATCTTCTTCCTCCTTAATAATAGATTCCCAAATGGGTTGAATGCTACTCAAAGAAGAGCATTGAGGATGAAGAGTACTCAATACATGCTTAAAGGAGGATCCTTATACAAAAGAAATTTTTAAGGTGTTTACCTGCGTTGCTTGGATCAACAAGAAGCAAAACATGCCATTGTTGAGTTTCATGGTAGACATGGCACGGGGCATGGGTCTATCAATTCCTTAGCACATTAGATTCTTAGATCAGGCTACTATTGGCCCCATGTGTTCTGAGATGCACACCAACACGTTAGGACATGTCACACATGTCAGACCTCTGCATCCAAGGAATGTAATCCAGTGATGCCTTTACAACCTATGTATGAGGTAAGACCATTCGCCCAATGGGCACTGGATTTTGTGGGAGTTATTAATCCAAACTCATCTACAGGTCATAAATTCATTTTGACAACAACTGACTACTATACACGTTGGACTAAGGCCTAGCCCTGTAAAAAACAACACCACAAATGTGGTCATCAAATTTCTCAGTGAAAACGTCATACCCAGGTTTGGGGTACCATTTGTCCTAGTATGTGACAATGGCCTAACTTTTTCTTTTGCTAAGTTTATTCAATGGGCCTATGAACACAAAATTATTTTGAAATATTCATCTAATTACTACCCATAGGGAAATGGAGTAGCTAATTCTAACAACAAAAACCTACTGGAAGTAATAAAAAAGTTGCTAGAAAATAACCCTAGAGACTGGCATACCCAACTGAGATTTTCCTTATGGGCAGATCGAACTCACATTAAAGTCACCCTAGGGAATTCACCATTTAAGTTAGTCTACGACCAAGAGCCGGTCTTTCCTATACATTTTCTGATACCTACCCTCAGGTTCATGCAAGAGTTATATTCAAAAGATGATAGGATAGATGTTAGGCTAGCTAATTTGCTAAATATGGAAGAACAAAGAGACGCTAATTTACAACAGTTCTCTAAACATCAAGTTGTAGTCAAATGTTGGTTTGACAAGAGGGCCAAAATTAAGGCCTCTAGGATATTAGATCTTGTGTTGCTATGGGATAAAGCTAAGGAGAAGAAAGGAGACAACCAAAAGTTTGATAAACTTTGGTTGGGTCCATATCAGATAGCTGAAATCCTAGGTGAGAATGCTTTTCATTTGAGCACCCTAATAGGAGAACTTGTTCCATTGCCTATCAATCGTTAGTTTCTCAAGCAATACTTTGGCTCATTAGGGTCTTATTTCTATTGATTGTATATATGTAATTAGTTGTTCTTTGTTTTGTTTGTTTGTTTTTTTTTCTTTTATTTTCTTGTTGTTGTCTTTTTTCTTTTCTTTTTATCTTGTTTTTGTTGGGGACCTTCATTTTCTTCCATTTTGAAATGAAGGGGTAGGCACTAGGAGAGAAATTGGTTTAGATTTTTTCAAAAATGTATGTTGAAAGATTTTGTTCTAAACTTGTGTCTTATGATCATTTTAAACAATGGTTTGAAAAGTTATTACGAATAAGGTAAATTGTAAACAATCTCATGAATCATGATTGAAATCTGTCACAAAATAGATAAAACATCTACCTATGTAAAATTCCTAGTTATCTTAGGGTGGTTGTATCTCTGACAAATCTGATTCCCAACACTATCATAAGGTCCACTTTAGTTCTCAACCCACATTTCAAATTAATTATAACTGAGTATTGAGAAAAGTTATTAAAGAATTCCTACAATTGAAGCCTATATATAAAAAAAAAAGAGAAAGAGAAAAGAGAACTATTGAAAGAAGGAAATATCAATATCAAATGGGTGATAGAAGTATCTCTATCGAGGCTATGGACACCTATCTAGCAGTAGAGCAATACTTTGAGAGAACTAGAGGTATCTTTGTCAGGGCTATGAACACATGGCTGGAAACAAAGCAATGCCCAAGATATTATTACATGAAAGTTAAAGGACTCAACCTATGTAGCTTGAATCTTAGGTATAGTTGTTCAGGGGTAAGGAAAGTTTTTATGAAGAAAGATGCACCGTATGTGCACACACTCAGATTCAAAATAGTTCATGATTGATTTACATCTAAGATTCTAGCTCAACCTTGCTCAATATATCTAATCCTATTTGAGTTAGAATGTTTATAAACCAGAGGTTCTGGGTGATTGAATTCTTTAGTGTCTTGAAAATGGGTAAACCATTTTCCTAGCCGAATCGCCATTTGTTATACCTTACATAACCACCCCATTTTTTTTTGGATCAAAATGGGTCCCCCTTTGTTTTTGTTTTGTCCTTGGTTTTTTGTTTGGGTCTTAGGAGTTATTCTTTTTCCTCCTAAGCCCTTGTTTCTTTTGGTCTGGTGGAAGTGGAGTCGGAATGAAAACTAGACTTAGAACTTTTAAGGGTTCCAAGTCCAGATTCGGTTCCAGTTCCGGTCCCACCCTTGCCTCGTTCTTTCCATCATATTTTGGTTTGTCTTGCGCTCTTAGGTTTGTTTCTCCCTTGAGTTGTTTCTTGTTTCTCTGTGTTTTTTTTTTTGCTCTGGTAGAAGCGGAACTAGAATTGGAGTTGAACTTGGAAATTTGTAAAAGTTTTGAATCTGGTTTTCATTCTAATCCCACTCCCGTTCACTTGCCTTTTGTTTTGTCTTCGTTGGTGTCTAGGTCAGGCCCAGCGTTTTGGTCCCACTTCCCATCATTTCCTTTTCCCTTGTCTCGATGTTGTGTTCCTTTGTCAAGGACGGAACCAGAATTGGAACCGAACTTGGAACTTTGTAAAAATTCCATGTCCGGTTTTGGTCCCAATTCCGCCCTGTTTCCCTTTGTTGTTTGTCCTTGTCGCGGGTCTAGAACTGGGTCCAAAGTTGGATAAGAGACTTGGATAAACTTTTTGTTCTGGATCCGTGTCCACGTCAGCCCTGCCTTTCATTTCCACATTGGTTGATTACTCATTCACATTTCTAGTTCGGCTCCTGATCAACCGCATTTATTGCATTAATTGTAGCCTCCTCACACACGCGAAATGCTTTTTAAAACTAAATCAAGGTTAACTAGTTCATTATTTTTATTATCTAAGTTGTTTTAGTGAACCAAAGCTAGGGTAACTTCAAAAGGAGCATGATTTGATTATGGAGGCACGTTGGTGAGCGGATTCTTATCCAATTTCAACCTTTCTTGTGGTGTTTCAAGGTAGGGTCTTTTCTCGTTCTTTTCCCATTTTTTTGTTTGTTGTTTTGTTTTTGTGTTCATATTCATGGTTTTCTTGTGCATTCATGGGAACTTTCCTGTGAATCTTCGCTCGTTCCCTTGTGTGTTTTTGGTTTCATTTTTTCCTTTTCTATTTTTTGTTTTTCTTTTTCTATCTTTCTGTTTGTTTCTTTTGTTGTTTTGTTGTCGCTTTCGTGGTAGGTCCATTCTGTCATGCCCTAGTTTCTAAACTAGGGTTTCAGTTGATGGGGTCCTCTGTGCTTTAAATTCTTTAAAATCTATTTAGTGACCCCTTTGATCTTATTCTCATGTTGGTTCAGTGATTTTCATGTTGGGTTCTTGATGCCCTAATTATCTGAGTCGACAAGTCATGCAAACTAGGGTTTGTGCGATGACCTTTACAATGTCGAGCCCTAAAAGTTAAAATTCGGTCTTTATTCTATTAAATGATGAGTTTAAGCCCCTTAAGTTGAAGTTCCCTTATGATCCCATGTGACCCAAGTCCTAAAGCTCATGTGAATGCGCCTTTAAGAAATTGCTTCATTTGAATGGTAAACTGGCGGAAGCAGACCCGGGAATGAACTTGTCCCATAATTGTTTGCATGGGAGTTCATTCCTAAAATGATCCTACTTCCGATGACCATTGACTTTGATCTTCATCCTTTCCTTTTAGCAGAAGCAGAACCGGACTGGGGAATGAACTTGGAACTATCGATTGATTTTTGATTCAGTTTTTGTTCCGATCTCGGTTCCGGTCTTATTCCAGTTTCGGTCCCGATCCCGCCTATGTTAAATGTTTCATTGTTACTGATTCTTCTTTGACTCCACTTTTGGTGAATATGAAATTTAAATAATATCCCAAGGGAGTAGAGAGGTATTGATGATGTGATGATTTTGATGCCTTTGTTCATCTAATCCAAGGTTTTACTGCAGAAATAGAAGATGTTAAGAGCATGAGAGGAGGCTTCTCAAAGAAGCCAACCTACAGAGAGTTCAAGGCAAGGGACCAAGCCTAAGAAGATAAAGGTGGAATAGCTCCCCTACACCTTGAGGTATAAGCACCAAAGTCCTATTATTACAACTAGCAAGCTGGATTGAGATTGGGCGGATATTACAGACACAAACTTGGGCCCATTCAATAATGAGGAGTTGCATGAAGAAACCTTCAGTGAGGAGGTAACAGGGAGAACACAAAGAATTGTTCAATGTAGATTGGCTCATGTTTCCCTCTTTCCTCTATCAGTCCAATGTCCAGAATTGATACTTACTACAACTGGAGCCTACAATCCTTCTACCAAACAATGTGTGGACTTGCAGAGGAATATCATAATTGATCTAACACCACAAATGATAAGGTTCACTTTCAATCTCCCTACCCATAGAGCCCCAGGAAACTCAATGAGGCAGAAGCCCTACAATTATATAGCAACAAGAAGGAGGTTAGCAAGACTCATATGAACAAACATTGGATGAGAGTGGAGAAGAAATCCCTAGCCAAACTCCCTGATCGGCCCAAGAGATCAGATTTCACCAAGGAGATTGATGATATAATTATGATTATCTCCAGAGTATTTGGAAAAAGGGATTCCTCATAGTTCAAGGAATGGATGTTCCCATTCATTCAAACCATTCTAGATGGAAGGCAGTAGTTTGATTGGCCATTGATCTTGTCAGAGTGCCCACACAATCAAATTCTCAAAGTCAGGGAGACAAAATGCTTCTTCATGACTTCCTATGTCATATGTGTAGCTGCAAGAAGAGGTATATTTCTTGGTTTGAATGCAGTTGAGATATTGGAAGAAGCCCCTAGACAAAAAAAGGTGTGGGATCACTATGACCAGCTGACCTTGCAGACTTTTGAGTCACACTATAGAAGATTTAATGATGCATTCTTGTATGTTATCATTAACCAACTAATAGGAGATGATGGATATAGATTGAGCAGAGATGCCATGGAATTTACTGCATAATGGGGACATTGGTACATCCAATACCCCAAGTTCACTTATTTTAGGTTGGATGGTTTTGATGGCCATCCTCATCTAATGCCTAGGTGTTACAATAATAGGATTGTTTTTATGGAATTTATTTATCAAGCTATAGCAGTTAATCTCAAATTTGCTAGGAAGCATAAGACAGGTTGTCACAAATTCACCATGAAATTAGGTGAGTATAATGTGGCAGCCAAGGTAATTTGTGATGAGTTAATCCATTTGAAGTTGGGCTTGTATACCTCTAGGAAGTATTTTGATCCCAAGCACAAGATGCAGGGTTTGCTTCCTATTGTTTTTTATAAACATTTCAATCTGCTAGAATATTTTTGGATAGATCTATAGGATGACTATGATTTGAGAAGAATAAATTATGAAAGATTTCCCATTCCACTCATGGTTGAATATAGGGTGAAGGATGATATTCCTGATACTTTGTCAGATGATGGGGTAACCTTAGATCCCCAATATGATGCTAAAATACAAGCACTAAGGACTTGGATCCAGTGGATTGGGATGCAAAGGAATCCATTGATATCAAACAGATTGCAATTGATGCTAAGGCACAAATTGATGCATTGGTTAAACAACAAGAATTGGAGGCTAAATCCAAGGCTGAGCAACTTTCTAAGCAATGACAAAAGGACCAGGAACTCAACACCAAAGATGAAAGAGATAGATTGGCTATGATACAAAAGATCCATGAACTGGAAGAGAACAAAGCTCAACAAAGAAGGCAAAGGGAAGCCCTTGAGGCTAAATTTAAAGTTATAGAGGAAGCTCATAAGAGGAAAGAGGAGGAAGAGTGCCTACAAAGAGAAAAGGAGGCTGAAGAACTTGCTCAATATGAACAAAATTCTAAAGAAGCATGGGATAAGTGGTGCAGGAGCACCTGCCAAGGTGCCAAGGTGCAAGCATATTTTGATGTTTTGTTTTAAAAATCTATTTCATTTTGTTGTGTAAGGTCTTTAACACCTTTAGATTGCGTTTGAGGACCTTTTGGGTCATAAGAAAAAGTTAAAATAAATGGGTAAATCTTTTTGTGGTCATTTCCTAAGCTTTTGGAAAAGATTGCAAAATACACTATGTTCTACAACTGGAGGTTTTTGACCGATTTTAGGCTTAGAGAAGGAAACCTAACCATTTCCAAAGTATTGTAAAAGTGATTTCTTGACCTTTTGAGGTTGTTGGAGGATTTTGAGCATGGAAGTTTCATGAAAGCAAGAAGAAACAGTGATTTTGTGTTGGAAAATATAGTTTTTTTCTATTCTTGTGTCTAAAACAGCAAGTAGATGATTTAAATAAAGCATTTGTTGACTTGTTAGCATGTAGAGGATCCTTCTAAAGCTTTTTATTGGCCTTTTCAGACAACTTTTCTATCGCTGTCTTTCATTTTGCAAATTTTGTGTGTTTGTTTTAGTTTTCTTTTGACTGGTAAATTCCAGAAAATGGAGTTTTAGTTTTGTTTCCTATCTGTACCAGGAAGTATGGATGTTGTGGAAATAAGGAAAAACTCCCTCTTTGTATATAGTGTAAATATTGGAGTCTTTGTGAGTCATGCAAGCAGGACGATGATCTTTTCCTAGGCGAGGTTGTGTTGCTTGATTAGGAAAGATGGTGTAAAGTTTTCTTCCAATGTTGCAGGGGTGTTGACCACTCGAAACCCAAGTGTGAAAATATGGTTGGAGACCTTACAAAGGTCTGACAGGTGGCAGGAATCATCACCAAGTCATCTAGAGGCAGAAGGAAGAAGACAGTCCTCCTTGTAACCAAGAAAAGGCTCAAAAAGCCCTAAAATACTAAAAATCAGCAATAGCCCTGTGTACGGCATGAGAAGGGCTGAAACCACTAAAATCTTGAAGAGTTACAAATTTGAGCCAGGGTTCTTTCTTTGAGATTATGGTGTTCTTTTAGCAGGGAGAAGTATTAAACATTTTTCTTATTGGAGGAGGCCTAATTCTAGTAGCCCTCCCCAAACCCTAGACTAGGGTTTTGAGAAAGCGATAGGGAAGAGGGCTATGGAGGTGGAACAAGAACCCTCTCTAGACTATATTTGAAGTTTTGAAACCTTATACACACCCCTGAAATGAGGTTAGGAATAATTTAGAGATTAACTGGTCTTTAAGCTGATTAAGGGCTAGTTGGTGAAGAGAGGAAAAGCACCAAGAGATGCTTGGTTGAGGCATTGTGAACGATTTGGAACTTGATAGCAGGGTTGGCAGCAAGGACCAAGGGTGCCTAATTATTTTGGGGACCTATAGGTTTAGTGGTGGAGAGAAACACCAAGGGTTATCAACTGAAGACCCAGAGCATTGAGCCAGTGATTGACTCAATCCAACCTTCTTTTTCTATCAGATTGGTATCAAAGCCCAGCTAAAGATTTGGGAAAGCAACTTATATGTCAGAGGTTGAATCAAGTGAAACGCCCAAGATGGTGACAAATGCACAGTTAGCCAAGATGGTTGAAGAGCAAGAAGAGGATAACAAGTCTCTAAAGGAAAGAATAGAGCAGCTTGAGGAAGCACTGAACAAGGTGAAGTTGGAAAGTAAAGTGCCAAAAGAAGAAGAGGTTGCAGAGGAAGACAAAATCCCTAAACCTGACCCTGTTCTGGAGGAGGAGCCTTTCTTGAAGGCATTAAAAGCCCTAAGTGGAAAAGGACTTGAGGGCATACCACTATTCCATGGAAAGATGGACCCTGATTTGGTCATGGACTGGATAGATGGAATGGAGAATCACTTTGAGTGTGATGGAGTCACAGAAGCACAGAAGGTGAAGGTTGCAAAATCAAGGTTGAGGGGATCAACTTTGACATGGTGGAAATTTGTCCAGACTGAAAGGGAGAAAGAAGGCAAGCAGCCCATATCAACCTGGAAAGGAATGGTTGCTAAAGTGAAAGAAGCATATATGCCAGATGATTATGAGATCCAACTTCACAAGAAGAGGCAGAGTTTAAGACAAAAAGACCAAGATGTCAACACCTACACTGAAGAGTTCCAGAAGCTTTGCTTGAGATCAAATGTGGCAGAAGATGAGAGCCTAAAAGTGGCTAGGTACCTCAATGGTTTGAAGTGGAACATACAGGAAGAGATGGCTTTACTCAGCCCCAAGATAGTCCACCAATGTTATCAGCTGGCTATAAAGATTGAAGAGAGGAATAAAAGAAAGCATGATCAGTCCTCTAAGGGCAGAGGCAGAGGTAGAGATCAGAGAGGATAGCGTGGAGGTTACCAAGGAAGAGGTAATGATCAAAGGAACCAAGGAGAATCTAAGCTTACCGAACATGGAGGTGAAACCTCTTCAAGAGGAGGATTTAATAGAGGAAGAGGACCTCAAGGGGGTTCAAACAGAGGAAGAGGACTAGGCAGAAGTAACTCCTACTTTGCCACCATGAAATGTTATCACTGTAATCAGCTAGGTCATCCAGCTTATAGATGCCCGGAGAAAGATTCTTCATCTAGCAATGAGAAAAGAGTAGCTTATGCACAAGAGGACACCATGAGTGTCAAATCCCCTCAGATCAGTTATATAGAATCAAAAGTAGGTGAAAATCTGATGTTTAATAGAGTGTTGATCAGACAACCGGTCAAGGAAGAACCCAAGCAAAGAAGAGCTTTGTTTAGAGCAAGGTGTAAGATATTGGGGAAGGTATGCAAGGTCATTGTAGATTCTAGTTCTACAGATAATATCATCTCTGAGGAGGTAGTAACCAAGTTAAAATTGCATAAGGTACCTCATACCAATCCTTATAAAGTCACATGGTTGAACAAAGGGCAGAGTGTTCTAGTGAATGAGCAAGTTACAGTGGAATTCTCAATTGGAGGCTAAAAAGACAAGCTGATTTGTGATGTACTACCCATGGATGCATGCCATCTTCTTCTTGGCAGGCCATGGCAATATGACAGAGGTGCTATATATCATGGGAAGGAGAACACCATTGAATTCAAGAAGGATGGAAGAACCTTTAAGCTGCAATCATTGACTGAGGATGATGAAGGACAATCCAAGGTTCCTAACATTATGTTGAGCAGTGGCAAGGAGTTCATCAAGGATCTACACCAAGGGAATGAAGGTTATGTGGTCTTAATGCAGTCCAAAGAGGAAGAAAATGCTGAGAAGACAATCATACCTGAAACAGTTCAAAGGCTGCTAGAAAAGTACAAGAGCATAGTGAGTGATGGAATACCTGCAACTCTACCACCAAAGAGAGCAATAAGCCATCAAATTGACTTCATACCTGGAGCCTCATTGCCTAACAAAGCAGCATATAACCTTACACCTTAGCAGAACCAAGAGGTGGCAAGACAAGTGGAAGAATTGTTGAATCAAGGTCTAATTCAAAAGAGCATTAGCCCTTGTGCAGTCCCAGTTGTTTTAGCAACAAAGAAAGGAGGTAAGTGGAGACTTTGTACTGATTCTAGAGCAATTAATAGGATCACCATTAGGTATAGATTTCCAATACCTAGAATTGAAGATTTAATGGATTGCCTTGGAGGAGCATAGTATTACACTAAGTTAGATCTTAAGAGCGGGTATCACCAAATCAGAATTAAGGAGGGTGATGAGTGGAAGACAGCTTTTAAGACAAATGATGGTTTGTATGAGTGGAAAGTGATGCCATTTGGCCTCTCAAATGCCCCTAGCACATTCATGAGACTAATGAATGAGGTGCTTAAGGATTTCACAGGGATTTTTGTGGTAGTCTACTTGGATGACATACTGATTTTCAGTAAGATAGCAGAAGAACATTTGAAACATGTGGAGATGGTTCTAAAAAGGCCGCAAGAAGAATAGTTGGAAATCAACCTTGAAAAGTGTGAGTTCTTCAAACAAGAACTTGTGTATCTAGGCTTTGTGGTATCCCAAGGAACACTGAAGATGGATCCAAGTAAGGTGGAAGCCATCCTAAACTGGCCTACACCAACCACAGCAACAGAGGTAAGAATTTTTCATGGTTTGGCTCAGTTTTATAGAAATTTCATAAGAAATTTTAGTGGTATATGTGCACCGGTGTTAGATACAATCAAGGGTGGCCAGAAAACAAAGTTTAAGTGGACGCTGATAGAGGGTTTGAAAAGTTGAAACAAGAGGTAGCAACCCAGCCTATACTTTTGTTGCCTAGTTTTGATAAGTTGTTTACAATTGAGTGTGATGAAAGTGGAGTAACAGTAGGAGGATTCCTTAGTCAAGAAGGTAGGCATGTGGCCTTCTTTAGTGAAAAACTCAATGAAGCCAAGAAAAAATACTCCACCTATGATCTGGAACTTTATGCTTTAGTGCAGTCCCTTAGGAAGTGGAGGCATTATTTAATGCCCAAAGAGTTTGTAGTCTTCACAGATAACCAGGCACTTAGTTACATCAACACCCAAGAGAAGTTAAGCAATAGACATTTGAAATGGATGGAGTACATCCAAGCCTTTACATTTACCATTAAACACAAGAAGGGGCAGAAAAACAAAGTAGCAGATGCATTAAGTAGGAGGATGTTGACAGTCCAAGAGATACAGCTGAAAAGCATTGGATTGGAGAGTTTTAAAGATCTCTATGGTGAGGATGAAGATTTCTCAGAAGCCTACAAGGTATGTTCAGATTTTGCAAATCATTTTCATAGTCAATATGCTGAGTATACTCTACAAAATGGATTGTTATTTAAGGGAAATCTGTTATGTGTCCCAAGAGGATCAATGAGGGAAAATCTGATCCAAGAGAAACACAATGGCAGTCTTAGTGGGCATTTTGGAATCAATAAAACTTTAGAGCTGGTACAAAGATTTTATTACTAGCCTAAGTTGGCAAGAGATGTTAGGAAGTATGTAGAACAATGTGTTGTTTGCCTAAAAGCCAAAGGGGGAGCTAGCAATGTTGGTTTGTATCAGCCCCTGCCTATTCCTAACAGACCATGGGAGTGTGTGAGCATGGATTTTGTGGTAGGTCTTCCTAAGACCAAAACTGATTTTGACAGTGTTTTTGTAGTTGTGGATAGATTCAGCAAGATGAGTCACTTTATTCCTTGCAAGACTACACATGATGCAAGTTATATGGCCCATCTCTTTTTTAGGAAAGTTGTAAGAATCCATGGATTTCCATTGAGCATTGTCTCAGATAGGGATGTGAAGTTCATGAGCCATTTTTGGAAAACACTATGGAGTAGATTGGGTACAAATCTATCATTTGGATCAGCATACCATCCTCAGACCGATGGTCAAACAGAGGTGGTTAACATAGTGTTAGGTAATCTATTGAGGTGCTTGACAAAGGAATATGGACAGACATGGGATATGGTAATTTCTCAAGCTGAGTATGATTATAATGATAGTGTTAATAGAACTACAAGAAAAAGTCCATTTGAAGTTGTGTATGGGATGCACCTAAGAGGAGTTTGTGAACTTAGAGACCTTGGAACAATGGAGAATAGGAGTGGATATGCAAAAGACTTCACTCAGACCATGAAGGAGATTCATGAGCAGGTTAAGAAGACAATCACAGCAGCAACACAAAAATTGAAGGATAAAGTTGATGAGTCAAGGAGAGATGTGCAGTTTCAAGTAGGTGATTATGTGATGGTTCATTTAAACAAATCAAGGTTGTAGAAGGGCATGTCAACCAAAATGCAGATGAAAAGAGTAGGACCATGCAAAGTGTTAGCTAAGTATGGGAAGAATGCATACAAGGTAGAACTTCCATCAGATTTGGGTATATCTCCTGTATTCAATGTTGTTGATTTGATCAGGTATAAGGGCACAGTCAATGATGAAGCTCAGAACAGTCAAGAAATCTTTAAGGATATCAGTAATATACCCCCTCCAAGTCAAGAGAAAGCTTAGGCAGAGAAGGTCTTGGAGTCCAGGGTGAAGAAAGCAACAAGACACAAGGCATACATGGAACACCTTGTCAAGTGGAAGGGCAAACCTGAATCTGAGGCTACCTGGGTTGAAGAAGAAAATTTCAAGTTCTAAGCAAGGAATTTATTTATCATTGATATCTCCTCAAGTTCCTTGATCTTTGTGCTGAGAGGGGCAGAATGGTGCAGGAGCACCCGTTAAGGTGCCAAGGTGCAAGCATATTTTGATGTTTTGTTTTAAAAATCTATTTCATTTTGTTGTGTAAGGTCTTTAACACCTTTAGATTTTGTTTGAGGACCTTTTAGGTCATAGGTAAAAGTTAAAATAAATTGGTAAATCTTTTTGTGGTCATTTCCTAAGCTTTTGGAAAAGATTGCAAAACACACTGTGTTCTACAACATGAGGTTTTTCACTGATTTTAGGCTTAGAGAAGGAAACCTAACCATTTCCAAAGTATTGTAAAAGTGATTTCTTGACCTTTTGAGGTTGTTGGAGGATTTTGAGCGTGGCAGTTTCATGAAAGCAAGAAGAAACAGTGATTTTGTGTTGGAAAATACAGTTTTTTTCTGTTCTTGCATCTGAAACAGCAAGTAGATGATTTAAATAAAGCATTTTTTGACTTGTTAGCATGTAGAGGATCCTTCTAAAGCTTTTTATTGGCCTTTTCAGACAACTTTTCTATCACTGTCTTTCATTTTGTAAATTCTGTGTGTTTGTTTTAGTTTTGTTTTGACTGGTAAATTCCAGAAAATGGAGTTTTAGTTTTGTTTCATGTCCGTACCAGGAAGTATGGACATTGTGGAAACAAGGGAAAACTCCCTCTTTGTATATAGTGTAAATATTGGAGTCTTTGTGAGTCATGCAAGCAGGATGATGATCTTTTCCTAGGCAAGGTTGTGTTGCTCGGTTAGGAAAGATAGTGTAAAGTTTTCTTCCAACATTGCAGGGGTGTTGACCACTCGAAACCCAGGTGTGAAAAGATGGTTGGAGACCTTAAAAAGGTCTGACAGGTGGCAGGAATCATCACCAAGTCATCTGGAGCTAGAAGGAAGAAGACAGTCCTCCTTGTAACCAAGAAAAGGCTCAAAAAGCCCTAAAATACTAAAAATCAGCAATAGCCCTGTGTACGGTATGAGAAGGGCTGAAACCACTAAAATCTTGAAGAGTTACAAATTTGAGCCAAGGTTCTTTCTTTGAGATGATGGTGTTCTTTTAGCAGAGAGAAGTATTAAACATTTTTCTTGTTGGAGGAGGCCTAATTCTAGTAGCCCTCCCCAAACCCTAGACTAGGGTTTTGAGAAAGCGATAGGGAAGAGGGCTATGGAGGTGGAACAAGAACCCTCTCTAGACTATATTTGAAGTTTTGAAATCTTATACACACCCCTGAAATGAGGTTAGGAAGAATTTAGAGATTAACTGGTCTTTAAGCTGATTAAGGGCTAGTTGGTGAAGAGAGGAAAAGCACCAAGAGATGCTTGGTTGAGGCATTGTGAATGATTTGGAACTTGATAGCAGGGTTGGCAGCAAGGACCAAGGGTACCTAATTATTTTGGGGACCTATAGGTTGAGTGGTGGAGAGAAACATCAACGGTTATCAACTGAAGACCTAGAGCATTGAGCCAGTGATTGACTCAATCCAACCTTGTTTTTCTATCAATAAGGTTAAAGAGCTTGAGAGGCAAAGAGATCAAATGTATGAGGAGAAGAGGCTAGAAGAAGAACATTTGAAAAAGGAGTTAGAGGCTAAAAAGTTGCAAGAGCAAAAGGAAAATGTAGAAGCTGAAATACTACCAAAAGAAGTTGTAGAAAGAGAACAACAACAGGTATAATAGGTTGACTCTCAACCTAGGACCACCATATTGTAACCTCTTTCTTTTGCTACTGCTACTTCTTCTTCCACACAAGTGGTCACCACTCCTGTTGCTCCAACATGGCTCAAACTAGACCTGGAAAGGAAGCAAATAGTTCAACCTCAACCTCTGAATTGGGATGAAATGATGAAGGAGATAGAGAAGGAGAGACCCAAGAAAAATGCCAGGGTCCTCCATTATACTAAGCTCATAGATGTAGGTGATATTGTTGCTAAATGTGAAATCCTAATGGTGGAGAAAGACAGGCAAGACATGCAAATAATTGATTACCAATTGGGTACTATCAATTTGGGGATACCTACAAGGAATCAACAAATGAACCTCATTAACATTGTGGCTTCCTCTATCAAATCTAGGATGATCAAAGATAAGCAGAAGAAGGATGAACTTAAATCCCAATTGGATCAGCTGCATAAATTCTTGAAGGATGTCTCCACTCTGGTTTCTCAACAAGCTGCTGCCCCAGAGACCCCAATCTTACTGACCTTGAAATAAGTTGATGACTTAGTGCAAATGAGAAGTAAGGTGGGGATGCTTGATAGGTGGATTGATCGGCTCAATCAAGAGGTTGGTGAGGTGTTGGCTAACAATTTTAAAGTGCATGAGGGTGGACTAGAATTAGTAGAAAAAATGAATCAGCATGCTGAAGTCTTGGAGAAACAAGATGAGGAGTATATAGAACATGTCAAGAAATTAAAAGACATCAGCAAAGTGCCAAATCCAACTCTCTTGGAGCAATCAATCCTTGATGAGGATAATGCAGATTTTATTGAGAAAACATTGAGCATAATTTGGTTTAGATCCAAATTCATCTATGAACATAAGAATGAAGTTCAAGAAGCTAGTAAAGACTTGAATGAACAGATTGATGAATTGGAGGTGGTGATTGCTATTCCGGTTAATGTGGACATCCCTGTCAAAGAGGGTCTTCCTTAGGATAAATTGAAGGAGAAATGGAGTAACAGATTTGAGGAAGTGATGCAAAAAAAAGATGATGGTGAAGACTTGTTGTTGGATAGACTCATGGACATCAAAGATGAGGTGAAAGCTGCTAGGAGGGAGTTGATCAAATTGAAAGATATGCAAGAATTCGCCTCAGCGGAGTTAAAAAGAATTAAATTTGAGGATAATTGGGTAGGTGGAACTGATGAGGACATTCTTCAACAATTATTCTCCAGCTATGATGAATATCTCCTTGATCAAGCAACACAGGAATGTGTTGGCAAATGAACATTTTGTTTTGGTGGACAACTTCCTCTTTTCTCTCCTACTTTGCAGGATTATGACATGAGTCGAACTGCAAATCTCATTCAGTAGTTCTACCATCCTTCTTAGGCATCTAATTTTGGACAACATCACTATCAACCATTGAACTGAAGATCAGTCACTTCATGCAGTTATGATTCCTTGATTAGTGGATCTTAGTTTTTGATTAAGAGAAATAAGTGCATAGCCTCCCTATATGTAATTTTGGGCTCCATTTAATTATGGTCGGCTGATTGAAGAAGGATTAGCCACCTTATGAGATAGAAGATAGTAGTGTTATAGTCTTAGGATTTCATAAGCTTTAAACAAGATACTTTGAAAACTCTGTTGTACTTAGATAAGTTTACAGTTTTATACAGTTTCATGTTATTGTCAATTTTGGACCTGAATGATAATGTTAATGAATTATATTCATCTGTATGCCAGTGGATTTTGTGCATAATTGTTTTCTATTTGATGCAAATCAATAAGGGAAACCAGATCTAAGATTATTTCATTGAATTTTCTATGAATGGAATTCATTTATGTCTATTCGATCTGTTTTGATCTTGAAGTAAAGTTTTGATGAGTGGTTGTGATTGTTGAATTAGCATTGCGAATGTATGCAATGGTGTAGGTTATGCTATGGATTGCATCATGTTATGGTTTGGTTAGTTGGTGAAACTCTCATTGTTATAATACATGTCTAGATGTGAAGAAGTTTATATTCATGTTTTATTGTTTTAAGGCTTTGTTCTATCTTTTTTCTATTTATTTATACCCCCCCAAATGTAGGTTAATTAATATGATGTAGTTTGTATTCCTTTATACCAGCAGGCCCCTTGAATATTACAATTGTATTGGCCATTGAGTAACATCAACATAGTTGAGAAACAACTACCAGGACCTTGGAAGATAGATTGCTTTATGTTTTCTTTCTTTTTCAGGAGAAATAGGATAGAGATATTTTGTTTAATGTTGTTGTGCTATTTTGACCATCAATAGATAGTTGCAACACAAGAGTTGATGGTGAGTCAAGAAGCTTATACTTCCTCCCTTCCTCCTTGGTTGGTCTCTCAAATATCAAAGCGAAAGAAATAAATGATCTCTCCTAAAGAGCTCGATCTTGAAGAAATAGCCCCTCCAAAAGCTAAAGGGAAGAAAAAGGTGAAGGTACATTCAAGGCTTCATGTTGACAAAACTGGTCATAAGTTTGTAGAGATTGGTCTACACCCACAAGAGGAAGGCGATGTAAACATGGAGGAATACACAATCACGAGGATCCAGCTCGACAAAGTGATAAATTAAAGTGCAAAGGTAGATGCACAGGTGGTCCTAGATGCCTTAACAGGAAGGCTTGACAAGATGGAACAAGCCCGAAATATGTACAAGGAGAAGGTCGAGTGTTATGCAGCTATTTTGAGGAGACTACCAAGCTCTTCAAGAAATGTACAACCTATTGCTATGATAAGCACTAAAGACCCAGCAGTGAAAGAGGAAAAGAAGTTTGCCTCTAAAGGTAAAGTTTTTTATGATTTCATTGATGAAATAATAGAACACAGTTCACAAGTCATAGTTGTTGTGGATGAGAAGGCTACTTAGATAGCCAAGCTAAAATCAGAGTTCGACAAAGAAGAAAGCATACTTTTCCAAGAGCAAAAAGAAATGGAGAAATTCCTCTCATTTTGGTCACAAATGAAAGAGGCAAAGCTCAGTAAATTGGTGAAAGTTGGGGTAATTCTCGACAAAGAGAAATATGTGGAGGTAAGAGAATCCCTCAAGCACCACATTCAAGTGATCAAGTCTCTTATCGATGATGTCCACCAAGTACAAGAAGATGTCGAAGGACATCGTGTTATCCTTGAAAATGGAGTTAAGGAGTTACTGGGTAGGCTCCTTGATGAAGATGATATTTTCCTCCCAACCAGTGAACTTTCACAGATCTACAAGGAAGCCATCATGAAGCGAGTGGAGGATCCAAGCTTTTCAAATACCTCCATGCATACAATTCATGACATATGAATTTCTCTTGATAATCTCAAGACGCATCTTGACAGATGCAAGAATATTCACTCATCTACTAGAAGATCAATCAGCAGAGTTCACACCATTGTGGATTACACTATTGGTCCAAATGAGGCATTCATCCTGGAGACAAAGAAGAGATATGAAGACTTCCACGCCCAATGCAAGGAACCATGAAGAATTCTTTTCATCTCCAGTGTTAGATATTTTTTTCTTTCATTTACGCTTTTTGTAAATAGTTTTTGACATCTTATATCTCTTTTTCCATAATGTAATTACATGTAAAAACAAAGATGTTTTCCCAAAAATATGAACATCTTTGAATAACTCAACTTGTTAGGTGATATTTTCCTAAATTATCTCACCTAACTTTCCTAATTTTTCTCATCTACTTTTCCTAGATTTTCTCTTCCCTCTCTTTTATAAATAGGGGGGAATTCTTTTGTAATCTTTATCTTTTATCTTTTGCAGCGAAGTGCTTCCCATTTTGAGAAGCAAATACATGAAAATTTATGTTCATCTTTGTGTATCTATTTTGATTAATAATGAAGAAATTTGCATACCAAACTTTGTGTTGGATCAATTGTCTTTTGGATTTGATTGAGACTGGCAGCGATTAGTGTGTGAGATCTAAGGGCTTTGAATAAATCTGTGTAAACTTTGTGTTATGCTCTTTATTCAGATTTGTGATACTGTTTGGATAAATAATGGTGGATTATCTACAAGACATTGTTGTTGTAATGGTTCATGTTGTTCATGGAATTGCAATCTCTAGAAGACTTTGTGCTTCTAATATGACAGTCATTACAAATCTCAAGGATCCATTGGTGAAAAGCTATGAAACGACTTTGTGCCTTTGTGAGCCTTTATTTCTTATTTTATTGTTTATTATTATCATGTTGGTATCTCTATGCTTTGCTTTGACAAGATAGAGATATTGGAATTATTGCTTTGTTTTTAGTTTAAAGTTGTATCGAATCAGAACTACCAACTGTGAAGCATTGTAAAACATATTCTCTGAAAAAAGAGAGAAGTATAAATGTGACACACCCCTGTCTCATAATTGTAGTGTACATTTGTGTGAATACTTAATTAGTTTTACTTAGTTTTAGTAAGTAGTAAGAAGGGCGCCTCCCCTTTATGAGAGGAGAGATTACATCTCACACAGTTGTGGTTGAATACAAGGTTGTGTAATCTATTAAAAAGGGATTACATAATTTTCACCCAACACAAGGAACACCTTACCACCAACATATTTTATGTATGAATAAACCCATTCCTTGTGAGGATTCATGTGATATAAGTCACTTAAATCAACCAATGATGAGTCATCATTAGAAATTTTAGCTAAAAAAAATAAAGTATCATTTTCATTCATTGGATAATTTATCATTAGAAGAGTCTTCAAAATTATTTCTATTTTTCTATATTCCTTATTTATATGGACCCATTTCTCATAGCTCCAATGTTTAAATATACTCTTACTAGGTTTATTATACCATCATTTTGGATTATACCTCTCCTTATCCCCCTTTTTCATCCTACCGTTCTCTTATGTCTACCCTATACATGCAATGCATCCTTAAGCCTTCATCCATGGATGTTTCCCCATTTAATAAATAATAAAATTTGTATCAAGGGTTTCCATTTTAGGATTTTTAGTAGAACCAATGAGTGCAAAAAATAGATTCTCCCACAATTTGGGTAAAGAGTAAAGTAAAATAATACACTTAACATTAATACTACCTAGATTACTCAAAATGAGATTAAAAGAATTCAAATTTTATAATGTACATAGTCCCCTTCATTTTTAAAGAATATATATTTTTAAATAAATATTTTTTACTAGAATCTTTGTTTGGAAAATAAACTAAAAATAGTAGCATTCTTTGAGACATTCAGAAGAACTAAATCCACAAGGCACAATCATATGGTTTCTCATACCTTTTTATCTAGATTTATCCATTCTTCATTTGATATTGTGGAAACTCTACATTGATCTTTGTTCAAAGAGATCCCCCTTTTTTTTTCCCAAACATCTATCCAATTCCTTTTAATTTTTTAATAACCAACCGTTGAGTGTTTTCCATGGCTTCTCTAAACAAAATAAAATCTAAAAAGCACTAAAATAATTCTTCAAATGCAACTAATAAAACCCAACAAAGTTCTCTACAATAAATTTGTATGCTTCTAAAATGTAGCCAATGCTCTAAAGCAAAAAATATATATAGAAAGGTAAATAGCATAATGAACAATAATGAACAATAAGGATTTAATCAGTTTACAATGTGATTAGTCTGATAATTTTTTAATAAATGAAATAATGGAGAAGCAATATAATAAATTATCAAACTCATATAATTCGAGACATAAATATGGGATGTACAAAAAGAAACCCTTATGGAAAAAATCTCCAGCCTAAAGATACCCAAGGTTTTATTATTCCAAATAATATAATTTAATAATATAATATGCATATCCCTCTAGCATCAATCTTATAATATAAGAGTACCTATAAAAAAGTTAGCATCCATTATATCATTCCTCCATTATATATAAAAATTGGAAACAAGAAACCATCAAGTATTATCTAAAACTATGAGTCAAAACCATGATCCATGAAAAAATATAATGCCACTATGGTCATGGTCAAACATCTCAAAATAATATACAACTCCTATTACACTCTTCTTACACATCATAGATTTCATATGTTTTTTCATAACATTCAAATTCACCAAGATTCAGTCATAGGCACTCCATGAGGATATTTAATATTTGTATCATATCCAACAAAAGAGGAAGATGCCTTGTAAATCCCAACTTGACCTTTTCAATGTATCCTCCCTGTTAAATTTATTATTAAATTGTATCCCAAGTATCTTAGAGAATAATTAATAAATAAATAATATCCCCAACCCCTACATTGGCATCCCGTTTAGCCCACTCCAACATGTTTGGATATCTACATTATTTATCATCTACATACTTAAATGCAACTAATCAATACTTAGGAATTGCAAGGTGAATGATACACCTAGAGAAACATCCTAGTTCATGCACCTCAAATATTATAATTTGTTTTGTTAAAATTTTAAACAAAATTGTGAATTCGTCATTAATATACATACTCATGCATCTACCCATATGAGAAAGGAATCCATCCATATAGGTCAAGCATCCATCCATATGAGACAAGCATTTCTCTATCACTCTTGGATAGGAATCTATCCAAATGGGTTTAGAATCTATCCAAATGGGATAAGAATCTATCCATATATGATAGTTACATGCTCTAGCTAGAGACTTAGACTCATTGAGACCATCTAGGTCCTTAGTCACTAAAGACTGCATTTCCCTATTGGAAGTGCATCAAGGTCACTATCTATTAGGAGTATACATATATAAAAAATACTTGAGTCCCATATCAAAATTCATCCTAAAGCCTTGAGAATTCAAGAAATCCATCAAATATTTCTTTTGAGTAAAAAATGAATTTTGTTTTATCATAATTTCAATTTAAAGGTTTACCTTTAAATTTAGTTTAGTGTTTCACTTACATATTAGATTGGGAGAACAATTTATTCAATTTTTTGCACAAATTAGAAATTCAATATTTAGAGAAATCCCTAACCTCACACCTAAAAACATACATAATGGGAACCTCCTTTGTTCACTAGATTGCCTACATACCTGCTTCCAAATAGAATCAAAAATGTCTTATATATAAATACTTTTTATTTCTAATCTAGATGTTTTATGTAATTGTACAAGTTAGTATGCGACCCTTTTGAGGACCTAATTTCCCTAGATAGTTCTTAAATGGCTACCACTCACTTAGGTGAAATAGTGATGAAAATATAATTAAAAAATAATCTACTATAGACACACTCTAGTGTTTGATGTTGAGTTTTGGTTGTGGAGGTTTAATATTTACCTGGAACATAAGTTTAGGTTTTCCTTATTAAAAAAACTATTGGTTTTGTGAATTGGGTGTATATTATCCAATACATAAGAAATTTTGTTCTAACAAAATATATTAAAATCATTCAACCCAATGATTATTTTAATCTTAATTAATCTAAACTATATTAGATAAACATATATAATTATCAAAAAAAATTATGTGACCATAACTATTTGACTAGGATTCAGTACATATTTATAATACTATGCAAACTTACCATCTACTAAAAGAGATTTATAAGTAATACTCATTTATATGCAACTATTTTGATATAAAGCATAGTAGAATTTTCCTAAGAATAGAAGAAAGATTATTATTGACCTTAGTTAACTTAATCTACTATTCAATTGAAAAAGATTGAAAGAACTTATTAAAAGTTAATAATTTAGCAAATCATCTCACATGAGAGAAACCTAAATTAAAGTTTTAACTATATAAAATATATCTTCCAAACTATATCTTCCTAGTGTAAATAGCCCAAAACAATGATATAATAACTACTATTTACTATGATTCCTCATTAAGCATCATAAATCTTAAGTATCTCATTTCCACTCGTGTGCTTTGTGAAATAATAAATAACAAAAAATGGTAAAGAATTCACATAAAATCTCTCAAGGTTTCATTGAGGCTATCCAAGAGTAATCTAAATTACACAATACCCTCTTCTCCAAAAGTAAATAGGTCCTAGGATAACATCATTATTTATTATTTCAACATACACCAAAATTACTTGTTGATATGCATAAAATCCTTCAATGAGATCTCATAAATCACATTTGTTCTACCTATCCATATGACATAGTAAACCAATCTAAACATAGATGAAACTAAACTTATCACATTGTATTGTTGAGTACTTAAAATAGGTTCCACACATGTAAGTATAAAATATCGAATACAAGAGTCATTTGCAACATCATTCTGAATCTAGATGGAAAGTGTAATTAATAAGATAAATTTACCTACACTTAAAGATGGATATGTCAATTTCTCTTACCTTTCTTGTACTAGTATTAGAGAACATGTCTTATCAACCCTTAAGAGTATTTAAACTCATTCTTACATTCCAACATGTATCCTAGACTAAGAACCTCGTCTTCATTAATTTATGACTTCCTTCCCAAAGATACACCTGAGTATAAAATATCCAATACGAGAATCATTTGCAAAATTATTCTAAATCTAGATGGAACCTATAATTAATAAGATACATTTACCTACACGTAAATATGGAGATGCCAATTTCTCTTGCCTTTCTTGTACTAGTATTAGAGAACATATCTTATCAACCCTTGAGAGTATCTATTATTTCCTTACCTAAAGGTCTAGCAAGCCAAAACATTATACAATGCGTAACAAAGAATTGTTTTTTTAGTAATGTTATCTAATAGACACTTTGAGTAGAAGAAACTTTAGTGCAAGTTAATCCTTCCATAAGACCTTGAAATTTTATATTGATAGTTTCAATCATAAAAAGATTAACCTTCACCATAGTATATCAAATACCACATCCCATAAATTGAGACTCCATGAAAACCTAAAAATCTTTGTCCAATGTACTTGTTATCATTGGTGCCTATTATCAAACAGATTGCACCTGAATGCTTGAATGGCTAAATTCAACAATTTGTTGAAACATGGGAGCTATCTTCAATTTGTGGGTATTCCTATGGCAAAGATAGACCTCCAGATTCTAGGATGGTTCCTATATGATGATCAATTAGGTACTTGAATGACTTGTTTTGAGAAAAGGGTAAGAAGGATTGAACAGAATGCATGAACTAAAATTAAACTTCGGTGATGCACCTAATTGATGGTGAACTTGCAGAATAATTCACAACTTATACCTTTAGGAAATTTTGTTAACACAGTCCAATTTGAGCACTTTGAACACATTAATAATTCATTAAAAGGTTGTATGTATTCTTTCCCTATTAAGGAAAACTGAGTTTTCACAAATTAGAGGAAAAAGAAAACAACTTTTGAGCACAATTAATGACCTATGACGAACTGCAATTTTCTATATGCATGCATAAACATGACAAAAATTTGAAGGTTTCAAAAATGAAACTCATCAAAATTTCATCAAATTATTTAAACCATACAAAACACCTGAAATTGGAAAGGTGAACTCTATTTCAATTAATATCATGAAGGAAAACCTCTGTAGAAATGATAACTTATGTAACCTGTAAAGTTGTAAAACTGTATTAAATATAAAATGTTGAGTTACAAGATAGTCCTCTTTGCTGAAGGAAAAGGCAAAAAACAAGAACTAGAGGAAAAAGACTAACTTTTTCCAATATATACAAAAGGCATGCATAAAGCAGCCAATAATAGAACTAAATGAGAACTGAATTGAAAATAGCATCTCCAATGTGAAATTTGAGCAGAAGAGAAAACCCTGATAAAAATAGCTCAAACTCGTGAAAAAATGAGTGAACTCGGGCTCAAACTAGCCGTCAACTCATAACTGATCCATGGAGCACTCAAACTGAACTAGAAATCCTTCAAAAAGTGGGCTCAAACATGTGAAAACCAACTCATTTTTATCAACTCGCCCATAGGAACTGGTCGTCTATCTCTAAAATGTGCATGATGATAAGGCATCAAAGACTGAAGCAAACAGGATTTGTGAAATGATGAACTCCAGATAACAACGAATGACTTGAGTTCCACCTGCATGTTTTCATGATTCTGGAAAAGGACTATGTGATTAAATATTAAACATAACCAAAGTATGACTATTTTAATATTTAATGTGTGTATGGCTCCTCCTTATTTTAAAAACATTTTAAATATTAATGTAATTATACATTAACATTTAATCACAATGACGACTTGGGTAGAATCATGTAAACATGCATGAGTTCATTATTATTTCTAAAAACAAATAATGACTTAAATTATCTTTAAGTCTACCCTTAACATACATGAGCTCCATGCACATTTAGGTCTTTTGACTTTAAAAGTCATAGACCATAGGCGATAAAATGAAATGATTTTATAAAAAATCAACTAAAAAAATGCCACCATAATTCGAATTAGGGCTTCAAGTCAAAACACTTGAACCCTAATCATTTCTCCATTCACATTTTGCATTTTGGAGAAGCTTCATGAAGAATTTGGTCGCCGACCTAGGTAGGGTTTGAAACTGGAGCTCAAATCTTATGCATACCTATTGTTTTTGTCAAAAAATTTAGAGGAATCTGAATCACTGTGTGGTAAGTTGCATTTCATGTTTCTTGTGTTTGCTTTTGCAAGATAGCCCAGTCGCGGCATGCATCATATTGTCTGATATGTCTTTCTTTGTATCTTATACCTCCTTGTATCTTTTCCTTCATTAGGAGGTCAAAAATTGAAGGAGATCTGATCTTTTATACACGGCTTTGAAATCATCTCTCTGTCAGAAGATAAGGTAAGCTCCTTTTACCATTCAAGCATCTTGTATTTTGATTTCTGAGGATGAAATTCCTTCATGAATACCTACAATCTTTGCTTTATTGTTCATTTTCTTTGCAAATTCATGGCCACCATGATGAGTATTGGGCTCGAGTTTTTTTGGATAAAAATATGATTGTTCCTTCTTGTTTTGTAAGATATTTCTCATTTGTGGTGCGGCCAATACCCCAACTATTTTGAATTCTCCTCCATGAGAGACTGTAATTCATTCTCCATTTTGATTTTCCCAAGCTATTGTCTCCATTTTCAGGGTTTCAAAAACTCATTTTATTTTGTTCATTTTGACCCATTCTTAGTTTGAAGCTTCCTGACATAGAAATAAAACATTTAATTTGTAAGAAGTTTGAGTTTATTTCCCATTTGTTTTTCTCCTTCAGAAATTCAATGTTGTTCTAAAAGCACAACTGGGTACTCTTTGTATTGCATTCATTATTTGGTCTTTTCTTAGCATGAGTGCACTCTTTACCACTACAATTGTTCTAGATGGTCACCATCTTCCATATGCAGACCTATTTTCTGTAGCAATACAATTTACATGGAATAAATGCTTCTCTTTTGCTTTGCTCTGAATGATCTTAAACAATGATTCATGCATGCAGACATGGCTTCCTTAAACATGTGATTGTATGTTGATGTCTTGATGTCTTTATGTAACAGTAATCTTATTACAGTCATGTAAACTGTCCTTCATTTGAAATTGTTAATTCATTCTTAACTCTGTTGTCCTGGATCCTAAAGTAGGCCCTTGCTTGAAAGGCATATTGACATTTTGTTGTCTATCATTATGCTATTTTATTAGATTTGAATTGAGGATACCTTTGGAAACAAAGTAGTAAACTTCCACCATAATGTGTCTTCTTTTAAAATAAATTGTGCACCTTTCACTGTTGTGACTTTTAATGGTATTGTGACTTTGATTTTTCTTTTCATACTTCTCCATACATTGTGGCTTCACCTTATCACTTATGACCTCACCTTATCACTGCTTTGTGACTGGCTTGTACCTTGCATAATGAAAAGAATATGGCACTGTTTTGCTAAGATTGTTGTCATGCTTGAGTATTATTTTTCACTTGATTATGTCAGGCTGAACCCTTGTAGGAGCTCATTTTTCCCCACATATCCGATGAACATAATGAACCTGTTCCTGCACACTTAAACAAAAGTTGAAAGCTTCCATTGAATTTCATGCCTTTTGAATAGTGAAATCATCTAATGGATGCCTGATCAAATGTGTGTTATATTTTTGTTGGTAATGTAGACATGAAGAAAATAGTGATTTTCCATTGCTCTAACAACACATTTTAACAATTTTGTAGGTGCCTTTGGAACTAGAGCAGGAGTTGTGCCAACTGGAGCTGAATATGATGAGACACCACATGACTGAAATGATGCTTCGTCATTCCAGGCAATGACGAATCACTCCTTTCCTTATGTTTATATTATCTTCAGTTGTATAGTATACATCTCCTTTCTTGTATCTATCATTTGATTACATAAATCAAATTAACCTACTCCCATGGCATGTGTGGGACCTTGATTTTTACAATATGAATAAAACAACATTCTTTTATGCAAATTTATGAGTTCTTCTATTACCAACATATACATAATCAAATTTTGGAATTCAATGAATACTTTTAGCAGAAAATTTGCACCTTTCTGTGATGAATGCAATTCAGCTCTACCTATTTTCAGCCGAAGCTAAAAATAGGTAACAGTACCATGATACTAACAAAAATAACTCAAAAAATAATCTCCATTATATCATAGATAACATGGTTTCTTTAACAAAGATAATTGTATTTATCACAATCCATAAGAATATTCACCAAGATACAAAGCCACTAACAATTTACTCCAAATTTTAATTCTTGATATTAATTACCCAGTATTGCCAAGGTTCTAAAAATAGTGATATTAATTATAGCATAGTTTAATTTATGTCCCAGATCAAAGTCATCAACGCTAAAAGAATCCCAATTATTCAAGCTTTACAAAATAGATCCAATAGCCGGTATTGGCATGGTGTGATGGTTTATAGGTGGCATTGTTGTTCTTGCCACCAAGGTTCAAACCCCGTTGGGGTGGTATTGTTGAATGGTTGTATCCGGTTCATAGCTCCGGTCAAAAGTGTTTACCCCTCAAAAAAAATAAAAATAGATCCAATAAAAAACTAAGCTCTTTTTAGTTAATAACTTACTAACATTATAGTTGAAGGATTTATAACTAAACATATATCTAAATATCATATAAATCTGAACATTCTCCTTTTTTAATACTTGTATCATTATTGAATGCCATCATTTCTTGTTTCCTTGTATCAATCATTCAATATTTGCTTCTTCAAACAAACGATAGTCAATGGAAAATAAATATTTCAGTCCCTTTCACAATTTCTTCATAAGGATTACAACTATTCAAAATGCATTATTCTTTAAGAATGGTTGTTATGATTTTGATGTTTCATATATATATAAGTTGTTATCCAAATGGTAGGTAGGATATAAGAGAATGACAACTCATCCTTTAGGTAGATGCGTAAAATAGCTAAAGATATTTACTTGGTTAAAGGGTATTGTCGTCCTTCAAAGTAAAATGGAAGCTACGACAAGGTGCAAACATCATTAAGCATGAAGCATTTGATGGGGTGCCTCTAATAAATGTATTCTTAGGAATATATTTATTTTCTTGCAGGGTTCAAATAGAATGGATTTGTTAAAGGGGTTGAAAGGATAGAAGAATTTCTCTAGATGTTATGGTTGGAGTTGCACTGGTACACAAATGGAGCAATACGACACCTAATATATTATTTCTATGACTTTTGAAATAAAGAAAATAATATTTTATACAATATGTAAGGTTTGTGAAGAAGAATCTATAATAAGTTTAACATATGAAGTTGATCTGATCTCTACTATTCATTCTATGTGAAAATAGCTATGTTAACTTGAGCAGTAGGTGATGTATGTTCAATACTAACTTAAAAATTATGTAAGAAAATTGTCACAAAATAATCATAAGAACAACAAAAACTAAATAAATAAAAACTAAAAACCATCAATTAAACATAATTTTCATTTTACAATTTAAAATATTTCTATGTGAAGAAATAAATAGGGTTCTAACATTAGAAAGCATAGTAATACCATAAATTAAAATAGCCACAAATAAAATCATAGAACCAATGCCCTCCTTTAATGGATAACAACACAATTGATTTAGAATAAAAGGCAAGGGACTTACCTCAAGATTCTACTTTGAATATGTCACATGCAACACCTCCCTACTCATGCCAAGATGGCCACCATTGAAAGCAAGTTATAAAAATCTATTCTATTTCTACACTAACTTCTCCATTAAAACATAAGGGATATGAAAATTTGTCAAATGTTGTAGATACAACTACCTTGTGAGAGTTTCAAGTTGCTCTCTCTCTCTCTCTCTCTCTCTCTCTCTCTCTCTCTCTCTCTCTCTCTCTCTCTCTCTCTCTCTCTCTCTCTCTCTCTCTCTCTCTCTCTCTCTCTCTCTCTCTCCTACATGCCCCCTCCATTTTTCCTTCTTGCACCTCCCTTCAAGAAGGAATATTATCTGAGATGTAATTGATTGATCACAAGGGAGTGACCTCCCAAAGCAGAGTAGAAGCTCATTTTAAGCCAATGGAGAGTTCCCACCAAACAATTATGAAGCATGTCCTCTCCCCTTGTATCAATGAAGCAAGAAACAAAGCTCTACCTACATTGTTTGTGCCCCAATCTTTGTGTCCCTCCCCTCATAATCACTAGCCAATCCCCACATTCACATATCTATTTTTCCTTTAAACTCTCCCTAACTTCTCTATTATTGGCTATTATTCTCATCTACATCAAAGGAAATCCATCATTCTCAATTTTTTTTGAATTCCTCATCAAAATCAATATAAAACATGCAATAATGCATAAGTTTAAATGGGTGTATTAATTTAAACATTTTTAAAAATAAAAATTCATAACTCTAGTTCATTTAGATTTATTTTCTATATTAAATAATAATAAATCTCCCTTCATCATTAGAGACTTTTCAAGTGACTTCACACAATTATTCTTACCTCTCGTTGCGCTATGGAACTAAAAATTGTTACTATATTATTTTATATAATAATATTAGCTGCCAATAATTAATTGATATTTAAAATATTAAACTATTGCAATTGTCTTTTGACAACTCCTAATATACTTCCATGTGTCAATAGAAGAAGTGGGTTGTGACACCTATTCCTAATAAGTTAGGAAAACAATTATATATTACTTAAAAGGAATCCTAATTGTATGTACCAACAACACTATTTTTTTTTCAAATTACATAGAATACATATAGCATACTAAGTCAAAAAAATGAAAGAAGGGGAGAGAACACCATGGGATCACTTTACCACCATACACAAAGTTTCATGGTTCCCCATATGCCACCCTAAATGGTGGGTTCATACCTTTCATAGACAAAGTCACAAGAGCATAACACTTGACTTGAGAGGACACAAAATATGCAAATGGCCACTATGAATCGTCACCAAAAATAATACTTTCAAAATCACATCCCCTTTTTCAATGGATTTTTAATTATGATTATGTATTGACTCATAGATCATCGGTGCCAACATTGCCTCATCATGCATAAAATATAACATGTAGTAACACTTATAGTATCACCAAGTCACTATCTAAATGAAGTCACATGATGCCAAAAATTGACATAATATGTCATTTGTTTTACCCCTTGGGGTTTAGTTTCTACCTCATTTAGAGAGTAGGCTGAGTCAAAAATAATCGTTTAGGCTGCCATAATCCCCTACATTCCTTATAATTTACCAAAAATACAAATGGGATATGAAAAGAAATTAGAAAACACCTCCCCTCCACAATGTAGTTGTTTAACCAATTTGAATAAATTGGTAGAGACCTCCATAGGCCCTCTATTTAATATGTTTAACTAAATGACTAGATGTGTAGACAGTGAGTGATTTTTCAAACACACCAGACACTCAAAAAACACACAATTTAAATTAAAATATAAATTATTGTATTAGTATATCAAATTTTACAAGTATCCATGAAGATAGATCTAAACTTTTTCCATTACAAAAAAATTAATACTTATAAAATAAAAAATATATTTATCTTTTTAAAGTAATCATTTCAATAGTGGGTGTTCAATCATTTCCAAGATGCACATTGGAAAGTATTTTAATGGACACACACCCACTTAAGATTTGTATTTTTTTATAAGTTAAACTAGCACTAAGGGAGCCATACCCATAATACATCGCTACTAAACCCTTACAAAATTTAGTCAAAATTTACAAAAAAGGGCCCAAATGCCAAAATTGCTCATTGGCATTCCTTCGCTACTCCTATGCATCCTCTGCCACCTCCAAATCCCCCACCCCTTGTATCACTGGGATAACCAACACTGTTGGTTTCGCTAGCCCTTGGTATTCTTCAATCAGTTCTTTAAGCAACCTGACATAACCAATCACCTCCTATAGACTATTCATAAATCTTAAATAAATGAAGTGATTCAGATCAAGAAGGTCCTCAAGTCAAGAACACACTAGGACATGAAGTTTCCCTTACTATAGAAGTTGACTAAATTTCATGATAAAGTTGATATCTTGAATATATAATTCATTTAAGTTGATCTACAAAATTCACAAAGATGTTGATACTAATAGTGATAGTGATTTTTGAAACACACTAGAATATATAATTCATTTAAGTGATGTTGAGGTCATGGGTAGTGGCTCACAAAGTGAGCATATGGTTGTGAAATGGTTAGAATGTTTTTGAATTCAAATAGATTTTGTTGAATTGTTGATTTTTGGCAAAGCCCACAATTTGGGTCTTTAGATGATCATTGACCTTGATGAGGCCAACTAGCTAGATTTTCCACATGGTAATGATATGCGTCAAATGATATTTTTGAGAAACAAGGTAAGTAGATACTTGATGACAATGAAAAAAAAATAAGAAATTAGATTAACATGTGATTAATCATAAAATATAAACTATAACATAGAAAAAGAGTTATAAAAGTAAACTAAAATCCATAACACATAAAAATATATGTATACAAAGAAACCCTTTAGAGAAAAAATCCACTATCAAAGAGATACCAAGCTTGTATGAATTAGAAACAATGTGTTATATCAATACAATTAATTGTACTTCTTGGTCCAACAACATAACAATACTTCACCTAAATTACCCATTAAAACCTTCATCTAATACCTCAAAATTATGGAGCAAAGGGAAGATAAAACTATAAGTGATTTCCAAAAACTAACACCTACCAATACCATAGAGTTCATAGGCAAAACCCATGCCCCAATATATATTTAGTGTAACAATAATCTACATAATCTTAGGATTAGTAGGATAGCATTTAATATTTTATATTTCCTAGCTATAATAGAAGGTAAACAGTCATCTAGAAGATGAACTAAATAGTCATTAGTCTATTGTTAAATATTTATATTTTAAATGAATGAAGATAAGATCTCATTTAATATTTTCTAGTTTTTCAAATCCCATAGATTTCATTTGTCAATAATTATTCTACATTTCATTCCTGGGCCTAACATTGGTATAGATCATTGGCTGAAAGAGAAGAGTAGTAAATAAGTGTAATTTTATATTGTTAATTTTCTTAACACATTCAGTTTTATTTGAATGTTCATTCATCCTAAAAATATTCCAATATGTTATTTCTAACTTTATTGTGGAAAAAAGCATAACTCTAGTCATCTAAGTGTATATTTATTCCAATTAAAATAATATTTAGTCCAACACAAGCTCTAAGTTTCAACTCATGCACATTCAATGAGAGTGCTAACATCCATTATTTGTTTTTCTCAAGAACGATGAATAATATTTGTAAACCTTGGTGGATCATCTATGTTAATTTATGATAATTATGAAAATGAACATTTATAGAATGATAAATTACCAAGGATTTATGTGGTAGATTTTTTTCCATAATTCAAGAATTTTTTCCTATAAATTGGTGTCCATCAACTATAGAATTTTTGGTTGTGTCAATTACTATTGGCAAGCATGACCAATCATAAATATTTTTTTATTGAAGTTATTTCTCATGGTGTCAGTACTCCCTAACCTTGTTCCAATCACCTCACCCATGTGAATTACTATAAGCTTGATGTTCATACCTTACACACTTCTAGTACAAAATTTTCTATTATTACCTTTGTAAACCCAAACTTGTGACCAAGGTTATGTACATTCCCTATTCACATTTTGTCATTTTTATAATACTAATTTCATTTCCATTCAAATATATTGGAATTGTGTGCTTAAACCCACTTCAAATCTCTTGCAAGATAAAAAGTATCATCTAGAAAAGAACTAGGCATCAACGAAGAAACATTATAGTTTTTAATCTCCATGAAATATATTTGGTGTCTCTCATATTTTATGTAGAGAAATCTAGTATCTATGAGATGTATTGTTGAGATATAATGAATGTGATGATTTCCTTCACCTTTTTCACTCACCTATATAATTCATTTACAACCCTTGTGTATAAAATACATGCTTTTTCCATTTTCCTTCTCTTTGACTTCTACCTCTTAAAATACAATTATTAATTTTATCTCAAGGGAGAAATATTATTCATATTTGAATGGTTTGCAACCACATTTGCAAAGATCAAGTGTAGATTGTGAAATATTAAAAAAAATCTCACACTTGCCACCATCTAAAAAAGGAAAATTAGTCTCCTTTAAATCACTAGCAAAGGGAATACATATGGTAGAAGCTGCCACAACCTATGCCACACTAATATTGTTATAATTATATTTTTCCTTGATACTCAATAGCCTCATTCTTCTATTACAAAATTTATCTTATGTGACACTTTCCACCAACATATGTGTGAGCTTATTTTGTTTCTCCATCCAACCTTGTTCCACACAAAAAGTGAAATTTTAAATTAAGAGTTTGAATTTTTATTTTTTTTAAATTTGGGGATATTTTCATACTGAATTTGTATATTTTGATGTTTTAAAATAGTCATTTTATCCCTTGTAAAATATTATGGGAAGGGTAAATTTTTAGCAATAAGTTAGTTTTTAAGTCAAATTTTAAATGTCAAAATATTTTTTTACAAAACCAAAATAATCATAGTGTTTGGTATTCAAGGTGTCTTTGTTTCATGTTCACATTTCAATTCATCATGATTGAACTAATTTATCCAATTCCTAATATAGATACAACAATGTTATTTGTGGTTTTGTCCCTATAAATCACTAGGGAGAAATAAGGACATTGTAATTATTTCCATTACCCATTCATCACTATCATAAGACATAAAACTTAACTAAAAGAAATTATAATTTTTTTAAGCAAGTCTTATTGACAAGGTGAATAATTTTCACATGGTCCCTATGTTCCATGTACCTCTCTACTCTCAAATTCTTTAACATCACTTTCACATATTAATACGTATATGGAAAGGACAAGCTTCTTCCATAGATCAATGGGTATATCAAAAGGGAAAGAATATAGAGAAGTGTGGTATATTGGTCTAGTAGTATATAGGAAATTCAACCTCTTGGAGTGATAAGGAACCAATCCATTTCTACTTCATATTAAAATCCATATGGTGTTTTGCATTAGATTATCTCTACGCATTATTGATGGAACCTAATTCAAAAGTGTGTAATCTTTATAATCATGTCCATATATACACTAATGGCATTTTATCTTTGCAAATTAATGTAAACAAAAAATAAGAATCAAAGATAATCTCATATGTTGGATTCAATACAATCCTTTATTTATGTTTTTTAATGAATACAAGGTGTTGTAGAAATCAATCAATAGGTTGCAAGTTCAACTAAATAAATAAGTACACAATGCCTTAGTAGAGAAGAAATGTGTTATCAATAGTGATGTTCCTTTTGAAGTAGTTCAACTCAAAAGGTTGGTAAAGACAAAAATCACTTGAAAAAAAGTGTTAAGGCCTCTTATGTGTCAAAGAATAGTGTGATGTTGATGTTCCTTCTTCTATAAATCCAACTCAAAAGGTAGGAAATTAAAAAAACATTAAAGAAAAAAGTTGAGCCCCCTCATATGCCATAGAGAAATGTTGGGTATAAATCAAAAAGCATGTTATCAAAACCCATCATGAATATAATACTTGTTATTTATTTCATTTTTGAATCTCCACCTATTGTGCATATCTAGGAGACTATAAAACCCAACATACATCATATTGTTCTAGGGTATACAAGTTTGCATCATATTATTTCAAACCAATACAATTTATTCATAGATGTATTTAAAATAATAGTCAAGTTGAGTCTTCATTTATTGTTCATCCTTGTAAAATTGATAAGTTATCATGTCAATCAAAATAAACTTGCCATAAAATCCATTAATTATAAACATGTCATTGTGGACATCAAGAACGTACATCTAATAATTAGTTTGATCTTCACCTATGTCTATAATGTGGTCAAGACACACATTCAATAAGTTGATGTTATATTAGGGATCTACCTAAAACCTAATGAGGAATATATATATATATATATATATATATTAGATGGATAGATCATTCCAAATTGTAAACTAAGATTTTCCTTTTTCTCAAAATCATATAAGAGAATTTGATGAACCATTTTATATGATAACTCATCTACTCTTGATTCAATTTTTTGGTTTCTCCTTATGCAACATTATTATCGATTTGATTAATAATGAGCTCAATACTAAAAATATTATTGAGCATTGGTATAAAAGTATGTTGAGCTTTCCTGCTCTTGATGTAGATACTGATGTTAATTTAGTTTATGATGAATTAAGCATTATAGATACTATTAACTATACTACTAAATGACAACCTACTAACAAATTTGTAGACTTGCACTCAATTCCCACAAAGGATAATTATGCTCTCATTCTCTTTGGTGTTGATAGGAGCAATAATTTGTATACTTGTGATTTCCCATTGGGATATTGATAATGAGCACATTGAGACCACCAAATATGCAACTCAATATAAATTATGTATATTTCCTCTTGTTGACCATACATTTCTACTTGATTTTTAAATTAAAAAACCCAAAATGGAAGCTTACAAACTCTTCTCATTAAGTTGAAAACTTAAAAGGGTAGCTTGATGGAGACTCGTGGTGAAAAACCATAAGGGCGTCATTGAGTTGTGCATCTCTATATAGGTTCATTTTCTCTTTCTAGGGATCCTTTGCAATAGCTCTCCACTCTCACCTTATGGGGGGACATTAAAAAACATATTTTGAGTTCTTTGAGCATGATACTTGGAGAAACATTGGGATGGACAAGTTTTGAGTTCTTTAATCATGGTTCTTGGAGATTGATCACATTGTCTATTAAGGACTTGTCATTGTAGCATATTGCTATAGCATTTTAGCAAGCATATGAACACCTAAAATTGCACACTTCATTTTTATTTTTGATGATTATGTATGGAGTGATATCATCATATACCTCCATTTTTAGCACTTTTTTTTCCATTAGAACATTTTTTAAGTGACAATGTTGTGGATAAGTGGTTCCCATTTTTAGCTTGATAGAAAGTTATGTCATTCAATGTATGCTTCAACATACTTTTGGGTTAATCATGGGTGAAAACATCTTGGTTTATCCATTTCCAAGACACAAGGTGTAGATGGTATACTTTTAGACTAATCGTAGGCACCATCATCCTGGATTCTCTAGTTTTTATGCACATAAGTGATAAAGAAAGAAGTTGACTAGTCTTCTTTTGTAAATTTTATCACTCCAACGTAATGCTAATTTTTTTTATAAATGCATAAAATGGTGGTGAAATTTTTCATAGTAAATAGGTGTGGTATTCTCTCAATATGGGATATAAAATCATGGAAAGTTTACTTGATTTGAGAAAAAAACTCAAGTCTAAATACCAATTCCATATCTTGGTTCTTGGAAAAAATAGAATGGAATTACTCGAGAAAAACCATGTATAGAACAATGGAGCCTTTTATCAAGAAAAGGAAGTATAATACACAAGTTGTCCAATGCACAACACAAAAAAAATGGTTATACCACTAACCCTATGTATTAAGGGGGATGCAACAATAATGTACATAATCTTGTTGGAAATAGAATTAATTACAAATGTCAATAATCATGATTATTTCATCAAATATTAATCTCATCCTAATCTTAGTGTTGTTGAACACATTCCAAGAATCTAGGAGATACCAAATGTTGAAAAATGAGGTGTTTTCTTAGCTTAATACTCTATAAAACTTTAATATTGCTGATCTAAGTAAGTTTTTCTTTGTTTCATATATTCTTTGTGGGTGATTATCTTGATTAATCCATTTTACTATTGTAGAATGAAGAGAGAAGTTGATAGAAGAACTCGACAGGATATTAGAAAGATTACACAAGATATAACGTGGAGAAACCCTTTCGGGAAAAAACTCCACCAAGAATTATTCTATTATTCAATCTCCGAATTACAATAGGTCCAATTCTTGCTTGAGAATGCTTCTTCTGTCTTTACCAATCTTCTTCACACTTGCAAATAACAATTATGAAAACTCTCTTCAACTTGAATGAGATATAGAGACAATATGCAACCTTGTAATCTCCAAATGGTGATAATTACAATGCACAAGCTCAAGCCCTTGAAAAGGTACGCCATATTGCTTCAAGTTGAGTTATTTTGTGAAGACTAAAGCTTACAACATGTGCTTCATGCATTTGGGCATCCCAAACTGAAGCTACAACTTATCCTTCACTTTGGTGATAATTCCAAAGCTCTTCCTCAAAGTTGGCACCCATAAGTAATCCTACTTAACTAAGCCTTCATAAATATCTTATCATGCAAGAGAGGTAAATCCAAGAAATCATCTTGGGTGCCCAAGTTGGCTCCAAGTGATTTCTAGTTAACTGAAACATTTACTCAACACCATTCATGCAAGAATGGTCATCCCCTATTAACTGGAGGTAGTCCCTGTTATCTATCATACAAATAAATGTTATTAGCCATGCATTCCAAGTTAACTAAATTTAACTAACATACAACTAAAACTAACTAAAGACAACTGAATCATAACTGAACTAAACTGAACTAAACTGAATTAAACTGAACTGAACTAAAATAAACTTCAAGCATGCAAACATCAAACCCTAACTCCTAGGATCTTTACATGCATTCAGAAGTGTTAACTAGTACTCCGTATAGTTAACTGAACACAAGGTGAGTGTCACCTTACCATGTGGGTGTCCCATGTGCCCCTATTATTTAAGAACTCATTATGGATGCCCTCACATGCTTCTTACATTTAGAATTAATAACAAATGTCAATAATCATGATTATTTCATCAAATATTAATCTCATCCTAATCTTAGTGTTGTTGAACACATTCCAAGAATCTAGGAGATACATGAAATAATTAATGTTTAGGATTTGCAATTAAATGGCATCCTATTTCCAACATTCTCCCACTTGACATTATACATTGCAATTATTCTAAACAAGGAATAATAAATTTAAATCAAGTACAAGACTCAAGGCCAATGGCCTTCCTGCACCATGAGAACTTATCTGTAGGAACTGGCTTCATAAGATAATCTGCAACATTAATCAAAGTGTCAACTTTTTCAATTAATACTTTCCCACTCTCAACCATTTCTCGCACAAAATGATATTGAACATCTACATGTTTAGTACGAGCATGATACATAGGATTTTTGGCTAAACAAATAGCACTCTGACTATCACATTCAAGCCTAACTTGCTTGCAATTAAAACCAATACCTGACCCAAGTCTCTGTAACCAAACTACCTCTTTAGAGGCATGTGTGGTAGCCATGTACTCTGCTTCTGTGGTGGACAAAGCAACCGTGGGCTGCCTCTTACTCATCCAACTAACCGCAGCTCCAAACAAAGTATACACATAACCACTTGTCAACCTTCGACTGTCCAGATCTCCTACCCAATATGAATCAACAAACCCATGTATGTCCAATGATCTATTCATAATATCAATATTATTAGAACCATGATAAACTAAACACTAATCTGAAGTCCCTCGTAAATATCTAAACACCCTCTTAAGTCCAATGTTCTTTACCAGGGTTAGACATAAACCTACTAAGAACTCCCACTGCTTGTGCTATATTTGGTCTCGTACAGACCATTGCATACATTAAACTACTAATTGCACTAGCATACAGAATTTTAGACATTTCTTCAAAATCAAAATCAGATTTAGGACTCATATCTAAACTTAACTTCGTGCCAACTGGTAAAGGAATATTAACCAGTTTACTATCCTGCATGTTAAATCTTTTCAAAATAGTATCAACATAATTACTCTAACTTAAGAAAAGCTTTATGTTACCTCTATCTCTACTGATCTCCATACTGAGGATATATTTTGCAACCCCTAGATCTTTCATCTCAAATGTGCTCGAAAGTTGTGCTTTCAATTCTCTGATCATTACCTTGTTGTTACCAATAAACAACATGTCATCAACATACAAGATAATAATTAAAATTTGATCATCAATAATTTTAATATAAACACAATGATCTTCCTCACTCCTAACATAACCAATTTTTAATGCAAAAGCATCAAACTTTTGGTACCACATTCTTGGTGAATGTTTCAATCCATATAAAGATCTCTTTAACCTGCAAACCAATTCTTCTTTTCCTTTTACAACAAAACCTTCAGGTTGCTTCATATAAATCTCTTCATCAAGATTCCCATGCAAAAAAGCAGTTTTCACATCCATTTGCTCAATTTCAAAATCATAAGCAGCAGCAATAGATAAGAAGAATCTAATAGAATTTAATTTAGCAACAGGAGAGAAGATTTCATTAAAGTCAACTCCCTCTCTCTAGGAGTGGCCCTTGGCTACTAATCTATCCTTGTACCTTTTGAGATTACCATCTGCACCAATCTTATTTTTAAAGATCCATTTACAACCAATGGCCTTTCTATCTTTGGGAAAACTCTCAAGATCCCATGTGTCACAAGTATCCAAGGATTCCATTTCCTCATGCATAGCTTGTGATCAAAGCTTGTTCTCATATGAGGACAAAGCTTCCCTGTAAGAACTAGGTTCATCATTAGTACTCATTAAAGCAAAAATACAACAAAAATTAGGGGGGCTATACCTATCAACGGGATTCCGTTGTCTTGTGGATCTCCTCAAAGGAGTTTCTTCTTGTTCCTCAATATGCTCATCTTGAGCCTCTATTTCAGAAGAACTCTCTAAAATCTCTTCTAACAATTCATCCACTTGTTCTTCAACATGTGCATCTTGTTGCTTCTCAGTATTTATCTCAATATGCACTGTTCGAGAAGTAACATTTTCCTTTGGTTGTTCTTCTCCTGAATAAGCTCTAAATTCCCTGAAAATAACATCTCTAGATAAATAAACTTTTCTTGTTAGTGGATTCCAAAGCTTGTAACCTTTTACATTTTCACCATAACCTATGAATATGCATTTATGTGCTTTAGGATCCAATTTAGATTGCTTTTCTTGACGCACGTGAACAAAATCCTCACAACCAAAGATCCTTAAATGTGCAACACTAGGTTTCTTACCTAACCACATCTCATAAGGAGTTTTATCTTCAATAGATGAACTAGGGGATCTATTGATTAAATAACAAGAAGTACATACCGCTTCAGCCCATAAGGACCGTTCAAGCTTAGCACTACTTAACATACTCCTAGCTCTTTCCATTAAGGTTTGGTTCATCCTTTTTGCTACTCCATTTTGTTGAGGTGTATATGGAGTAGTTTTTTGTCTCACTATTCCTGCATGCTTACAATAATCATCAAATTCCTTAGAACAATACTCACCACCATTATCTGATCTCAACACTTTTATCTTATGATCTGATTGTTTCTCAACCAAAGCCTTAAATTCCTTAAACTTATTAAACACATCAGATTTGTTATGCATAAAATATATCCAAGTGTATCTTGAGACATCATCAATAAATGTGACATAGTATCTAGATTTTCCAATAGATTCAATATCCACAGGACCCATTACATCTGAGTGAATAATCTCTAATAATCTTTTATCTCTATTTGTACCACTAGGAAATTTAGATCTAGATTGCTTTCCAAACACACAGTGCTCACAAAAGTCATTTTTGCCAATATTATAAATAGGAATACCGTCAACCAAATTTTTATTAAGAATGGTCCTAAGACCTTTTTTACCTATATGGCCCAATCTATGGTGCCATAGCATACATGTATTTTCAGCTTCAATTACATTTGATAAAATATTTACATTCGAGGTATTCAGCTTAAACAATGTCCCAATCTGAGATCCTTTAGCAACCACCATATTCCCTTTCACCAATTTGCAACCACCCTTGTCAAATGTCACATGCATTCTAGAATCATTAAACTTAGAGACATAAAGTAGATTCCTTGCAAGTCCTGGAATATGTAAAACATCATTAAGGGTCTTAACACTACCATCATTGAAACACAATTTTACCTCTCCTTTGACAACAACTTTTGTTGTGTTGTTGTCTCCAAAGAAGACATCTCCTCCATCATATGCAGTATACTTAGAGAACCACTCCTTTCTAGGAGTCATATGATAGGAGCAACCTGAATCAAGAAGCCAAGAGTTATCAACAATAGTATTAGAAGAAATGACTAATGCATCATTACTATCATCGGATTTTTCTGTAGAAGCATCAATACTCTTCTTCTTGCTCTTACAATCCTTTTTAATATGTCCAGGTTTTCCACAATTCCAGCACTTTACTTTACTCTTACTAGGGGTTTTTGACCATCCTTTAGACTTACCCTTTCCTTTCTTGTTTACTTTAGATTCCTTCTCTTTAGGCCTACCTCTTACAAACAAGGCATCTTGGGAGCTAGTTTTAGATTTCCTCCTCATCTCCTCTGATAGGAGAGTAGGAATGATGTTGTCCATCTTTGGATTTGCACCATTACCACTAATTTCAACTATTAGGTTTTCCCAAGAATCTGGTAAAGAGCAAAGCAATAAAATGCACTTATCCTCATCCTCAAGCTTTACATCTACAGATGCTAACTGACTAAGAATTAAATTGAAAGCATTTAAATGTTGTGCTACAGAATCACCATCTTTCATTTTCAATGAATATAATTGCCTTTTTAGATACAACTTATTTGTTAGACTCTTTTTTTGATAAATGTCTCCTATTCTTTTCCACAATTTATATGCACTGGTTTCCACTGAAACATTTAAAAGAACAACATTAGCAAGACACAATCTAATTGTTCCTCTTGCCTTTTTATCTAACTTAGCCCAATCTTCATCTGACATAGTTGTAGGTGTCTTTGTCTCATTATTAACCGCTAACCATTGATCTCTTTCTTCAAGAAGATCTTCCATTTTTAATTTCCACATTTCATAGTTAGAACCATTGAACTTTTCAATATCTAACCTTGAATTCATTGTAACAAAAACTTAATTCCAAAATCAGCAAATTACTAAAATAATAAGAGCTCCCACTAAGCCAATAAATCCTTCAAACTTTAAGAGAAAGACGTCCCAATACTCTACCCAACCTTAGCTCTGATACCAAATGTTGAAAAATGAGGAGTTTTCTTAACATTATATCTTGTGTAATCTTTCTAATATCCTATCTAGTTCTTCTATCAACTTTTGTCTACATTCTACAACAGTAAAATGGATTAATCAAGATAATCACCCACAAAGAATATATGTAACAAAGAAAAAGACTTACTTAGATCAGTAATATTAAAGTTTTACAGAGTATTAAGCTAAGAAAACACCTCATTTTTCAACAAATCCTAGGAGTATTAGGATGAAATTTTATATTTTATATTTCCTATATACACTAAAAGTTGAACAATCATTTAGAAGATGAACTAAATAGTCACTTTCTTATTGTTTTGATTATATGGGAAAAATAGGGTTTGAATGGACCTAAAACCCTTTACATCACATTACATCAAAATGCTGCTAAGAAACATAAACACATTAAAGCTTAAGCAGCAGCCAAAAGTCAAAAAAATAGCCAAAAAACAACAACCCAACAACAAGAAAGCAGAAATAGAAAAAATAGCACAAAGACACAAAATCACTTCATATTCTTCAGGGTATTGGCCACCTCAATCTCCTAATTGTAGTGCAGGTTAACCATGTCCATTAACTCTTGTTTTTCTTCTTCAAACATCTTCCTAAGGGCCCCCCTTGTTCTAGTGCTCAGGCCTTTAGCCTCCTCTTTGATAGTCTTCTTTCCCTTCCCCTTGGAGGTTTGATCCTTCTCAAGCATGTCCGCAAAGTGCATTTGATCCTCTAGGAGTTGACTAATCTTTCCAAATAGAACCTTAAGAGACTTTGCACTATTCTTTACCAAACTATGACTAACTTGCAATAATTTCTTGATATCCTCATTCACTTGCTTAATCTTTTCCTCTATTTCACCAAGGAGTCTTTCGCATTGGGCTTTGAAATTAGAAAATGAGCATTCCAAATCCACCAACCTCTCAATAAGAAGGTCTAATGAAGATCCCTTCAGCTAGTTAGACATGTTCTCCTTCAAGCCCTTGATTTTATTGTTGACCTTGTTGAATTCCTGCAACACCCATTTAGAAAGTTTAAAGATGCAAGTAGCACCAGACCGAGCCATATCCAACAACTCATACATGGTTATTATTATCATTGTTAAGATAAGAAAAATCCTCAAAAAGAGGATTAACATTTAAAGGCTTCAACTTGCCAAGGTCCGGGTTCACACCCTCATCCTCCCGCACAACCCTCTCACTCGAGGCCTCCTCACTGCCCAAATCCCCAACACCTTCCACAAGAGGGGAATTCTTCCAAATATGGGAATCATCAATATCAATGACATTATCCACCATAACCTTTACCTATTGTGGAACCACCTTCTTACCCTTCGTACCACCTTTAGTCCCCAGTTTTTACATTTTAGAAATCCTTCTGGAAGCCCTCTGAGGAAGCCCCTCATCCACATTGTCCCTTACCTAAATAGACTACTCCTCATCTCTACCAAACACAACCGAACCTTGGCCATGAAGTTCAACATTCTTCTTGGATGGGTAGTGATGAGACCCACCCGAACTCTGTTCAATATCTTCCCCACCAAACAGGGACCCACAAGAATCTGACTTCTGCATAACAAGCTTCTTGGAAGGTCCCTTCTTTAAATTCCCCTTTTTCCATTTCTTAGAGGGGGAGGCCATAGGGGATGAGGAAACCCCTATAGTATTATCCTCTTCCACATTCCATTCTACATCACCATCAACACTTGTCTCTGAACTAGACAAAAAAGAGTCCCCAATTATGGCCTTTTCTTTCCCCTCAATAGGATTAGCTGGGGTATGAGCTCTCACATGCTCCATGATGAGAAAAATGAGGCCTTCATGAAGAACAGGGGACCTACGATTCTTTAAGTGGGAATAAACCAAAACTTCCAAGGAAGAAAGAAGACAAATGGAAAAGACACATGCAACCCATGTCTAAAATGGTTTAGCGGAGTAAAATGATGCCCTAGAATAGCAGTAAATTGACCATCAACACTAACATACCGCATTAAAAATTCTTCCACATCATCCCAGATCGCTTAAGGGAAACCCATGAGGGGAGCTTCACCAGTTTAGCTCTTTCACTATCCTTGAAGAACTGGTCCATAACATCTTCATTACTCTTCCTTTCCTTAAAAAAATTGCGTCCATTTTTCAGCATCCCAGTTGTGAAAGCAATAAAGTCTTCATTGATGATGAACTCCACACCATTCACATTCAGACATCTATTGTGCCAACAACAAACAAACTTCGCAAAGGCTTTGGGGTCATGGCCATGAAGCCTTTCCAAATAGGGATTGAAATTCCCATGTCTCATAATCCTCCAAATTTTGTGCTTGTTTTTTCACTTCTTGCAAGATAGGGGTTCGATCCTACTCTTATCTCCACCTATTTCAATTGCCAGCATTAATAGATACCAAAGTCGAACCACACTTGCAAGAATATAATTGAGCATGGGAATGGGAAAAATATAACCCATAAAATGTGTGGTAATTAAGAGGGCGATAATTACTCAATCACCCCAAATCACAAGCCCAAATCTAGCTATCATCTCACAATAAAATCTTAGCCTTCTCAAGAAGGAAAGAGTACTCCTCCCACACCTTGAAATTATTAAGGCTGACAACCTCATTTGTAAAAAAAATAGTAAGGGAATTACCTTCCCTATAGTTATGAGTGACACGGGTCTCATCAAAAGATCTCAACATCATGATTGAATCAAAAATAAGTTGCTCGACTGTCCAGCTCGGCTTTTGATTGCCAAGAAAGCAATTAAAAATGTTAAGGGAGTCCCCCTTAACCCATAAATTAGAAGAACCCCTATCCATCACAGATTTGATGTTGATGTAAGCAGCTTCGGCCTCAATGTGGTGATTAGTCTAGTCACTTTCTTATTGTTAAAATGTACATTTTGAATGAATAAAGATAAGATCTCATCAATAATATTTTGTTTGGTTGTCCAAATCTTATTCATTTTGTTCATCAATATTTTTTCATTTCACTCTTGGGTTTAACATTTAGGACAAAATTCAAGATATAATCCATGAACAAAAATAATATTTGATCAATAAATCCTCATGGGAACACATCCCCTAATCTAGAGCTTCAACATGAACATGGAAACTAATGAGGGACCCACCAAATTCTAAAAATATGTTCCACTTTTCACAACATAACTTTGAAGCTCTACATGTGAGAGATGATAAACTTCATTGACCTATGACCTTGCATAACCTTCTCATTCAATGTCATTAAAATAATATACCAAGTAGCAGGTAGAGAATAATTAAATAATACCTTCTCTCAACATCTCATGGGTATACAAGTATACATTCCAAGAATGTTGGAGACACGTGCATAATATTGCAAGTGAATATCACTAGATCTTAGCATTATCCCACTTGATATTTGCATTACAATGACATAATAGGAAACTATAAAATGAACTAAGTGTATTAAGAGGCAAGGCTCATATCATCCTTACACCAATATAACTTATATATACTCACTAGTTTTCTAAGAGAATCTAAACATAATCCAAAGTGTCCACCTTTTGTATGATGACTTTACTATCCTCAACCATATTATAAAAAAGTGATACTAAAAGTTATGGATTAGTAAAAGCACGGTGCATGAGATTCTTCACCAAATAAATAGTACTTTGACTATCACAACCAATCCTCACCACCCTACAACTAAAATAGATAAGTATAGCCTAACTCAAGAGAAGCCTAGGTTAACCCTAAAACCTATAAATGATGAAGACAAGGTTTTAAACTTCTGGAACCTAATTGGGCCTTGAATTTGAAGGAGTGAATAGTAAAAATCCTAAGGAAAAAGGGTGTAAGTGACTGATGAAGCCTATCTATTGGCTTTTGAGTAGAAATAAGTTGCAAGTGAGTAGAGTGGATAAATAATACAAAAGGGAGAAAAAAAGGGTTTAAAAGAAATGCATAGATTGAAGATTATACAAATTATGCAATAAAAAAAAAGATATACACACAACAAGCACAAAGGAGCAAGATCAAAGAAGGCATTGAAATGGATGGAAAATGTGTGAATATGCAATTTGTAAAAAGGAATAATCATCCATTGAAGGAAAAGATAGGATATAAATAGATAGACAACATGAAAAAACACATTAGAATAAGCTATGGATCAAAATTATTAAATTATTGAAGAATGTAAAATAGTACAACCAATTGGATGAAAACAAAGAGAGGAAAGCCTCATATGTAGCACAAAAATAAATTTGAATCTCTATCCATGAGGCATTTCAAGTCAAGTGTAAAATTGGACACAAATCGAAGATACAATCAATTTATGTCATGGAGTAGGTGAAATTTAATTCAAGTAGAAAAATGATATTAGGAGATAATAAAGGCTATGGGTAATCTTATTGAGGGAGCTAGTTTTGGGGGGATAGATTCATGTGTTGATTAGTGCTAGTAAAGGGTAGACTATAGCTATATAAATGGAAAGAGAGTCCAATTATATAGAATATATTGATAAATTTACAAGAGATAAGTAGCTCCATTATAAACTAGGTTTGTGTCCCATTATTATTTTTTAACCATATTTTTTAAGTTAATAAAACTAGTATTTTCCTTCCATGTGTATGTGTTTTTTTCTATTATTCATAGTATGGTTATATTAAGGATACATGGTCAAGCATCTATTTATTTGGACCCCCAACCCTATCTACATTAAATGGTGTCAAATTTGAAGGTTCATCCAACAAATTGCTAAGAGGTGTCACTTGATCTTGACTCAAAGGTTATAGACAAGGGGATTTCTATCTTTAATGCTACTAGACATGGGTAAAAGATAATGTTACATATTACAATGATATACTTGTTAGGTAAAATATATAATGGGGATTTATTATAAAATAAAAAAAGTGGGTAGTGATGCCAAAAGCACATGAAGAAATAAAAGAGGGTTAAAAGAGAACATGTTATAGGAGGGAAACTTAAAGATGGTAATCATGTAGGATTATGGAAAGGGAGGCTACAATAATGGGTAGCTAATGAGTTGGTAGGAGAAGATACCTACAAGATGACTTGAAAATAACAAGATCCTAAGAAACGTGAAGCAAAAGTGGTAATAGATGGGTAACAAAAGGAGGCTACCAAAAGGAAAGTATTGGGGATTTGAGATTAACATTTCTATGAGAATGACATAGATGCAGAGCAGGGTAGGATAATTATCTCACAAAAGGTAGCCAATAGGACAGTAATCAAAGAGGGCAATATTGCTTTACATGGCATAAGTTCCTTATGACAAATGATTCAAGATAAAGAAGATCCCTTCAAGTGTTATACAAAATCATTGAAGTAAAATAAATAAATCGTGCTTGAGGTACATGGTAACAATAGTAAATATCACATGACAACAGTCAAGAAAAGGTAGCATACAATAATAAAAGGATAGTGCATAGAGGCTTACAGTCAAAGGACAATAATGCCATAAATGGGTGATTCTTTATAACAAATCTTAAGTTGATACTAACTCAATATGATAGGGTTCCATAAGGAAAGTTACTGGGGATTTGAGATTAACAAGTATGAATGACAGTCATAAGGACGAGTGACAGAGTAGGAACAATGCACAAAATGGTTTGCAAGGGCAGATGAGATAAAGAGAAGAAAGAAAGTTGAAGTTGATATGGCTTCAAACAATAACCCAGGATATTTGTTTGCACCTACTACATCTCCAAAATACGATGCTTCAAAATGATAGTATGAATATTCAAGACAAGGAGCTAGGTGTGTAGATTGAAGGAAAATATTTACTAGAAAGTATTCAAACAAAGATACAAAACCTATGAGCCTATTGAATACATGAAAATAGAGAACATTTTATTGAATATGATAGAGTCTACATAAACAACATGATGATTCCATGATAGCCACCAAGTAGATGAACAAATGGTAAAATGTGTGAGGATAAAGAATCTTGAAGACATAAAATATGTGTCAAAAATACAACCCTTGAAGTTCTCCTATGCCCTTATGAGACTTTTTTACTATTTTAAACCTTCTCACACATGCCCTAAAAACATGGAGATGGAGGTTGCAACAGTTGGAAGAGATTTATTGACCAATTATGGACAAGTTGCAAGCATATAGGATAGTTTGGAGGAAATGGACAACTTGTTGAGAGGATATAGGGGACAGCTGGTGAAGTCATTCACTTTCCCAAGCATATAGGAACATCTCAAGCTAAAAAAAGTCAAAAGCAATCAAGGAATTCTTCAACCAACAACATCATGGAACTTTTTGAGGAGCTAAAAAGGTGGATCAATAGTTGGGCGCCCAAGAGGAGTTTTGACAAAGTCAAAAAGCAAGACACTTGTCTTTCTTCCCTTCATTACAAGCTACTAAGTTTAAGGAAGCTATTAAACAACTATTAGGGGACATGTAGGAGATGTTAAAGTTAGTTCTTGCAATTTTTGACTAAGTATTGTAACTTGTAAAAGTTCTTTCTAGCAAAAACTAGCATTGTAACTCAAAAAACCAATATTTGAAGACTAGACAGTAATGTAATACATTATTTTCAAGCAATTTTTAAGGCAGTTTCAAACTATATACTACTATAAGAGCATCTTTCAAGCAATAAGATTTAGTATTTAGCCTTCAAAAGTCAATTTCTCGTGTGCAACATATGATTGATGATTTTTTTTATGATTTCCATGCAAATCCTTAAAGGTTTTGTGATTTTCATGCAATACATTCTTTGTAGGTTGCAAGTTGTGGGATAGTTGCAAATAGTGATTAGTTGTGAAGAAATCTCTTTTCCTTCAAAACTATAAGAAACTCAAACCTTCTTGTAAAACACTAATGCATTGATGTATAAAATCCTTAATTTATGCATTAAATAGCTAAACTATTGAATATTTGTATGTCATAAACAATAATATAGGCCTCAAAGTAATTTGGTGCATCACCTCAGTTAGAAGTAGTTTCATTCTTAAGTTATCCCTCTACTCTTTTCCTCAGAAAAGTAGTAGTTTAGTTTAGATTAGGTGATTGCAATGAAGGAATCATCCCTCTTTGGAGGTTGACTTCAACTCACCAAAGCCCAAGAAGTCATCCAATGTTTCAATAGGTAGTTGAGTTGATAGCTCAACAAGGGTGCATACTTCATTGGCAACACTCTCCATAAGGTAAGGTTTAGATAAGAGTTCATTTCTTCTTATTAGTTCTAACAGTAAAACACTATAATAACAAGATGCCTTATTATGTAAGGGTTTTATTCATTGATATTTATTTTTTAGAGCTCATACAAATTATACCTAACAAAAGGTCAACATAAAAATAAGATGATTTTTATAAAAATAATAAAATACTCATAAAACTACTTATAAATCCCTATCGTTGTGCCTATTGCATTTTATGATGCAATTTCTAATTAATTATAATACCTTTTTATTTTATTTTATTGATCAAAGTTGAATTAATTATAATACCTTGTCAATACACCATTCCACCCACTTTTTTTGTGAATTAGTGTAATATCTCTTTTCTAAAGTAATATAATACCTAATGAAAGGTTAATATAAATTTAAGATGATTTTTATAAAATGCATAAAATAGTCAAAAAACTAACTTACAAATATCTATCCATGTGTCATTACACTTTATGATGTGATTGCTAAGTAATTGTTATACAAAATATTATAGTCAATCTTATCAATACACCATTCCATTGACTTCTTTAAATCAGAGCAATATATCTCTCTTCTAAAATAATATAATATTGTACTGTTGATTGTTGTAATAATATAATATCCTTTTAGGTTTTCTTTTGTGGACTGCTATTCTTTCTCTTTGTAATTTTATAGCTTGGTTCAATTTTTTTTTTTTTTAAAAGTCAACATAAATTTAGATGATTTTTATAAAAAATAATAAATAAAAAAGGCTAAAACTAACTTGCAAATCTCTATGGATGTGTCATTACATGATATAATTGCTAATTAATTATAATACACAATATTATAATCAACCATTACTCCAATTTAAGTATTATATTATTTAGAAAAGAGATATATTGTATTAATTTAAAAAAAAATTGGAGGAATGGTTTGATTATAAGATTGTGTATTATAATTAATTAGCATATCATGTAATGATAAATCGATAAAGATTTGCAAGTTAGTTTTAGTCTTTTTTTAATAATAAAAATCAATTTAAACTTAATGATTTTTATAAAACAGATAACTAGGATAGAATTACTAATTAAGTATAAGCATTAAAACATATTTAATTTTAACTAAAATAGCATAATAGACACTTAATTCATTAAAAAAAAAGAGCATGACCAAAACCATGTGGTTGAGTCTAAACTTGGATAACCAAAGCATTTGATCGAGTAACTCCAAGAAACTTCTTTTATCAGTCGTGTTGTGCAATAAATGTCTTTTAGTCGTACAAGAAAGCTTCAATTATTTATTTATCATACTATCTACCAACCTACGTAAAAGAAGCAAAATACAAAAACACTTTGACCTACACCATTTATACACCGTCAAATAATAATAATAATTTTTATACCTAGTACTGAGCTGCTTTTCTTCAATTATTTCAATGAAGTGGGTCCGGAAATAAAATAATGTATGATGAGATTTGATGCCTTTTTAGAAATCTTGTCTCCTAAAATAATTTATGATAGAATTCGATGCCTTCCCTCTTTTGAAAAAGAAAGGAGACCTAATCAATGAAATGAATTTCTTTAATTGAAGAAAAGATTCTTTAATAATTTATTATTATAGTAATACCATTTTGTTAAGGAAATAATGACTCTCGAATAGATTGCAAATTGTAAAATGTTATTATAATATTTTATTATAAAATAATAAAAGAAAAATTATTATTTAGATTATTGAATTTTGTTAATAGTATTTTATATCATATTTTTTCATTTATTTAAAAAAAAATAAGTATATACATATTAAAAAAATCGATGAACATTATTTTTTGAAAAATTAAGTGGATCTTTTATAACTATAAGAGAGGTTTTTTTTTATATTTACATGTTAATTGTTCTTATTTTTGGTATTTGTTTATCGCAAAATGAGATTACTCAACAAACAACAAAATATTTATCAGTTCTTCTATCTGGAAATAAAATTATTATATTTTAAAATTTGGTATATCTCTTATGATAGAATATTGTTGATTCAATTAAGTCATAAAAAATCTCTATGCATGAGACATAAAACAGAATATTCTTTCTTTGGTATTTTATAATTTAATTCTTCACTTCAAAACTATACATATGGCTCTTGCTCTTTATTTTGGTCTACTTTGCATATATAAAATATATGTACCTTACATAAGTATGCATGAGATATATTAACTACTGTATAAGAGTATGGATGCCAATTCTTTATAAATCTAACAACATATGGAGTTTTACAAGAATGGTAGTTTTTCTAACCTATTTCCAATTCCTAAAATGAGTAGCATAGGTGTCAGTGTTTGAAAAACTTGAAGAATTTGCAAGTTTTAATGAAAATGATTTCTACAATCACTAGTGTAATACATCTAAGATCACCACGCATAAAATTTCTCAGTAAATGCTAGAGGAATATAATTTTAGTTTTAGGACAATTGTCCCAATGCCACAATAAGATAATGATGCCCCAAAATATATAAGTGATTATAAATAATATTTTAATGTTTAATAAAATTTAAAACCACTATAAAAGACCACATGTACACAAATAGGTATTTGAGTTTATTTCCATAATAAGATATGAAGATTTAGAGATATATTTTTGAAAATCTAAAAGGTCAAGCTGAAAGTGACTTTAGAGATATATTTTTACAAATCTAGAAGGCCAAGCTAAAAGTGACTAAACCTACCAATTAAACCTTTCTTTGCAAAATGTTCCTCTCCTTTAATCACTTCATCCCCAAAAACCAAGACGAGGGAAGATTTAGTGTAAGATAGAGGCTTGAAGGGAACCTACAATCCTATTTTGGTAAGGTCTAAATTATTTTTGCAACCTTGACATTATAGGCCACCACGTTCACATAAAATTTATTCTTATAACCCCCCAAGTTCTAAAATCTATGAGCTTTTGAAGGTAATGGATGAGACGCAACTTCCTTTAGGATCTAGGCATGAGTGGCTCTAACACCCTCACCAAAGGTTTTTAAAAACTATATTACCCATACATGCAACATGAACATCACCATTTTCAATAATTGCACAACTCTAGGAGGTCATAATCATTTCACTTGTACACCTAAATACCACGAGTTCAATTTGTGTGTACCTCCATCTAGAAGCATGTAATAAAACTCACCTCTAATGCCCTACTCACAAGATCCCTAGTTGTGTAAGGTTTTGGGAGCATCATATAATATTTTATATTTAGTGAAGCCTCTAAATTAATCACAAATAAGAAATATAATTTGTTCTCTAACATATATAATTTTTTAGATAAAATTGAAAAGGGGAAATATAAGCAACTAAGCATAAATTAGCCTAAGGATTGAATATTGGACATTATTTAGATGGACTGGAATAGATTAGATTAAGCAATATCAAATAAAAATATATTTATAATATAAATAGTAATAAATAAAGAGAGATTGCTTATCTTTGTGGTCAAAGAATGATTATCATTTTTTTAAGATAACATGAGATCCATATGCCTTCAAATCTAGAAATATTCTAGAAAGTCATGAATGTGGGTTATAATTAGAACATCCATTTTTATTCTATGTTAAATCACCTTCATGATTTTGGGTCTAGTTTGTGGGTGGGAAATCATTCTATATCTACAAATTTGACCTCTAATGATCTTCATCACATCCTATGAACTTTTAAAAAATTAAGCTACTAGACAATATTTACACATCCTATGAACTTTTAAAAAATTAAGCTACTACACAATATTTATCTCTATCTCACTCTCAAAGCTTTTTTGTCATGCCTATAATACTTAAAAATACCTTGATAGATATAAGCTACAAACATGCACATGAATTTTAAAATGATTTCTAGGTGATATGCATGCACTAAGATGAGTATGATTAGATATGCTAGATTCCTCACTTGATTTGAGTGGAGCTATAAATGAATATTCTTGTGATAATTAAGGACATTAATTATGGCTGGATTCCAATAATATAAAATAAGATCGTTCCAAAATTGATGTTTTTTATGTGCACAAACATAACACCAATTTGTGAAGATTTGTGCAATGTCAACTTGAGACCAAAATATAAGATGGGTCCGGTTAGCTAAATTCTTGATTTTTATTTTTTTATTTAGGTTGATCAAGATCATGACTATGAGGATGAATTTCCACCCACTAACACAACTTGGATTAGATAGCTAGATAGAATGAGCACCCAAGAGGATTGGATTATGGATAATAATTGGATTAATAATTATAATTATATATAATCCAATTAGATTGGGATTGCATGAAAATAAGTATAGGGACAAGTGATGAGCATGGGGCTAGGTACAAGCAAGGCTAGGTATGTGTACCCCACTATACACAAAATACAACATTTGTAGCTATATATACATTAATGCATTGTCCCAAACTAGGCACTAAACTAAATGGGTAAATACATTGAGGATGCATTGTTCACCATTAAAAAACTATCAATAAATGTTGATTAGTATTTAGTCATTTTTGTTACAATATGTTAAAATTATCATTAATAATAACCCATAAAAAAGTATTGGTGAATAAGCTAATTGTTATAATTACCATATTGTAAATATATGTTTTGGTTGTTCATATAATTTTCTAAGACTTTAGTTATGGTAATTATCAAGCTACCCAAATTTATATTGAATAATTTACCTTTATCCACAACAACAACTAAATCTTATCTAATACATAACACACATGCACAAGTGTGTATATACATACATATAAATTTATATCTCATGATAACGATAGAACAAGAGTATATATATATGTGTGTATACAAGTATATATATTATGTAATATATCTAATTCATATAAATATTAGATAATTGATATTAGTATAATATTTATAGTATATATAATTAATCAAAGATGCTAACCGAACATAGAACTTTATATAAATTTAAACAATAAAAATAGACTAATAATAAATGCTTTAGACACCCACTAATTATGACAAGTAAGAGATAATACTAAACAATATAATTTTTAATGGTTATTTGACTTCTTATGAGTCACTTGACCATAATATTAATAATTATTTTTTGAGACATTTAAGACACTTATTATTAGTCCCTACTAAGATAAGGATATTATACTAATCGATACAAACAAGGAATGGTAGTCAATAGATCAATCACATGATTTAATTTTTTTATTTCTCGATGTTTGAAAAATATCTTCTAATATTTATATTGTTAAGAACAATAATTATAGACATCTATGTGATATTTGGTTGGTCTATGTATAACGAAAATGATATTACTATCTTATTTTCCATTTTTATATTAAATTTTAATTATTTATTTTCCAATAACCAACCGCATCTATTAATCTTTTATCCTACTAAAATTTATAATCTATAATAAATTATAAATCAATTGATCAAATAATGTCTCCCCTAAAATAATTGTTAGTTAAATAATAGTACAATTAGATATCAATCTTTCCAAACATCTGCTTTGTTTTCCCATAAATTAGCATGATATGTTGCATGTGAATAGGTAATGCTATGCAAATTGTAGCACATAAATTTTTTTTTGTGTTGAACAAAGCAAAAGAATTTACAAGAATAAAGCTACCAGCAATAGTTGTAAAACATGGCCAGCCAAAATGCCAGACAAACTATACAATATCTACAAGAGCCAAAGACGTTCACTGAAGCAATACAAAATATCGACCATAAAATACAATTACATAAAGTTCTATAACATTATGATCAACTTAAACTTCACTATCTGATCTTTAATCTGCTACAATTGATGTTTAGCCCTCTCATTCTTCTTACATAAAATCTGAATCTGCGAAAAAAGAACAACCACCTAAAGACATATGTCAGAGTAAAGCCGTAGAGTCCCAACTACCTGATAAAAATTATTAGAAAACATTGCAGCATACCTATTTCTCCATATATTCCAAAAACAACCTCTTTCGAAATCAAGAGTCATGATTAAAAATAACCAATATTAGACAATGGTTTACTATAGCACAAGAATTGATGTCATACAAATTTGATATTAATGTCAAAATGTGTACGTCAGCTTTAGATTTGAAATAGAAGACTATTTGCAAACTCAAAATTTTATAACTTTCTATTCAAAAAAAAATAATGCACCAAATTTATTTAAGAACTCTTCTTTTAAGTAACATGTATCATTTATCTTTTGTTTGAATTCCTTGAAATAGAATTGAAAATAACACTAGTTTGTATTACACGTAGACACTAAAATCTTCTTGAGTGGTGGTTTGATAATTGTCTATTACATATTATATAGAACTAACTTTTAATTGCAGGCAAAGACTTCCTTATAGTTAAAAAACAATTTTTGTTTCTTTATTGTTTATACTATTATTTTCATTTGAAAATTTATATAATCGTTTTATTGAATATATTTTACTAATTCGTTAGTTTTTTATATATTGATTTTATTTAAAAATTTATATAATTATTTAATAGTGTAAATATTAATTTTTAATTGTACAAAATTTTATGATATTTATATTTTTACAAATATATAAAATAATTTTCTAATTTAATGCTATTGAAATAATATCGTTTGTAGTGGAAATCAATTTATATAATAAGAAGCAAGATCATTGCAACAAATTTTACCTTTTCAAGTGACAATTGTCATCTCATGGCACACATTTAATTGAGCTAGTTTTTAATTTTAAATGTGATGATGACTCATACTTCTACTACTACTACTCACTCAACCCTAATCCAAATCAAATATCCCTAGTGTTCAACCTTATAGATTTTTAAAGTAGAGACTATGGAATATGAATTGAGTGGAACATGGAAGTTAACTAGTGGGTTTGATGTTTCCAATTATTAAAATAGTGTTGAGATTTTAATTATTGGCTTAAAATGGAAGGGGGTTGTCTTTCGTGTATTAATTAGAGCATTCACCAACTTCAAAAGATAGGTTGTTTTATCGTTTCAGGTGGCAATAATGTAATTATGGTTGAAGGTTCTAGTTAGACCATCTAACCATGTATTGGCATGTAAATACATAAAACTTATTCATAATGAATATAGCATTCAAACAAAATACACAATAGACTAATTAAAATAGTAAAAACTTTACTTTATATTCAACAAACACAAAAGTACAAAGGATCTTTAATGAGCTTGTAACATGCTTGGCCTTAGTTGTTTGATTACAAAATTGATCAAATGAGATCCTTAAGGATTCTAAAATTCAAGTCTAAGACTATTGTTCTATTATTTGTTCTATCCTTATACTATTTTGATCACTTCCTTTTCCAATTCATCACTTCTTAGTTCTCTCTCTAACTATCTTCAAATGATATTAGACTTACCTTATATAGGTGGATGTAAATAATATGTGTCTCATGAAAATGTAGTACTTTGACCTAGAGGAAAGCAGTAAGGATCAATGGTCCCAATATTATATGTTTTCATCTTTAGTCAATCTAGGAATTGGGGCATCACCTTCCATAGTTTGTAATTCTAACGATAACATGTAAATTCATCTTCAACAATGCATCTCAGGCTAGGAGCCTTCAAAATATATATGATTTTATATATGCAACCTCTTCATACCGAAATTCAAATGAGAAATATGAGGAATTGGTGTGAGAATCAAATATTTTTTCCAAGCCTAAAACAAGTTCTATTCAACAACACATAGTTTAGTTTATGTCCCCAAGATGAGAAACATAGATATGGTGATCAAATCTTCATGAAATTTGACAAGAATGTGAAGGGTGTTTAAAGATTATGTTTTGAATTGTAACTCATGCTATAAAAATTATGAGAAGTGTGACATGAAATACATATGATTATTCCTAAGGGTGATAGATATGAATCTTGAACAAATAGATGCAAATATAGTTAGATGTTGTACCACAAGCTTGTCACACTTCATTAGAAAATAACTAGGAAATATTGAAACACCTAAAAATAAATAAATATTAAAGAATTATTATTTTTGGTTGAAACTAGATTACCTTTAAGCCTATGTTGCTCGTACACCTTGAGTATAAGAGTGAGTGGGTTTATTCCATAGACAAATCCCTTTTAGGTCTTTTTCACACCTACTTAGTTAAGTTTACTTAGGGCATTGAATTTTATGTATCAAGTCATGTGATTGTGATACTTATCATAATCACATAGTATCATATATCTCACCCTTGTCTATTCATATAAGGGTCCTCTATGTACATTTTATTTCATTGTATTGTATATTATTGTACCAATATTAGCATTATAGAACTTTTATTTCTTGTTTCTTGTGTGGAAGGTTATTTGGTGTTGCAAAATATTCTTGTTCTAGTGAGTCATTGATGACCTCAACATGGTATCAAAGTTCTATATCTACAAGATCCCTTCTCTTTTAGGGAGATTTTTTTCCAATATTTTTCATCTAGTAAATCCTAGTACTTAATAGGGTTTGGAGAAGTTATAGAGTCAACCTTTTCTAAGAGCATCTTCATTTTTTATCATACAAGTTTCATACAACCCCTATGTAGTCAATATATCATTAAAAAAATTATTTATGGGACTTGTGTCAACTTGCATCACTCTAGTATGGTGAAGTACTTTTTTATTATTTGAAGGTATTTAATCCATCAAAGGGTAATGTGGATGCAACTTATGATTGTAAGTATCAATTATACACATTTATGTTGCACAAGATGCCCTGCCTAGCATAGGTCCCTATCGATGATTTTAGCCTACAAAAGCATTGCATAAGGTTTTTAGTTGTAGCCCCTAGTTCTATGGGGGGTGAACCTCTAGTCATAACTAGCCCTATAGAGCTTAATTATTTAGAGACCAAGCCACCTACTCTACAATATGTGATGAACATTCCACCAAGTATTTTCACCATCTTATTGTCCATTTGTGGCTCTATCGACCTCTAACACTTAGGAACCATCATTGTTTTTGATAAAATAAGTAGGGAAGGGCCTTGATCCCATGGAACAATAGCAGATCAAAAGGAGCAGTTGTTGCCTGATTTTCACCTACGGGCTCATCAGGTAGGAAAAATTATGTTTCAGAGGTTCATAAAGGCCAAATGGGGAATTTGCATCAAGGGTTAGATCATGCACCTAAGGATATTTCACAAGGAGGTATGTTGGAAGGCATGCCTCGATCAATTTTGGCGAAAAAACTCATTAGAGAAGAAAGTTGACAAGACCCTCCTATTGTCTTGCCGACTAGTAGTGCGTTCTACTTGGTTTAATACACCTGTCACCAGGACATTCAGGTCACCATGAGTCTTCATGTATCTCTCCGCTTGGAAGGAGGTCATGCCGACAATTTTTCACAAGGGTGGCATCGGGGGGAATGATTTTGGTCAGGGTAATGTCTCTCCGACTGTGTAAAGTATCGTCGAAGGTTTTTTCTTCGGCTTAATGTCTCGCTGACACATGGGAGTCTCCCCGAAGTGGTCTCAGCTTTCCAAAAGATTGTCATCTCGCTGAGAAGTCTTGCCGACCTGACAAGGTCTTGCCGACATGGAGTGGTGAGCTCGGTAAAGGATTTGAGTTCGCCCTGATGTCTCGGTGACCAAACAGGGTCTCGCTAATGGCAAAGGAGGTCTCAGAGAAGGATTTTTCCTTCAGCGTAATGTCTCGCTGAAGAGTAGGAGCTTGGGGAGATGTCTCAGTGACTAGCGGAGGTCTTGGCGAAAAGGTATGTCAACGGGGAGAAAAGGTGGGCCTCGCTGTAACGTCTCGACGACTAAATGATGTCTCACTGAAAGGATGGTGCCTTCGGTATAGGATGATGAGCTCGAGGAGATTTCCTACCGACATGGGGAGGTCTCGGCGAAAGTTGTGAGCTCGGCAGAAGGTCTCACCGACCAAGAAAAGTCTCCCCGACTGAAACGAAGGGAGCTCAATAGGAGTTCTCGCCGAAGCAAGGTGTCTTCGGGAAGAGTCTCGCCGACTGCGAGTCTCATCAGTATAACCTCTGGCCAACAAAATGGGGTCCCCCCAAAATGAAGATGAGCTCACCGGCGAAAGGAGACATCATCGCTATGAGGTCCTGCCGACCAATGAGGGGTCTTGGCGAAGAGTTGTTCCTTCGGCAAGAGGTCTCACCGACACATGGTGTTTCGCTAACAGAGGAGCACAACAGTATAATGATAAGGCTTCGACATGAGGTCTTCCCGACTTGCCAATGTCTCATTGAAGGAAATGTTCAAGCCCGGGGAAAGTGGTTTGTGTTCGCTAAGAGGTCTCCCCGACCCGATGGTGTCTTGCCGAAGGATGAAGGGCTCGATGAAAGCTCTTGCCAAAAATGGAGAGTCTTGCCGATAGCGATGGACTTGCCAATCAATGAAGGGTATCGACATGACTCTTAGTGCCCGCTATGACCTCTTGCTGAGGGCGAAAGTCTTGCCGATGCTACTATAGAGTATAATCGCATCGGAGAGACATGGTAGGTGTCTCACCGACATGCAATTCAATTTGAGCGACCCTTGGCCATCTAGCAATCCCATGTCACATTTGTTCAGCCAATCAGAGGAGGCTACAGGAGAGTCATGGTAGTTTGACCCCTGTGAAGAAGATCAGCGGAACATAAGCAACATGGATCTGCTCTAAGAATAAAGCGATGAATCAGTTTGATATCCAGGAGGTGTCATTGGTAAACAGAAGGGCAGAGACCGTAGGGACAACTTGGATGTCAAATGGCGAGGGTCGATAGACATTAATGATATTACCTCAGGGCATTCAAGGCAGTTCGGCAGGGAAGTTCGAGGGTGGACATGGAGGCCATGAAGTTAATACTATGGTTGTAAAAGATCTGAAGGCTTCTCCTAAGGGCGATCTTTTCACACCGACATAGACAGCAGGGATACAACTGCATTTGAAAAGATCTAAGGGTAGATCTTTCTGAAGACTGATATTTTTGTAAGCCCTAGGGGGCCGACATCTTTTTATATATAAGGCATTTTTGCCTCTTTGTAAAGGTTTTCAGATTATGCATTCTCAAGAGTTAGTGATTTTTAACAATCTTTTCTCAGCTGATGTATGCTTTGTAACTCATTTTGATTCTGGAATATAAAACACAGAGTTTACCTTGAAAGCCAGTGTTAGTGTTCAGCTACTCTTATTTCTATATTTTTATACTATGCAAGTTTTCAACTGTGCTTTTCTAAGTCTGCATTCATACCGTAAAGCTGTGAAATTCAACCTTCCTTCTTAAAATATGTATGTAGATCAAGCCTTTTAAGAATGATGCATAAGTTCAAAAGGGTTATGTTGAGTAAATGAAATAGCTACCATTAGTTTTCTAGTGTACGTTCATCTTGTTTTTATTTCATGATTTCTTATCAGTTCGGTGTATCACCATAGTATTTAGTTTTATTTTATGCACTCTTTCTCCCTTTTCCTTTACAAAAATTAGTAGTTTAGGTAACACCAAAGGAAGTCGGCCTTCTCCGGAGGTTGACCTCTTTCTATAAGTGACCCACAGCTTTGGAGGTCTTCCCATGTTACATTGAGGTGTTGAACATTAGGCTCAACAAGGGTGCAACTTCAGGTGATAACAGCAGCAAAGGTGGGAAACAACACCACCAACCAAACCAAAAAACAACATCAGGTTGGCACATAGGCCCAGATTTAAAACCATCGCTATAGTCTAGCCATTATCTATCAAAAACAAAATGTTACTACCAACAAAATTTAAGCTATGAAGACCATTAATTAAGTCCACAGTATACCAAGTGGTATTCCACCAAATCTTATAGAGAATTAACAAATCGTCTCAGATAAATTGGTATAATTCAAAAAACCCATCAAAAAGTAGGAAAACAGCAAACCAAGCCATTAGATGGCTTTCCTTAACATGCCCCCATACTCTCCTAAGAGAGCCATATATTCACACTAGTTAGGTCCCTCTATTTCATCCAGTAGTTTTAGGGTGTCAGATTTCCCCTGCTTCTTCAATTTTCTGGTTATCTTCGCTTCTCCCAAGGCCGCTCCCAGCATCACACGTCTCATCAACCTGTTAATGACTCTCATTAGAGTAACCAAAGCCTTTTCCATATCCTCAAATTGGACCTGCAAAAAGGTTAATCTACTTTTTTTAAAATCATTACTCAATTCTTCAGTTTTATTCTCCAAAATAGAAAGCCCAACATCCTGTTCAATCCCAGTTCCATTCTTTTCCTTAGACGGCTCCACTTGCTCCTCCTCTTCCTCATCTTTTTCCTCCTCCAATTCATCTTCCCCCATATCGTAGGCAGTTTCCTCAAAATCAAAATCTTCAGAATCATCATCTTCCTAAGCCTCGAACTCCTCATAACCCGGGATATCCTCCACATCCACAGACACTTTTTCTTTCCCCTTTTTCTCTTTCGAGGCCACCTTCACTAGCCAGGTGGACCTTGTTGTGCCCATGGTAGTGCTACTTATTTTTTCCATCACTACCTTTCTCATGTAAATGCCACTCAATTTTTACCATTGCTACTTAGCCTAGTGTGTGTCACTACCAAAATAATGACCAAGATGTATTTTTTACTAAAAGAGGGGATTTTTGTAGGGAGCCATAACTTTCACCCATAGTTTAAAGTTTTTGACTTCTTAAAGGGAAAAGGAAATCTATTTTTGATAAATTCATAATGTTCTAAGTAAATTTTCTATATTTTATTTCATGCATCAAAATTTTCTATTTGAAGCCATTTATTACGCTTTTTGTGATTGACATAACTTTTTTCTCACAAAGTCAAATTTTAGGATATTTTAAAAAAAAATAGAAAATCACAAGGAATTTGTTTGTAACTTCTTTTTTTTTTGTTTAGAAATCATTTTTTCAAAAATGCAAAAATCATTGTGTGTTATATATTATCAATCTCAACTTATCTATTATTAAATTATACTTAGTGAGACAACTATTACAATATAAAGGACTATGACAAATGTTGGTTGAAAAGGCTTTATAATTCACTAGGGGGCTTAAAATTTTCGCTTATATAAATAAGTTAGATGAAGCCATGGGGTTAACTGGATTGCATGTATTAGATAATTTATTGTTTCATATTTCAAAGTGCGCTTTAACAACAAAGAAAGTGTGGGACAAATTTGATGATTTATTTGGTACTATTAATGAGTTTTATGTATTGAAATCAAAGGAATATTTGACTTCACTTTCTCTTGATGATTTTATATCAATGAAGGACTTCCTTTCTATTTTCAAGTTGTTATTTATCATAATTAAAAGGTTGTGGAAGAGATAAAATAGATGAATAATGTATCTTCTTGATTTTTCTAAGTTGAAAGGCTCCTTTCAAGTGTTCTACTCTACCTTCTACTCCACCATGGATGCCTTAGGGACTAATTTTAAGATTCCCACTTTTAAGTTGTTTTTTGAATATCTTACTAAGGATAAACCAATATTATTTAGTTGGATGCACTTCCTATTTCTAAGAGCCAATCATTGGTGGATCACTAATCTAAGGGAAAATGTAGGAATAGGTGTGAGCCTAAGATATAATATTTTTTTGGTGGTGAATCTCACTCTAAGTGAAAGTAAAAGCACACTAAAATCCACACCTCAATCTCATTATTCTAAGTTAGCAAATATAATTCCAAGATGAACAAGAAGAAGACAATTGTTCCTTATAGATTTTATGGCAAGCTTGGACACAATGAGATGTTTGTAGTAGTTAGAGGTTTTGGAGGAAGCAATGTAGTGTCATAATATTTCTATCTCCAAACCATCTTTCACAAGTAAAGGAAAATATTTTTCTACGTAAGCTTTACAAGGTTCATCTTCATGTGACTAGATACTTGATTTAGGTACTTCTCACTATATGTCACATTCACATGATCTACTCAACTCACTTTATGAGAGCAATACTTATTATATTACAATTGGAGACTCTTCAAATATTTGTATCTTGGGATCAAACATAGTACAATTGGCAGATATCTGCATTAATGATCTCTTGGTTCTATATGTTTCTACTAACCTTCTCTCCATTTACTAGATTTATCATTCTAGTGAAGGAAATATAGTTGAGTCCAAACTACATGATATAGTCATTCAAGAGCTCTAGGAGCTTGAGATTGTAGTTACTTTAGGGAGCATTTATTGTAGATCCTATTTATTTAGGTTTTATTGTTTTAAGTCTTATTAAGGATCACACCTCATTACATATGTCAATCCTTTGAGTAGTATTTGGTATAAAAATATGGTACTTTTAATTATAGTTATCTTTCATAATTGAGCACAAATGCTATGGTGATTGTCTTGCTAGGATTTTATGTGCTAAGGGAGTTTTTAAAGTTTGTGTACTTGGAAAAAATCACCATGAAACTTTTACTAAGGATAAGACCTCTTGTGCCAAGGTTCCCCTTGAGTTGGTTCATAATAATCTCATGCATTTCCTTACTACATCATTTTCAAGGGCCAAGTATGTATGCACCTTTATTGATGAATTTTATGCACAATGTACTTTCTTAAGCACAAGAGTGAGGTCTTCACCACTTTTAAGATATTCAAATATTGTGTGGAGAGGAATTTTTGTCTTTCTATAGGTAGATACACATAGATAATGGGAGGAGTATGTGTACTAATCATGTAGGATTTCTACAATGAGCATGGTATTTAAAATCAACACACAATTCCTTACACTCTTAGCAAAATGGTGTGGCTAGAAAAGGAAAAGGAATTTACAAGAGATTTTCAATTTCATGAGTTGGCCCAAGAATATGGCACCCACTTTGCAGACTGAAGCATTCAATTGTACTAAATACATTCAAAATTGTATACCCCACATGGGCATGCAAAATATGACTCTTGAGGAGGCTTGTTCCCATGTCAAGCCTAATGTATCTTCTTTCAAAATATTTGGTAGTGAGTATTGAACATTCATATTGGATGGTTGGTGTAAAGCCATGGAGAAGAAGATTCAACCTTTAAATTTTTTTGGGTATTGTGAAAATATGAAGGCTTGCAAATTGTTTGATCCTATTACCTGAGATGCATTCTTTCAACAAGATGTGTAGTTTGATGAACACTTCACACAAATAGATACACCATCACCTACTTCTCCCTCACTTCCTATTCATCCTCCTTCATATCTTAGGACTGTTTAATTATAGATGATGATGATGGTAATGATCCACCTCTAAATCCAGTGCATAATTTTTACCCTAATGGAATTGTTCTACTCTTGAGGATGTTGGACCTTTGGTTGGTGATCCTATAGTTTTTTGTTTTATTCATTCCTATAAAGCATGTATCAATATTTTTAACCATGTTCTTTTAGATTATCCTAAGATACTTTTAGATGTCATAGGTATTTCAAAGTAGGATAGTGTTATGACTAGGAATATTCTTACGTAATATAGAATCACACATGAGATCTTGTACCTCTTCTGAGGGGAATAAAGTTGATTAGTTGTAAGTGGGTCTATAGGACCAAATATATAGTAGATAAGTCCATTAACAAGTACAATGCATGTCTTGTTGCTAAGGGGTTTTCATAGGCTGAGGGCATTGATTATGCCAAGACGTTTGATCTTACTACCAAGATAGATTCTATTAATCTTATACTTTCTCTTATTGCATCAAAGGGATGGCCAATTTATCTTATGGATGTGAAGAGTTCCTTTTTGCATAGTGATTTTTATGAGGATATCTATTTGGAGTAGCCTCCAAGTTTTGTGTATGATTCTTAAATTTTTGGTAGGCTTCACTATTCACTCTAAGGTCTCAAATAAGCCCCCAAGGCTTGGTATGAGAAGATTGATACCTTCTTTCTTACTTTTGGTTTCAAAATATGGTACCATTTTAATATGATAGTTCATACTTAGAGGTAGAGGATCCCTTGATACTTATTTTCTATGTGAATAAATTGATTCTCACATGTAGTTCCACCTCCATGATTGATGGTGCTTATAAAGTATTAATGGAGTGGTTTGATATGACCACTCTCAATCTTCTACATTTCTTCCTTGGTATTTGTATTCTTCAACCTTATGAGTGGATTTATATTTTTAGCAAAAGTATGCTCTTGATTTTCTTCAAAGATTTATCATGGTTGATTACAAGCTTGCCTCCACCCTGTTTTAGTCAAGTGTCAAATTATCTACTTGTTGCACTATACGTAGAGTTGATGCTACATTGTATCGATAGTTGGTTGGTATTCTTTTGTAATTAAAACACAACCATCATGATATTTAATTGGCATTCCTTTCATTAATACAAGTAATGATGATACATAATTCCAATATGACATTTCATATTTACAATTCCCATAGAGATGGATACAAGTTTACATACATAGCTTAAACAAGCTTACAGAATATATAGTACAAATGATCCAGGTAGTCCCCCTCAAATCTTGGTGGCCAACTAATGAGGAGAAGCATCACTCAAGCGCTTTTTTGCCAACCACAGACTTATTGCGGTCCCCCACACATTGACCTAATTGGTAAGATGGCCCTACCCTTTGACGAAGAGATTGGTTTGGTAACCTCATAATACTAGCCTTTTTTGAGCATGGTGTTGTTTCCTACATATCTAGAACTAATATGAAATGGATACAACCTACATGTATGAATATCCCTGTCTAGTATGTAAACCTAGATCATAGTGAACTGATAGTGTAAACAGTGGCTACTTACACTACTTTGGGCAAAGTATTCATCACCTATAATTTAGAGTGGATGTCACATGCTCACCCACCTTCCTAGCTCAATTTGGTTTTATGACCATTCATACTCTATAACTAGGTTACCCCCTTTCCCATGGATCAGACAAATCCTAGGAATAACCCACTTAATAAATCATAATCAAAATGGCCTTACTATCGAAGAAAGGGTGATCCCACAATAGTGGTTTACAATTTTTGGCCAAACTAGACACTGAAATTTTTATTTTTAACTAAATATTCACATTTGGGCAACTATAGCGGCTAAACCGCGAGGAATTTGACGATGATGTAAACTAGAGTCTTGTCACATTTTGTCTGTAGATTCTCAAAATATTTTTTTCAAAATTTTTGGAATTAGATTGTACTTCTTTTTCCATCTCCCACAAAATATTTTTTTTTTCAGAAAGCAACATTTTTAAAAAGTGACACACACCGTATAACGCATAACTTTTTTTCCCATAAAGGATAAAATTATAATTCTTTCTAATTTAGATTTTTAACTCTAATATCTAGTGCTTCCACTTGGTTAGATAGTATTTTATTGAATATTTTTTCTTTAATCAAGTTTCGAAGTCAAACTAATGACAATTTAGATATAGTGCGACCGTATAACGCGTAATTTTTTTTGTATATATCGAAATTCAAATTTTTTTTTTGGTTGGATCAAGGACTTCAATATCTAGTGCACTCATATTTTTCAATTTTTGTTTTTGATAATCTGCTATTTTTCCACATGTGCAGAACAAAGACCTTCATTTTTGATGAAAAACCTATGTTTAATAAAACTAAAAAAACAAATACATAATAAAACCAAAACATATTAAAATTATATTCATTGGATAGCTCATTCTGAGGACTACCTGATTACAATTGGTTTTGTGAAGATTCCCCCATTTTCATCCTCAACCCGAGCTTCAAAGCGTAAAAATTTAGGTTTTTTGTGTGAACAAGGTCAAAAATTAGGGAAAAGGGGGGTTCACTAGAACCAGGGGGGTTCTAGCAAATCCCAAGGGGTTCTAGTGAACCAGGGTTCATTCGAACCCCCTTCAATATACATTTTTCCTTTTGTTTTTTGGGCGGGAAATGTGGGCCCAATAACTAATGGGTTTGCTCGAACCCTAGTTCAATCGAACCCCTTTTTGGTTTGGTCGAACTTGTAGGTTCATTCAAACCCCTAAAACCATTTTTTTTTCCATGGGGTCATTTTTTCTCAATTTTCCTTCCTCCATCAAATTGTAAACCACTATTGTGGCTTCACTTTCTAGCAACTTCTTTCTTAATGCTACATACGTCTAGTATAGACATCCTACATATAATGACGACAACTACGTATAGTATAAATACATTAAAATCATACAAACTCCCATACATAGGGTACATACCCATATATACAATATAATCCAATATGATAGGTTTCTACAACATAATGAACAACCAAGAAACATGCAATCATGTACAAGCATCACAACATATTCAAAAGAATTATTTTCCAACATAGTAAAAAAAACTATAAATAACCTTTCCAACATAAATGAAAAAGGTATAGAAACTAGCATGCTTGCATAATGCTCCAATTGATTAAACTCCTTCCTAGCTCTATTCCTCAAGCTCGCTTGATACTTCCTCCAAGTTCAACTTAATTTCCCTCTTCTACCTTCCCACTAATTCTCTCAACAATCACAAATACAAAATAGCAAACTACTCTCAAACTCACAAGATCTCAACTCACTAACTAAAAAATCATAGCAGAATAACAACCAAATAATCAAATTGATAAGTGTAGCAATTAGTATAATGAGCACCTCTATTTATACTAAATTGTTTACAACTAAAGGCTACAAACAAGTTAATAATTTTGCCACCTTTATATCCTCATGCAATGACTCATCAAACTAACTTACAGGTTTGCAACACATAACAATCCTCTCCATTTAAATGGTTGAGTCGACTTGTTACAAGGAACAATGTAAGACTCTTTTACTGAGTCAAATGAACAACGAGCTCAAAAGAAAGTTTCCTAAATTGAATTCCTTTCTTATGCTTCTGCCTTGAGTTTACTCTTGACTGAATATCAAGCTTATGCACAACTCACAAACTTCTTATGCATCACATTATCTTCTAAGTTGGTGCCACATTTAATACATTGGCGCCCATGAGAATAACGTGGTTTAGACTTCTTCCACATTTGTTTAAATTTGCATTTATTTCCTATTGTAACATTTACACAACAATATCATGAATCATACATGCCTCTTATCTTGTTGACTTGGTCGCTGATTTTCTTAATGCACAAGTTTCACTTGCTATGCCTTTATAAGGCAATGCTTTATGCTTTATTTAAAATTCTTTGAAAACACAAGTTACAGTGCTATGTATTGCGCTCTATGAATATCATAAATGATTTCAAATTATATAATATATATATATATATATATACATATATATATTATATGTATATATATATATCCCTTGACATATATATATATATTCAAATCACAAGGTTATCAAATACATTGATTGTCATTCATTAAACATATATAAATATATAAAGAAAAATATTAAGTATATATATACAAATATATATTAATATATGTAACTATATTTCCTTATACATATATATTAATATATATATATATATATATATATATATATATACTATATATACTATATATACTATAAATATACATATACATAACATTATTTCAATATCTTTATAAAAACACTCATACGCATAACCATTGATCGACATATATACATGAAGTGTATATATATATGTCACCTCAGTCCAATTGGTATTCCCATGCATATGGGTAATCCGTCCATGAGCATGCGTAGGTATGTCTACCTACATATAATCGTACGTATTTACTCATATGTATGAGTCTACTGTTGACACATACATATATACATTTTATGCATATATCTCATCAATACCAGAATAAACACACAAGGAAGGACTTTCACATGACATCAAGACTTAATCACATTCCTTGATCACAACGTTCACATCTAAACAAAAGATTACTTACCTTTTCACAAATTTGACTAGAATCGACATAGACCAACTAGGGTATGATGTGTGTGAATGCTCAATTAGGCTCATTAAGGGTTAGTAAACCAAGTTCTTCTCCTAAGTGATACTTCCCCTCTCTTAACTTAGCACATCATAATAGTAGTTAGCCGATCACAACATAATCATCTGCATCATACATTTCATATTACAATCATTATAAAATATCAAATTGCATAAATCATTCATTCATCATATTTACATTTCAAGATTCATTAAACACATTCATATAAAGATTCATAAAACATATTCATATAAAGATTCATAAACTCATTCATATATTCAAGCAATTTAACCAAACAAGGTAATAGTATATAGGTAATATCACTCGGGGTGTAACAAAAAAGCTAAGTCTTAGATCATGGAGTATGATCTGAAACCTTGATGTAATAAAAAAACTAAGTCTTAGATGATGGATCATGGAGTATGATCCGAAATGTTGATGTAATAAAAAAGCTAAGTCTTAGATGATGGATCATGGAGTATGATCCGAAATGTTGATGTAAAAATTGGTAAACAATTTTAATCCATAAATCTTATTACTATTCTATCATGGACTATGAAAACTTCACGCTTTTAATTAAAAAAAGCTAAGTCTTAGAGACATGTCAATGATTTCACTAGGAACTAGAACTAGTCCATCTTGTTGAAGGTTCCCTCTCCCTCTAGAACTATTCAAATCTTCAAAATGTTAAAGTATTTATGCTCCGTTCTAAGTTGTCGGGGATGAAGATGATACTAGGTACTTGTTGGGCCTTTGAGTGGGAACATGAACTTGTTGATGATTGTTGGGGTTCCTGGAACACCTCATAGCTCTGATTTGTTCTTAAGTAGGGCCAAAGCTTTGTCCACCCATAACTTTTCCAATTCTTGTCTAATTTCCACCAAATTTGAACAAAAGACTCTTTTGGCTCCTTTATAAGGTGAAGTCCTTACTTGACCAAAATTTAACTTAAAAATGTCTCCCAAAAAGCATCAAATCAAGTGTTGCAAAACTAAAATAAGGAAAAGACTGAAAACAAAGAGAGATTGTGAACCTAGATGCTCTTGCATCACTTATTCCTCCTATAAAAAGAAGAATTTTCTCATTTTGGCCATCATCAATCTAATTACAAACACTATTTTCCTAACAAAAGGCCCTAGTTGTCATAAAGGCTCTATGGCACGATGCAGATGAGAGAGAGGAACTTTGAGAATGCGAATGAATGAAACCTCAAGTCATTTCATATTGAAACTCGAGCAAGAATAAATAAGTTATAATTTTTCCCATCCTAAGTAATGATGATCTCATCCTTTCCATCACTAAACCCTAAAATTAATTAGGATTTTATTCCTAGTCATTTCATGGTATCCTTTGGAGATTTGACCATTGCATGATATTATCATCAATGATTAATTCTTCCAATTGATCAATGCCTTAGTTTGAAAGGTAATTGACCAGATTATTACCTTCCCCGAAGTAATAATTTATGGTTGTAATGGTGTCTAATGTATCCATAACCTCCTTTAATATATTCATATCATCCAATTTGTTAAATATCTATTCCTTATTGAAAGGGTGACATCCATCAAATTGCCCTCGATAATAATGTTATCAAGGTTGCAATATTTGACCAATTGTAATTCAAGAGGTAATGCTTCAGGCTTGGTTTCGTTATTTGTTCAATATTTCAATTTTTTAGCTACCGCTTTGATCAATTTTTTGAAGAATCACGAATGACCCTACACTAGACGGGTCCAAATTGTCTTAAGACACATCCTCAAAGTTTAATTTCCATGAACTTTCTAAAAATAAAATCTACTCAACTTTCCAACAATCAAATAAAATAAAGAGAAGAATTAAGATCCCAAAAAATAAAATATCAACTTTTAAAAAAAATAATTTAAAAAATAAATAATATTTCATTAAAATTTTATATATTTACCTTATCAACAATTAAAAATAATAAATAAAATTATTTGATTAAAAAATTAATAATAATATATAATAGTAATGACCGTTCTAAAACAAAATCAAACAGAAATATCATCCAAAAAGAGGAGGGAAAAATGACTAAGAAAAAGCAAAAGCAAAAGCAAAAGCAAAAAAGACAAAGACCACCGGCCAGCATATATTTCCGTACCTTTTACATTGATTTATCTCAGGTATGCCGGTAAATAATATGTTATTGCCCTCCTCTACTTTTTCTTGAACTATCCGTTATGAATGTCTGCTGCACGTTTTCGACCACATTGGAAATGAGAGTATAGACAAATGATACTACGATAAGGTCGGACGATAAGGTCACCTAGATATTTAGTTTGCCCAAATACTTCTATCTGCAAACCTTCAAATATAACTCACAACTTACGGGTCAATGAAGTTATTTTTGGCTTCTCTCCAATCCCCATGCATTGAATGTCGTGAACAAGGGAATCGTATGACGGAGGACTGCCATTGGTGAGTTTATTGACACATTAAATTCTCATTCTGGGAAAATATGAATAGGAATGGAATATAAAAGGAATGAGAAACATTCACCGATTAAATCTCCTTCACTTTGGTAGTTTCCATCGGTGTTTGGACATACGCTGATTTGTGTTACTGGATATGCAGATTCTAATTGCTGGCGTCACAGCAATTGAAGATTCTTTACGCTTCCTCTATATTGCATTGTTCATGTGAAGGAGTTCTTTGCCAAGAAGAACCCAAATCTCTTCAATTTCGTTTTGGGTCTTGCTGATCTGAAGAATCGTGAATTGGTGGCAGCTTGTTTTACGTTTTTATTGGTTTAAATCTTCATGGGGTTCCTCTTCGAGAGCCCATGGGGATTGCAGAATGTATTGAGGAGAAAGCAGGTGGATTCAGCTCATTCTAAGGCTCGAGGCGACCAACTTGCCAAGCATCTCTCTGTGTTTCAGCTCATTCCCATTGGTAACATTGCCGAACTGTGAAATTTCTTTTTCCTTTTTGTTTGGAATTCATGGTAAGAATTCGTGTTCTCCAACGTTTAACTCAATTCTTCATCCACGCCATTTATCCTGAAAATTTAGTACCTAGAAGTAATTTGGCCTCAAGAAAGAAGAAAAGGGGCTTTCAAGCCTATAGTCATCTGGGTTGTTGCTAAAAGATGTTTGTATCCAAAATTCGGCCCGAGTTGTTGCTCAAAAGATGTTGTCAATCCAAGTTTACATCTGTTTGTTAATGGCAATATGTTGTCAATCCAATTCGTCAGCTGGATCGTTGTTCAGAGGATATTTTCAGTCCAAAATCTGACCTGGCTTGTGGCCCCAAATATGCTCTGAATCCATTTTGTCATCTAGGTCGTTGTTTGAAATATGTTTTCAATCCAGTTTGTTTTCTGGTTCATTGCTAGAAATATGTTTCAATCTCTATTGTCACCTGGTTTGTTGCTCTGAGGATGTATTTTCTGCCTGGTGATTTGTTAGTTATTTGCTGTTAAACTAATGCACAAGGAATACGCCATATAACTTAGATCACTGGTAGGTGTAGAAGCCATATCCAAAGAAGGGGGTTTGTTATGCTAAAGTCAGCTGGGGCTTGCATCCAGTATTGTCAGGATTTATGCCCTCAGCGACCATTTTAATGCAGAAAGCTTGCTGAACAGGGCATGGGCATGGAAACTGTCTCGGCAAATACTCCAGTTTTCACTGTACCATGGTCTACCAGACATGTTGCTCAATTTTTTTGTTATATAAGAATGGTTAAAGTAGCAAGAGTATACGCAAGGCGAAGAAATCTTCCTAAAGGTCCGGGGTCGAGTAGAAGTATATTTGTGCTAACATATATGGATCAATGCCTATTTGGAGACGAATTCCGAGCCCATAGACAAATTAATTCACGATCAGATTTCACACTCTCTACAAGAAATCACAACTGTTAGGATTTTAATATATTATATCATCCATTAAAGAGAAAATAATCCCGAGGGTAGATAAATTTCAATAAGGCTTATGAATTCTTTTGGACAATTAAGTAACTCTGATGAAATTAATAAAGCCCAATCATTACCCACATTCCATTGGGGAATCAATTTGCCATATAATACGTTGGATAACCCAAACAGTTATCCCAGAATGAAATGCACAGAATCTGAGACAGTAATCGTCCCATCATTCTGAACTACCCAGAATGGAGCATCTGGAACTCATCGTGATATTTGTTTGGAGCAGTTCTCAATTAGATTGTGGGTCGAGGAAGGAACAGTAAGGGGAAATGTTTGGTTTGACATATTTTAAAAGAAACAGCAATTTAGCTATGCTGTCTTGGAGAAGTAATGTTAAAAAGAGCGCAGAAATAATTTTATGTAACAGTCATAAAATAGTATTTAAAGAAATGGTGTTAATTTTCTTTCCTTTAGGGAGAAAGCAGTTATTAGTGGCATATCTGCTTTTTACTTGGGTTGTTGGTTTGCTGTTGATGATTTTTCGAGATGGTATCCTTACAGAGAAACTAATGATATCAAGTGTTTGTCTGGCATCAGTATATAGTGGATTTTCTCAATTGATCAATTGCTTTTCATCTTCTTACAATATCCCTTTGATATGGAAAATAGAGGAATCCTTAGGGAAGTTCAATTCCTTGAAATACATAAAGATATTCCACGACTAGAGCTATTGAAAGGATATCCATATTCCTTGTTTTTAAATGGGAAAATAAAAATCCGCCTAATGAAGTATGACAGATTTTCCGTGAAAAGAATACACAATAACATTTATGATTTCCGTTAACCATTTTGCTGAAAATATATAATTTCAACATAATGAAACAAGAGTTTGGAAATTCAAAATTGACATCTTGATTTTTAAAGTTGTTTAGTCAATTGAGTTTCAAATTGATTTATGCCTCATTGTGCCTTAATCTCTTAAATGTTTTTACTTTATTCTTCTTCTACCGCTGTTCATATTTCACTATCATCGAAACATTGCCAACATAAAAAGAATTCAATAGCAACTTGAGAATTTGAGATGACTGAAAGTTAGACATCAACAGCAGTGACTGGATATTGTCATATTGATATATGACTTGCTTGATGCATAAGAGCATCAAAAGGGAGCGACAGACCTTGGATTTGGACTCCCAGTAGAAACTGATGAAGAAGTATATATTCTGTGCCAAAATATAAAACTCCTGAAGAGGTAGTAAAAAGTAAGCCAACAAACCAAATAATGGTTTGTTGCCGTTAATCAGAACCATTGAGTATTGGGAACATTCTTGGGGAGCACAGAAGTTGGTTGAGCATACCAAAGAGAGAACCTTGTCATGCAAATCAGCTATACAATTAGAATGTTCTATTGCCTCGACTATTAAAATCTAGATGAACTTCATTTTGAAAACAATAAGCTGAACTTCATTTGAAAGAAATTTGTTAAATTTAGTTGAACTTTACTCTTCTCACCTAAAATTGTCACACTCTTTTACATCTCATGATTTTGATGTGTAACATGTTATAACAATAACACCTTTCTACTGGAAGCGGAAGTCATAAGGCTGCAGTTTCTCTTGACTTAATTTGTAGGGGACAGTCCCAAGAGGAATTGGTTGATGGGGTGAGGTAGCGTTCTCCAAGTAATATCATTTTAGGAGGATATCAACCAAGGATCACTACACTGACAATGCCTTGCACATATACATTTTACTTCCAGCTGATGTGGTTCTTACTGCATCTAGTGCCATTGATAAACAAGATCATATCTGAACTTTGAAAGGCTCCAGCCACTTTGTTTTTAGTTTACAGCACAAAGCAAAGAGGAAAGCGTTGATTATAAGTCGAAGTGGAAGCATTTAATTGGAACAGGAGCTTGGGGGATTCCTCTGGGGATTTTAGTGATATATCTGCAAACCATTTCATTTTGTTGTACGGCATATTACTTTTATGTTTTTTATACACAATTTTTTTTTGGCGTACACAGGAAAAATGCATGCTTCTTTACAATTTTTTGCATGCATATATGCTTTATATCCACATTAATAGAATGATCCAATTGCATGGCTGAAAATAAAAACATTTCAATGATTATATCAAGAACAAACCCATTCAGACACACTTATGCATTCTCTTTCTTGTCTTTTGCAGGTGTTGGGTCAACTATTGGAGCTGGTGTATATGTCCTGGTTGGGGCAGTTGCCAGAGAGCACACAGGGCCAGCCCTTACCATTTCCTTTTTAATAGCTGGAATAGCTGCTGCCCTTTCAGCATTTTGCTATGCTGAACTTGCAAGTCGTTGTCCATCTGCAGGCAGTGCATATCATTATTCATACATTTGTGTTGGAGAAGGGTAAATTTCAAACATAAATATCTTCATAAATTTGTGAAGCTTGAATGAAATTCATTTATGATTCTCAGAATCATTCCAAAGGAGATCTTGAGTCTGGATGTGCATACATAATTCAATCTTAGTGAGAGTAATTTGTCATTGAATTGAAATTTTGGAGGAAGATGAAGGAACTGATTAAGCTCTTGTTTACTTTGAAAGATTAAAACGTTCTGCAAATAAGAGATGGTTTTGTACGAGACTCAAATTAATGGAGGGCTTCAAACATAAACTCAAATTGATAGAGAATTTCAAAATGTCATGTTTCTATTTTTCTTTATTTCTGACAATGATGCTTACTTGCTCAGGACCTTGGATAACAAGGGTGTTAAAAGCTTAAATTATCTCTATCATCTTTCATGGTTGATTTTGAAATCTCTGAAGCATTAGAATGAGGGGGTCCTCTGCCTTCACAGCCCTTGTATTTTGGATCTTGCTTGTGGGAGGGGGACAGAATGACTGAAGAATATAGTATAATCAAATATTCTGCAGTATAATGCAAGAGTGCATATATATTATTCTGGCCATTGTTTCAAGGATAGTTTCTAACGATGATTGTTGAACTTGAACTTCCTAGAAAAGGCATCATCATCAACAGTTTTACTTTGGGATTAGTGTATTCCTTTTGTCTCATTGGTTTTTCTTTTAATGAAAATCAACAAATCTGTAACTAACATTTTATTTCATTCTTTTGAAATATCTTTTATGATATTTTTGAAATAATGCTATGATGGATTTGTCCTCCAGGATTGCCTGGCTGATTGGTTGGGCACTTATCTTGGAGTATACAGTGGGTGGGGCTACTGTTGCCCGGGGAATATCTCCTAATCTGGTAAACCATATTTCATTAACATTATTTACAATTTCATCTAACATTTACAATTAGTCTAGAACTAAAAAAGGAGAAGTTCCTAGAAGACTTACAAAATTATACGTGTTCTCCAAAGAAACTTTGCATGTAGTATACTAGTATATTGTAGCTCCATAACAGTGGTTGCTGCAGAATTGTATTGACAAAAGAACACCATTAGTTTGAAAGAACTCATTTGTTAAATGTTTAAAACAGATTTTCGTTTGTTTTTCAGTTTCATTGATAATAAATATGTGACATTGTCCTCTGACTGCTGTCTGTAATTTCTATGTAGGCATCTTTAAAATTATTCTGTAGTTTTTTTTTTATCATAATTATGTTCTGTATTAAATATTTAAGGATTTTTTACTACTTTGGAGAGTAATGGTTATAAATTCTAACTTAAAAATAGAAATCAACAAGAACTAGGGCCAAAGATTTCTGTTTGCAAGGAGTTTAACTAAAGTAGATCATATTTTATATTTCTTTGGAGTAGACAACTGGGAAATTCCTTTAAAGAAAAGCAATAATTGCTCCCATTAGAATGTGCAAAAGGAAGCTCAGGTAGATGTAATATCTCTCCTACCACGTGATATCAATCCATAAAGAATATATAATAGAGGAGAAATTGGTGACAAGGTTTGTCTTAGGTCGTATTCAACCTCTAATTTTCATCTTCATAGAGTACCTAGGAGGCTTGATCTAATAGTGCTAGTAAATGAGCTAAGAGCTCATATAGACCTCAGAATATCAACATGGCTATAATGTGCCCTTTTACCTCACTTATAAATGTGACATAGATGATAAGAGTGCTATAGTTATTAGTCTCCATGTTACCTTCTCACATGAAATGATGATTACAGAAGAAATGATCTCCATTAGACAAAGATACACATGTTTGATCATCAAATTAAAAACAAAATGAGCAAGCGGTTTTATCCAAAAAGGGGTGCAGCATCTTGATTTGATCTAAAAACACATTGGTCACCTAAAACTGAAAGTCTCCGTGGGCAATAAACATATTACAAGATGAATGAACTCATGAACAGCAAGGAGTTATTGATTAATATACCACTTGATAGCTTCTCGGTGCCATCACTTCAAATATATCATTAACATAACAATATCTATTAAGCAGAGTTCTATGGTTATAGAAGAAACGAACTTCAATGGTATGACCAAACGTGCTTGATTACTGAATTCAGAAATAAAGAAAGCAGTCAATTTGTATCTAAAATAGGGAATTAGTAAATTCCATCTGATCTATAGAAATGCATTGCCAATCTAAAAGTGAAATACGTGCTTGATTACTGAATTCAGAAATAAAGAAAGCAGTCAATTTGTATCTAAAGTAGGGAATTAGTAACTCCATTTGATCTATAGAAATACATTTCCAATCTAAAAGTGAAGGAATTCCATGTTTTCTCCTATTTGCAGACATAGATATAATTTCAATCTCCTACATACAATGTTTCTATATTGTAAATATAGATAGGGTCCAAAGTGGTAATTAACAACATAGAGACAAATCATAATACTCTGCCACATATACACATATGACAAGATAAATCAACACATAAAAAGTGACAAATGATTGCTTATACACGTATCATGTAATAGCTTCTTGGTGTCATCACTTCAAAATATCATTAACATGATAGCCTCTACTAATCAGGTCTTTATAATCAACACTTCATATTTTACTTCAAAAACATATTATAAAGCTTTCACTATTGAATCTATTAAATATAATAAGGTACTAAGTACAGAAATGTCACCTACATTAACTCCCAACTTGTGCAATTCCTGGCTGGACTCCTAGGTAGCCATAAATCACTAAGAAGGGCGTGGAGTCTGATTTGTTGGTGTTAGTGTTGAGCTAAATTGATCTCATGTTGGTGTGGTGGCTGAGCTTGATATTGATGCATGGATTCTGTTGTCTCCATTAACTGTTTACTTGTCACTACTCTTGTAGATGCTTGTGAATTATAGGTGGATTTAACTGGGAATAAGGCAGGTCTGATATTTTAAATGGTTTGTAGGATAGTAGAAAGTCAAAATCATGGACATAATGCTGTTCTTCCTTCGATTTATCAAAATTTACCTAAATTATTTACCAAGGCCTTCCTTAAATTTGCAATTTCTTTCTTGAAATATTCATCTTTGTACTGTGTATTTATGACTTCCTTTGGCCTTCAATTACATTTTATTGTTGTTTGATTGCAGTCTGTAATTGCTGCTTATCTTTTTCCAACTCCCAATTTTTCAATTTCAACTTATCCACATTTTCTTGGAATACATGTATTCGGCAAAAATATACTTAACTTTTGATTATTAGTTTTCCTTGATTGCATATCTTATTTTTGGATTTGGGTATCTGGTGATTTTCTCCTGTAATGCAAAAACCTGAACAGAAGCCTATTGCTAGGAAGATAGGTAAACAAGCAAGCAAAAGTCTGAACAGCAATCTTCATTAACATGGGATGGAATTTTGTGTGAAGGATTGGCCGAAGATAATATGATCAACCTAGGGTAAAACAGTAAAAAGAAGACAAGATGCAAATCTAGGCTCGGAACTTTGGATAGGTGTAGATCCCAACTAAGTACGATATATTCAAACAATGCTACTGGCAAATAACTGAAAGTAAAAGATGCAATAATAACATCATTAGCAATAACCCTAAGGTAAACAATTTTAATCTTTTCTTTCGTTTAAGTAAATGAGTAGGATCAGAGGCTGCAATTTTCAGATTCCCCAATTCTTGTATCATCGTGAAAATGGATGTAATACAGTACTGGAAACCCTAAATGCTATGTAAGCTGCTATCATAAACAATAATCAAACCTTCATTATTGCAGGCAAGATAGAAATGAAAGAAAATCTTGCCTAATGCTGATCTAAGGATCCCTGAAAGTAGTCCTAATGGGGTATATCGGTACCACTAACCTGAATGCTAGAAACCAAAAGGTGCCAATGACTGTGGGGAAGGACGACTACTAACTCCATGTCCAAACCTTTACCTAATGTGTTGAGTAGAAATACATAGGGCAGTGAGAGGTAAGCACCATCTTGGTTGAATATTTTGCAAACTTGTGAGGTTTAGCAAAATGGTGGTTTCAGCCAAAGTGTGTGAGATAAAACTCTCCTAATTAAGGGAAGGCTCCCCCTTTTCTACTAACTAAAACAAATATGGGTGGAACGATAACCTTTCCTCTTGTTTCAGGAAAGATTAAATTATTTTCTCTTCGTAGAAAAGTAGTATTAACTTTTAAATAAACTTTTACAGCAGCTTGCAATAAAATCAAGAGAAAGGAAATGAAGTTTCCTGAAGGTACAAAGACTTCCGTCACTTCCTTCGGGATGGGAAAACAATTTCAAGCACAAAGTCTTGAAAATTTGAGATCCTATCTACCCTTTTGAAAGATAATTTAATGACAATATACAGCACAAGACAACACAAAGTTTGCAAATATGCTGTATCTATTAATTACTACAAATGGGAATTATTACGAGCACAAAGACTTGCAATTCTTCTTGATTTCTAAATTCAAATTATGAATTCAACCTTCAACATTCACAGCACAAATTCTGCAAATATTTCAATTGAAGCCCTCTTTAGCAATTTTCCACAATCTCCAAATAATCACAAAGCAATGCTCCAAAATGATATAAGAACACAATGGATGCAAAGTAGGACTTCAACACAAAGTTTGAAATTTCCAACTCTTTGATATTACTTGAAAAATAATAACTTATAACTATAAAGCTCAAAGTCTTTATGAGTAGAAAATTCTGCAGAATTTTCTTGCTTGCCAAAAAGATAAAAATTACAAAGGACCCTCTCAAGTATTTATAGGAGAGAGGTCATGAGAAAAAGGTGGGAGGATCCCAACTAACTTGAGAAATTCTCTCAACCACCAACTATTTGCAATTGACTTATTCCAAATTACAGTCCTAAATTATCTTGACTTGTAATTTGATTACATGTAATTACAATTTTCGTCTTTACATGTAATTTGCCCAAAGGAACAAAACTGAAAATTAAACAACACTTCAATTATTTCTATGGCTATCTTTGAAACATTGGAATTTGTGAATGGAATTCTGTAGTTCATCAGGATTCGGTCCTTGAGTGTTCTTGGCAACAACAACTGTCTTGATAATGGTATCAAAACATCTAATGATTGACAATCGATGCTCTTCCAATGCAATTTGTATCTTATTAAGAAATGCATGATGATCTACAAATCTGCTGATAGATTGTGCAGTGAAGATTTCAGCTTCTAGCTCTTGATGAAATTTTGCTGTTAATGCTGAAAGTATAGCATCTTCAGGAAGTACTTCACCATTTTGATCCTCTAGCTTGCAAGATTCCTTTTCAAAGCTTGAAGTGATATCTTGTTTTGCTTCAACCACTATCTCTTGAGCAGCCTGTATATCTGAAATGAGCTCTTTGAATACCAATGTTTTGTTTAACAAGAGCTCTTCAGTTTCAATATACATCTCTCTGTTTGGTATTACTGCATTGGCACATAAGATTTCCAAACGTTCTTCATTTAAAGTATACCAACTTTTCAAATCTCTTTCCATAGATTCCAAGCTTTGTTTGAAAGTGTCTGAAGTTTGGTGTAGTTTCAACTTTGCTATCTTTATATTAGTGATCACATCAAGGCCCTTTTTAACCACTTGAGTACTTTGATTTATCAATAGATTGACCCAAGAATCAACTGCCCTTGCTTTTTGTCCAGCCTTTTCAATTTGTTTGATGGATTCTTCAGAAATAGAGGAAGACAATGAATTAACCATTTCTGAAGATTTGGTAATTTTTTGAATTACCGAAACAAGTGCATTCTCCTTTTTCAACTTTTCTTTCTTAGCCAAGAGTTCATTATAACTGTGTGTCAAGACTGTTACTGAACTTTGGGCATCTTGCGTCATGCTAGCACGTGTTTGTTTGCCTAAATCCACCTTGGTGAATTTGTAGTCAGATACTTGCATCTCTTCTGGTGACTTGTCTGCAAGAGGTTCAACTATTTCTGCATACTTCATTCTATTGCTGTCCACAACCACCCGTGAAACCATTTTAGCTTTCTTTGCAACTTTTGGCTTTGATTTCTTCAACTGCTAGAAATCAAACACATTAGGAGAGATTGCCTGTTTCTTTCTCTTTAAAGTGACTGAACTCAACCATGGAGGAAGATCCAATGTATTTGAATTTGAAACAACAACCGTGGTTTGTGCAGAAATAGATTCATTTTGTACCATAGTTGTTACCCTAGGAGATGTCTCAATTTGAATTGCAACAAAAGTTTGTTCAGATGGCATATTGTGATAAGCATTAGCCATAAAGCAATCAAAACTTGTAGTTGATGTATCTATTTCTGGAAGTGTTATCTGTGATGTTATTGGATACATCGGATTGGCATCAAAAACATTCTCCAAATTATCATGCATGTTCTCCATAGAAGTGGTCAATGTGGATGAAGTTGAAGTATGAAGAGCAACTTCCGTAGGAGCAATAGAAGGAACATAAACCGTTGAGAAAGAATCAACATCACTATCAATTTGAAACATAGGAGACAATATTGATACTGGTGCAACATCAATATGTGGAGACATCATACTTAGAACAGTAGGGGATTCAAGAACATCTCCCTCTTGCTGATCAATGATTTGGATTTGCATCTCTTTAACTTCCTTCCCTTTTAATGTTGTTTTCTCCAAAGGTTTTTCCACAGCACGACTGACTTTTAACTTGATTCTGGTTCCTGAAGAAGAAGCACCTTCCTTGGACTTATCTCTAACTTCTTATTTCAATCCAACAGGTCCAGCTGAATCATCATCATCACTAACTCTGATTTTTATGGTTTTGACACCTATACTCTTGAGCCAAGAATTAGTATTTGCCAAAACTGATTGAAATCTGTTAAAGATAGAACTTTATTCTTTATGAGACCACTGTATTGTTGGAATAGAAGCGTCAGCAACCTTTTGTTCCTCATACTCTGGATCTAAAATCTGGCCATCATCAATGACTCCTTCTGGGATCAAGGTCAGATTAAGATCAATAATTTGTTCAACTGTGAGCCTGCAATAATCCATTCTATGGATGTCCTTCTCTGTTCGAAGATCTACCCAAATATCTTCAAGACGATGTACATGTGTGAAGGCTCTCTTTATCTTGTCCTTCATTCCTCTATAGTCAAAATCTGTTCTTGCCTTGAATATTTTTAATTTGATCTCTTGAATTTCGGTTTCCATTGCTTTTTCCTTTGAGGTAGTTGTCAAAGAGTATCTCCCAATCTGCAATGGATTATGAGACGAGATACTTACTCCAGCTTTATGTTGTAGCTTGTCATGCATGTACTGTCATCAACTGCCTTGCAAGCTCCATTAGAATGATTTTATCTGTTGGGTATCTTGGAAGCATGTATGGCTGATCTTCAAAACAGCCAACTCTCATGTAGGTAAAAGTAGGAAACTGGAGAAAGAGACATCCATATTCATTGACCTTCTTCCAGGCAGTGTCAGATACTCTGTTGTTTTGCAAGGTTTTGTCAAATAGACACATAAAATGACCAAAGAATGCATCTTGGACTCTTTTGTAATGAATTTTGCTTGGTCTCAAAGGCAATTGATCATAATATTCCCAAACTGGAATTAGTGATCTATCTCCTTTGGTAGAAAGGCCTGGAAATTGTCTCAATGAAGCTGCTATGTAGACCAAATAGGAGTTCATCAACTTCATATAGAATGTGAGCATAGTGGGAACTTGTGCAAGCTGCTCACATAAACTATCGCTGATTATCTCACCCCAAAAGATTGGGTGTTGCGCCTTCCTTATCACCACTATGAATTTATACATCCACTTCTCAAAGACATTTGAAAATTTCAACCCCATTATCCTGCTCAAGAGTGTGATTATATCATTGATCTCTTCTTTGAATTCAGATCGGTATAGCTTGGGCCACTGAGACATGCAAGTTCGACGCTTCAAAAGCCATTTAGTATTGATGTGTTGTATACAATCTGCTTTCTTCTGTTCATAATGATCAAGAGCACTCTTTATTGAGATGTTTGAATATATTGGCGCATCTGGAACTCTGAAAATCCTATTAATGGTTTCTGGATCAAGCCTAATGACCGCATTACCATCATCATCTTTGATAGTTCTGGATTCTCTGTCAAAGCGAGTTGCGCATGCAAGGACAAACTCCGGCTCTAGGGCAGCAACAGGTAAAGAGGAAACCAAATGGATGTGACTTCTCAGCAACAATTGCATATCATGAGAAGTTGATTTCACAGTTCTCTTAAGAAACTCAGACATATCAACATGTCCGATCTCCGTGTCTCTGATTTCTTTGATGTTTGAGACCACATGAGAAGGAGGAATCTCATTTTGATACTTATCATACTTGTACTTCATCTTTTTGTTCGGTAGAGAAGCTGGTTCCTTCGTCATCGAACAAGAATCTGCAAGGTTGCGATGAAAATTCCATAAAGTTAAGGCATCATCAATGGTAACAGGTGTAGACATGGCGGAGACTCTAACTTAGAGTGGTGTTTTTGCTGTATGAGGGCAAAAAATGAGCATTATAACTCATTTCGGATCTTGGAAGGCTGATTGTAGGTGAAAGGGATATGTGCTTTTCATGACAAATGGAAAAGTTAAATTGCATCTTTGAAAACTACAAGTCAGAACTTTCAACTTGCATTTGCAATCAAGCTTAAAAAGTCCAACTTTTAGGCACTTATAAGGTATTTCGGGATTTTGAAGGCTGGCTGCAAGTGAATAGTGTATTTTTGGGATTTGAGGAAGCTATTGCAAGTTTTATTTTCAAAACTTTTAACTTATACTTGCATTTTAGGTAAAAATGCCCTACTTGCAATTGATTGGAAAAATCCTGATTTGCTTTCTAGGGCAACTTTTTTTTAGAAAATGGAATGGGATTATGAAGGAATGTGAATATGTTTGGGATGGAATGAAAATGAGAATGGAATGGAATAAATGAAAGGTGAATGGAAATGAAATGAATGAAGGGCAAATAGAAAACGTTTTCAGCAAAGAAGAGTATGTGAATGAAATAAAACACGTTTTCAGCTAATGACAGCAAAAAATGCGTTTGTATGAAGACGTTTTGAAATAAAAATGAATGGCATTCACATATAACGAATGACATTATAGAGGTGTTTCCATGAAAGGTATTTGGAAATGAAATGGAATGAGAAAATACGTTTTTAAGAAAGACAAGCAATACGCGTGGCATTCACAGAAAAAATGACGTTTTCTACTTGGAGGCATATGGCGTTAGAGATATGAAAGCAATAGAAATGCGTTTTTATGAAATGGAGACATGTTAAATAGAATGAAAGGCGTTTTGAATGGGGGCAATGCATTTTGAATAAAGGCGTATGGTGTTTTAAATGAGGGCGAATGAAAGGTGAAAAACGCGTTTTATTGAAAGCGCATGGAAAGAATTTTTATGAAATGGAATGGTGATCACAAAAACGTTTTATTGGATAAATTTCGAACATGAAACAAAGACGCCATGAAATCATGATACAAACATACTAAAATAAGAAGAAAACTATGAAAGAAAAGCAAACATACTTGCAATGAAAGATTGCAAACTAAAAGAAAAGGAAACCCTAGACGTCTTGCAAAAACGCAGCCAAAGAAGATCAAATGATTTGTCACAGCTGAGGGCTCTTTTATTGTAGCCGAACATTTAATAATCCGCCATGAAAAGAGGAGGAGAAGCAAATTCAAATACAAACTGCTCTCTCTTCAATGGCGTCGGGATTTTTAAGACTCAGAGCAAGCAATGAAGTGATTTCAAAATGATGTAAACTTGAATCGAAGCTTTTGGAGGCTTTTGCAAGTTCGCACCAAGTAGAATCGGACTTTTTAGGAACAATTGCGAGTGACTTTTCATCAAAAGACTTAAATCGGGCTTTTTTATGCATGTTGCAAGTTACTTTATATCCAAATCGGGCTTTTCAAGTGCAAATGCAAGTAAAAATAGAAGAAATCGGACCTTTTTCAAGTCATTGCAAGTGACTTTAAGTGAAATCGGATTTTTTTAAAGTGATTGCAAGTAAATTTAAAAGAAAGGACTCAAAATAGGAACTTTTGACTTGATTACAAGTAACTTAAGTGAAATCGGGCTTTTTAGGAGCATTTGCAAGTAACTTTTTTAAAAAGTAACTTGTAATGTGCTCTAAAAGTTCCTACATTTGCAAGTTATACAAAAAGTTCCTATAAATGACTTAAAAAAGAAAATTAAAAGCAAAAACACTTGCAATGGAGATAAAAAGTTCCTATTATTGACTTGCAATAAGAAACTAAATCTCCTAATTGCAGTGATGCCAGAAAAACCCGAAATTGACCAAAAATACACTAACAACGACTCAAAATTCCACGAAAACGGACAAGAGTGAGTGAAAAATGTTAACCAAAAGGACTATAGACCCAAAACTGAAATTTTCTAACCTTTACACCTCGTAATATGTGCCTTAGGAGAGAAAATCTTCAAATTTTATCAAAATTTTGATAGGTTATCCCAATTTTTAACCAGTCAAAAATTAGGGACAACACACCATAGATAAAATTTTGATAGGTTATCCCAATTTTTAACAAGTCAAAAATTAGGGTCAACACACCATAGAAAAATGCAGCTCTGGAATGAGATTTGGCTTAAATGATTTACAGTCCAGCTAGCATAGCTAAAAGATAGTTGAAATATGCAGTGATGGTCAGTATATAAAGCAACAATGAGTCACATAGAGTAGTAAATCATGTTATTGTGTAGGAAATGGTTTTTGGAGCTTCCTTATATATGGCATTCTAAAGGTCTTGAGGGGATGCACCAATTCTAAGGTGTCCTAAAAAAAGAGGGCCTAACAATAAGAAAACATGGGAAATAGTCAGTAGACCCTTCACGCAAGCTAAAGAAGAGAGTGGTCTGAAAAGGATCAAGGTGACCTATGGAACAATAAATGATGCTTTTTTCAAAATTTGAAAATGTGTAACCGCTATGGCGAATTTGCCGCTCAGCTAAAGCAGTGAAAATGTTGAACTGAACTGGTGAATGCATGAATGCCATGGTGAAAGAAGTATTGTGGAAAGCGGTGAAATGCCATGGCGCAAGCAATAGTTAGGGACATGAACAATAATGGGCTTTGACACTTCATATTTTTATCTTGGAGTTTTCTAGTGCATGGGAGGACCTCAACATGGATTGAAAAGGGGAGATGTAAGTTTGTTTCAAACTCTTGGAAGGTTGGAGAAATGTTTAGACACCATTGAAACACAGGAAAAGGCAGTTCCAATTCACATAGAAACACATAGATAGTAGGAAGCAGCTTGAAGTCGTACTTGTTCCAAGTAATACAAATAAACATGCTATTGGCACCTACCAAGCTGGTCTTCCCTCCATTAGTGGGGGTTTCTAGGGTAAAACCTATGTTTTCCAATGTGTTTGTGTTGAAGAATTCTTTTCTAGGTTTAAGTTACATAATCATATAACTTCCAAAGAATTGAAAACAATTCTAGAATAAAGCATAACAATATTGTAGTGATTTGTAATCCATAAAGTATAATTTTTTAGTAAATTATAGATCATTGTAGTATCAAAGAAAGCTAAACTTGTGGGGATTCAAGTGGAAAGTATAGTTGTATGATAGTGGCAAGGGTGATGATCAGTGCCAGCTGGAAGAAAGAAAACTTGAGCTAAAATCTAGAACAATACCTTTTAAGATTGGAATCAAGGTAGACATCAAAACCTTTGAAGTTCCAGTTAATGCAAAGATTTTATACGCTTGGATCAAGCAAATGGAGGTGTGTTTTAGTGTCCACAACATGAGTGAAGCTCAGAAGATTTCTTTTGCTTGCTTGCAAATGAGTGGACATGCTCATGTATGGTGGGAGAGTCATCTTTCTTCATTTGAGAAGAAGAAGAAACCAGCAATCTATAGTTGGGATAGTTTCATAAACTCTATTGGCCATGAAACTAATCAAAAGGTAAAGTGGCTCTACTATAGGCAAGGAAGTAGTCAAAGTGTTCAAGATTACACAACCGAATTTTGTAGGCAATCCATGTTGCTTTGCATGGTCTTGGAAGAAGATATCCTTACCAAATACCTCAATGGGTTACATTCAAATTGTAGGAGAGTTCTCACTGCCAAGCGAGCTGATTTAGATGAGGCTTGTGTATTGGAATACTACATAGAAGGAAAAAAAAATAAGGGTGAGGGAGAATCTTCTAAACATGGTCAACAACAAAACAAGGACCAGCCAAAAGGATCTCAAAAATCATTGTTCACATTGCAACATTGATGGTCATATTGAAAACAAGTGTTGGAGGTTGCATCCCAAGTTGCACCCTAAAAATAAGCTCAAGGAGGACTCCAAAAGGTCCATGACTATTATCTAGGAAGAGTTGAAAACAGAGGACAGCTCAGATAGTGACGATTAATTAGGATTCATTTCGACAAGGACTGTCATGAGGGGACAAGAACTTGAAGCAATGAACCAACTACTCACTCTAAAAATCCAAGTTAAGAAAACAAAGGGAATTTGAACTTGTAGATCTTGGTTCCCAATGCAATCTAATTTCAATTGAGATGGTTAGAAAGGTTGGTTTGAAGACTTACAATCATCCTAAACCTCACCCTTTGGGTTGGGTAAAGAAGGGGGTAGAGATTTAAGTAAAGAAGAGTTACAAACTTTAGTTTGCTATTAATGCTCAATATGTAGATGAAGTAGAGGAAGGTGTGATTGCAATTGATTCATTTGATATTATGCTTGGGAGTTAATACTTGTGTGTGAGAGATGCTATATTCATGAGGAGCACTAACAAGCTCTGGTGGATGAAGGATGAAGTCAAATATATCAAGGGAAACTAAAGCAAAGCAAGAATTGTCATGTAAGTTCCTATCAAGCACTCAAGTTAATTCAGGAGGAAAAGCAATTTTGTTTATTTCTTTTGAATGATAAACAAGAGGATGGGCTTGGGATTTTTTTTATGTCTCATACTAGCAAGAAGACCAAGGAGATAGACAAATTGTTGAAAACACTTGAGGAGGTTTTCCGAGAGTCTAAGGGGCTCCCTCCTACAAGAGAGGTAGAGCATGACATTCACTTGCTTCTTGAGTCTCCTCTACCCAACATAGGATTGTATAAACAGTTCTTGATGGAGAGCAATGAGGTTAAAAACCAGATTCAAGAGTTACTAAAACAAAGTGTGATGTATCCAAGTACTTCACCATGTGGTTTTCCCATTGCAATGTTAAGAAAGATGGCTCTTGGAGAATGTGCATCCCATTATTTTGTCAATAAGATCACTACAAAGAACAATTATCCACTTCCATGAATAGATGGCTTGCTGGATTAGTTGCAACATGCAAAATATTTCACCAAACTGGATCTGAAATCAAGTACGAACAAGGGAGGAGGATACGTGGAAAACTACTTTCAAAACCATGCAAGGGCTCTATGAATGGCGAGTTCTTGCTTCTGGTTTATGTAATGTACCATCTACATTTACGCATTTGATGAATGATGATTTGAGAGAGTTCATAGATACATGTATTATAGTGTATCTAGATGACATATTCATTTTTAGTGCAACATGAGAAGAACATTTGGTTCACTTAAGATAGGTTTTGGAAGCCTAGGAGGAAAGAGAGCTCTTGTGCAATTTGAAGAAGTGTGAGATTGCAAAAGAATCTCTAAAATACTTGGGTCATGTGGTTGGAGGTGAGTTGAGAGTGGATCCCACAAATGTAGAGGTTATCAAGAATCGGTCAACCCCACAAAGACAAGGAGCTTTGTAAGTGCCACTCAATATATGCATAAATTCATTTTGTCTTTCTCTTCTATAGCTGCTCCTTGATACTTAGTTGTGGCATTAGGTAAGAATTTCCATTGGGGTAAGATACATGATGATGCTCTTGATACATTTAAGAATAAGATTTGTAATTCTTTATTGTTAGCCTTGCCTAATTTGTAGGTGCCCTTTGAGGTTGAGACAGATGCTAGTGATTATGCTATGGATGTTGTTTTGTTGCAAGGTCGCAAATCCATTTGCTATCATAGAGGCCTTCACTTTAGCGCTATAGGGATATCTAGTATATGACAAGAAGCTCTATGCACTAGTTGAGGCTTTGAAGAAAAGGAGATAGCATCTACTTGGGAGAGTAACTACAGTGCACATGGACCATAAACCTTTGTAATATTTTTAGGCTCAAAACAAGTTGCAACAAGCCCAACATTGTAAATGGATGGTTTTTCTACAACAATTCCATTTGGTGATCAAGTATAAGAAGGGAAGTATAAATGTAGTGGCATATATGTTATCTAGGCCACGAATTTCAAAGTCTTTTTCAGCTCTTGCTATGAGGTCACATTTAGAGCCTTTTACAAAAGAAGCATATGGAGAAGAATTTGAACAAGACTCAGATTTTGGGAAGAAGTACATATAGCTCCAAGTTCAAGAAGTTGCAAAGAATTATGAAGACTTCTACCTTAAGGAAAGGCTTCTACTCATGAGTGGGGCACATTCCTCCAAAGTGGTGGGTCATTTCAGTATTGGAAAATTAGTGGTCCATTTGCAAAGATTTCTGTATTGGCCTAAAATACAGATAGAAGAAAAATTGATGACATCAATGCTATCAAAGAGGTAATTGAAATCCTTTAATGAATCCTCCAAATAAAAAATGTGAGACTCTACAAATAAGGATGGAATGTTTAATAAATAGGAATCTCAATGAGGTGGATTTGGAAGATTGAAATTGTCCTACTATAAAGAATCAATGGAGGTTCTCAAAGAAGCAACATGGGACTCTAAAATAGCAATAGGTGATGGAGATGTGATCTCAATAGGAGAAGGAGCAACAAGGAAAGTCTCTATATCATCAAAACATTTAAGACCTTAGAAATTCAAGATCTTCTAAAGTTCATCATCTAAGGGTATATTATCTGCATCATCAATGGGTATGAGACAAACCATAGCAGAATCATCTAGGAATGGTGGCACACAAGAATCTTCATAAATCTCCCAAATCCTTGTCCAAAGTGTGCATGGGCATTTAAGTTCTGAAATAGCACATAGTGTCATAATCAACACTAGAACAAATTAATCCTATGACATGATCAATATTATTTACCTATGTTGACTTCCTTCTAGGTGTATTTGGTTCAAGTACGAGTCTACAAAGATAAGAAAAAAGATTAAACCACCTGAAATGTATTTGGATGCCCTTTCACCAAGACTCATAATTATCCTTATTCAGGAATCAGGGTTATCACAAAATGATGAAGAGAAACCCATGATATTCTTCTGAAGAAAAAAATCAAAGATCAATAATCTCAATACATATCAGTAAGATGAAATGAAGTTTACTCAAGGAAACATAACTTTTCCAAATGCTAAAATGTCTAGGATATCAACCAAAATGCAAATAATTGACAAACTAAATAAAAGATACTTGGGGTTGAATTTGGAAAAAATACATGGATGGCTGAGAAGATCTTGTCAATATCTGTGCAAAGCCTATTTGTTTTTGAAAAAAATAGAGATTTTGTGAGAAATTTATGAGTGTGGAAGCCATATAAACACCATATGCTCAAGATCTGTCCTCTAGAAGAAAATTGCTTCCTTGTGCATGCAAAAGAGAGGCTGACAACATTGTTCACCACTAGAAGCACTATTCATGTTGGAAACACTATTCATGCTAGAAACACTATTCATAGCTGGACACATTATTCACAAGCCCATACGACCTCAACAAAAAAATTACTTCAAAAGTTCTCGAGTCCAAATTCAATGTGCTTTATATGGATCTAGGGTTTTGATGTCCTCAGAGTGCAATGATAAGGTCCATTTTCTACTAAGATGCACCGTTTGAAACCTCATGTTGAAAATTCTCAAAACAAGGGAAAAAAACTTACATATTTGGAGCTTTGATTCCATGTTAGAGTTAATAGGTGACTCTATAGGAGCCAATAATCTTTGTAATAATTCTTCTACATAGGAGAGAGCTACTACACGAGCAAAACAGGAGAAATTGATGTAAAATGTGTATTGGTACATTCATTCATTCTTTACAAATGAAAAATACAAGAAGATATACGTCCACATTTCCCAAGGATATACAAAGTGAGAAACAATCTCATGACATATGTCACAAGATTCACAAACTAAAATTAGGAAAATGACTTCCTAAAAAAGACTCTGTAATAAACTTATGATAATGTGCAAATATAATTTCACACCAACACTTATGTAATCACATAGACCTCTTTTATTTGGATATTTCATTTCAAGTGACTCCAAGTATTCACCAAAGGGAACTTGAGATTTGAATTTATTAGCCATCCCTTGATATTGGTCGAGTATCTTGGTCACCTCAAGTTTGTGATTCATTCCATCCTTCTGTATTTTCATCCATGTCTCCTAATCTTTCAAATACTATTCTATTGTTTTGTCCATTTGCCTTACCAAGTCAGTAAGACGATGCACAGGAAGTTCTATAATTTTTTTTCTTTGATTTCTTGTCATGATTCATAGGCTAACAAAATCACAGCTTTGATCCCATTGTAATGTCCTTAGCTAGAATTTTTTAGAAAATATACAATTTTGTTGTATTTTTCAATTTGTGCAAGCTCAAATGAAACTAATATGGAGTACCAAACAATGAATGTCAACTCTAACAAATGCTGATCGGCATTTATTAATAGCAAAAACAAATATGGGAAACCCTCATACTTCAAATTATCATGGATGTTGCAGCAGATCCGACAATAAATAATGCTGCTCCACCTCCTTGTTGTGCTGATGTTGTTTGATCTTCCCTAGTAGTGGGTGTTTAGCTTATGTTTTCCCCTTGCCTATCACCTGCTAAGATTGCTGTTAAGGAAATTGGTGATAAATATTTTGGATCAGATTGTTCAAAATCTGCTACTACTTAGCCTCTCCTCACATACCCATTCAGGTCTGATGTTGCTATGTTGTGTTTTGGTTTCCCTACAATGTTTACGTAGGTTGAGGAATGGGGCATACTCCCTATTGGACACTATCAATCAATCTGTGTTTGCTTCTCCTATTTTGTTGGATTATGAGGATGATACAGTGGGTTGCACTTTGGACAATAACAAGAATGTTTCTTTTAAGAAACAATCTTTAGGCCATATGGTTCTTTGTTCTCATAGGAAAATGAGTATGGATTGAATCTTGTAGGCATGGTTGTGGATGTTGGTTCTTTCTTGCTAAATTCCTTTTGGAGCTGATTTAGTAGTTGTATTTTCTTTAATTTTGTCTCCTTTTTAGTTGTAGTTCTTGGGCTGGCCTCCCATAATAGATCCCTAGAATTACATCCAAAAAACAATATTTTGGTGATTTGTAATTTAGAAAGTATAATTTTGTAGTACATGCCAGTGACACAACTTTTTTAAGATATTTGTGATGTGGTAGTGTGGTACATAGTGGAGGTTCACAAAAGACCTAGTGAAATCATAGAAGCTCCTTTTGCTTGCAGGAATGGCTAATGGGAGATGAGGCACACAACTTGATTAAGGTGTTCCCTAAGTGATACCACATAATTAGAGTACATGTCTTAGGTTGCACAAAAGAACTCAAAGTTCACATCAATCTTGCATGGAACACATCAATCTTGCATCGAATTGTCCTTAGGGGAATCAAAGATACAAGTGGTACATGTATAAACATATGGGATGTTATCTCTGGGTTATGTCTCTATGCTATACTATTTGTATTACCGACTAGTCCCATTCATGAAAAACAACTTTAAATTATGAATGATTTTTTTATTTACAAGATAGGACTTTTGATTGGATATATTTTTCAATTCACAACATATGGCTTTTAGGCTTCTGATTTATATATAGCAAACATTGAATGATTTTGGTCTTGTTATCTTGGCAAGTCACTTATTGAATTCTTATTTAACTTCCTTAGTTTCTCGCGTCTTCATTTGTATTGTGCTAGTCTCTTTGTGTAGGAGAACATCCACTTTCATCAATTACTCTACATCCCTTGGTTCTTCTAGATCTATGGTTCTCATATAACCATAAATTAGTTCATATCCATCTATTTGGTGCTCTTTACCTTTTCATCTCTCCCTCTAAATAGTGTTTGTACCATGAGAAATACTGTCCCCACTAATTCGTTCCTAGTGTGGTAGTTAGAATAATTCATTTTTTGGGATTGTCTAATTAATCAATTATCAAACAACTGTGGTGAATTGCCCATAGGCTCAATTGATGGAGCAACAAACCTCATAATAATTTTTTTGGCCGCTATTCTAGGTTTTGGAAAATTTTGTGGTGGTGCCATTGACCTTGTCATCCTGTTTAGCCCCACCTCACATTGATCTTCTAAGACTACTTGACTTTGAGCTCAACCTCTCTAATTCCTCTATAATTGAATCTTGGGTTTTCTGTATTGTCCTCATCTTCTACATTTTTCAGTATATTGATATTACTTTCCAATTGTCCTTTCTATCACGTGGTTTTTAACTTGGCACTACCATCTACTGTTAACATGGTGATAGTCATTGGATTTGGTCTCTAAAAATTTGGTGTAAATTGAATAAAACTGATTGGAAGGGTGAATGCACAAAACATTCAAAGACTAATTGTGGAAACTTTGTAACTCACTTTATATCTTAATTGTTACATACCAGTGTTACCCCAAGTTTCTGGGACGGGGACGGCAGGGGATGACAGGACGAGTCCCCAAGTTTCCGATTTTTGAGGCCAAATTTGGGGACGGCTAGATAAAAATATAGGGAAATTTTAAATATTCATATGATAACATGGATAAGGCATGCATAATATACATTATAGAACCTTAACATATAACATTTGTGTTCAACATTATGCCAATACTCAATACGCATTCAAAATTAACATACATGAATCATGAAACAACCTCCAAGTTATAATTTATAAACTTTTATCAAAATGCCCAAAGGCTACATTGCTGCCATATAGTTTTAAAGTTTGCTATGAAAATCAAAATACAATATCGTATGTCAATAATGAATAAACAAAGAGAACTGCTGCCCCTAATCATCTCCCATAACCGCATCAAAATCAGAGTCATCCTCTGGGTCACTGCCACTATGATGGTCCTCCTCAACCAACCAAACCCCAACCAAACCCTCAGCTGTCTCCTCCTCATCTACCTAGGCCACGTCCTCAGGATTAATAGCCCACCGTAGAGCTGGAGTTTGTTGATACTCTGGAGTCTGCCGATTCTGAAGCCGAAGAGCACTATGAACGGCCACTAGCTTCTTCGCTTGTCTAAAGGTAAGTCTATTCCTCTTGAGGTAGTGGATAAAGCTATACGTGGGCCAATTCCTCTCTGCAGCAGAGGAACTGGCAACCTGTGCAAGAAGGCGAGTAGCAAGTGTCTTCAAGTGCGGTGTATCCCTCCCATGATAGGTCCACCATCCAATAGGGTTTGTTTGAGCTAATATAGCTCTATCCAACCTCGCCTGTGGTTTACTCAAGTTTGGGCCATTAAGACTTGCAAAGTCTAGGAATTGTGTCTGAAGTAGTGAAGCCTGCTCTGCTGGATACATCCTTATCAATGGCTTGTGTGAACCCATCTAAAACCTTAGGGTCATTGCATGGAGGCACCCTACCAGCCCTTGGTGCATACCATTTAGGATTTAGAGAAAAGGCAGCCATATGAAGCAGGGTGTTCATTGTATTCCACCTCCGTGTCACAATGGGCCTAATGTGTTGCTCATATAAATCCAAAGTGGGATCCTTTGCCGAAATAGTTTGCTTGATCTTCCCAAGCATACTGTCAAATATCTCATATATCTCTCCAAGACTAGGAGAGTTTGTATCAGCATATCGAATGACATCTACAACATGCGAGATGAAGGAGCAAATATATTTGCAAAATGCAAACAAAAAGTTCAAAATAATTAGTTGACAAGTTAATTGACATGTTAGAAACTTGAAAAGTTGGAACATTGGACAATAAAATTAAAATATTAAAATTAGAAATTTAATATGAAAATCAGCCATCTAATATGTCTTACCTCACATTGGCCCACCAATCGTCATCGAGGATCTTTTGTTTGATGGTCTTTCCTTGAGCAAAACTTGCATTAGGCCATCTAGTCCACTCTGCATTGACCATCATCATTTGTAGAGGTTCATGCACCTCAAGCATCCTCTCCAACAAGATGAAGTATGTGGCATAACTACATTCATTGATTCAATGATTCATTAAAAAATAAAAATTTAAAACAAAATCAGATTATGAATACAAATTGAAAGTGAAACAAAATGAGTAAGTGGAATACCTTGTCTCAATAGGTTTGAGAAACTCCTTCTTTGAAAATGTTCTGAAGAGAGCAAGTGAGGTGTGGTGATTGCAAATGAACATCTGAATATTTCTAGCTTCTGCCACCGTTTGCTTCACCCAATCCAACTTCCCTATGTCTTTGAATCCATTGTTCAACGCATGAACACAACATGTTGTCCAAAATATGTGCCTATAAGTACCCTCCACCATCAACCCAACCGATTTGCACACATGTGTTGAATCGGTGATGACTTGCACCACATTTGCAGCCCTAACCTCCTCTATGGCATCTCTCAAAATGGAAAATTGGAAGTCTGCATCCTTACGTCTCCTCGAACAATCTACGACTCTAAGAAAATGAGAACCAGCAAAGCATGTGATTATGACATTGATGAGTGGCCGATGTCTAACATCAGTCCACCCATCCATCACTATAGAGCACCCCGTCCTCATCCACGTTTGCCTCATCTCCTCCATTAACACATTAACTTTGGAGTACTCTTTGTCTAGGAGGGTGGTGCGTAGCTTATGATCTCTAGGGGGTACGAATGAAGGACCAACAGTGGCTATGTCTTTCACCATTTGTTTGAAATAAGATGAACGAGCCACATGAAATGGGATGGCATGGGAAAAAAAGAATTTAGCAATGGAAGATTCAGTGGCTACTCGTGCTTGGTTATTAAACATGGACTCAACTGAAGATGCCTTCCCACTACCACTCACCTTCCTCTTTCCTCTCGAGGCAACTTCACTACTACCAACCGTGGAAGGAATAGGATTAGGCATAGATGATTGTGCACTTGGGAAAGAAGGTGACCCACCTTGAACCCCACCATCCAACTCCATTTGAACTTTTTGGCACTCTAAAAATAGTTCATCTGTTAATGCAAGACACACTCTAACTCCATGGCCCACCTTACCCAAAAAATGAGACCTAACTCTTGTGTAGCTGCCCCCCTAAATTCATTTTCACAAACATGGCAAAACCACACCCTACTCCCCCCTGAATTTTTTTGTCTTTCACCCACGGGTGTAACATATTGAAGGAATGGTTTTTTTTTGTTTTGTTTTTGTTTTTGCATAGTGTTCCATGGTATTGGTATTGGTTATTGAAGGGCATTGGATTGGGTTTCTTTGCTCTCCACTAATACCCCCACCACTTTCCCTTCTATTTTGCATTTCAATTTCACTATCACTTCCATCCTCACTGCTGCTCATGTTTTTTATATTTAGAATGCAAGTTTCAACTGAAAATGCAAAAAAATAAAAAAATTCAGACAATGTATGCTTGAGATTTTGCAAAAAAAATGAAAAAAAAAAAAAAGAGGGAAAGGAAATGCATACCTCTTTGGTGGATTTGCACTCCCAACAACACTAATTTCAACCTCCTCTCCTCCTTCAAGCTGCTGCTCCTTCTCTTTCAATGGCTGCAACTTCTTTTGCTCTCAAACCCTTGGCTGCTCAAACAAACAAATGCATAAAATGAATAAAGAGAGGTCTTTTTTTCCTCATAAGAGTCAAGAGCAATGGGGCCCATAGATGCCACATAGGCAGGGGCGTGACTTTTTAATTTTGAGTTTAAAATGCTGTTTAGATGTGGGGGACGGTCAGCCGTCCTCGGGACAGTCAGCTGCCCCCCATCTAGTCAACGCCGTTCCCCTATTTCGGGGACGGTTTCCTATTTTTGGGCAAAAAAGGGGGGCGGTCCCCTAGCGTCCCCCAGCCGTTCCCCTGTACCTGGGACGTTTCGGGACAAGGACGGGGCATTTCCGAGGGGGGGGAGGAGGGGCGCGTCCTCGGGTTTCCCTGTTACATACTCTTCCTAGTTTTAAACATTTCTCTTCATTACTTCTAACACTAATACAATCTCCCAAAAGGACATTTTTTTTTATATATGCATGGTGACCTTCACAACATAAGTTTGGTTATGCCTAACTTATAATAAGAATGCTAACCATTTTATCAATTTATTTTGTTGTATATTATGTGTTATTCATTATTGTGATTGGCTTTAGTGTATTGTGTATAGAATGTGATGTTGGTCTAAGAAGATTTATAATCGGTGTCTTTGAGTGAGTTGTATTATTTATGCATTGATCTTGTTATAAGATTAATAAGCATTCATTGCAAGGGATTATTCATTACTTTATTCCTCACTCGTAGCTTCTTAGGCCAAAACAATCTGTAATGGCAATTTCAAGATTATATTTTCAAATAATGTTTTTCTATGAAATAAGGTACATATATGGTAAAAATGTTTCTGGATAGACATGTGATACAATATTTAAGAACATTGATGTTTCAGATCATCCTAGGTGATCCATCATCAACATGAAATCTACAAGGCTTGATTAGTTTGGAAAATATTTAGAACAAGTTACTCTATTCTTTCTTTATGCCAGAGAAACTGCCTTGCAGGAACTGCTCTATGTTGCCTCTTAAGGCATACATATTGCTCTAAATATACTTTGGTGATTTAAATTTCAGGCTCTATTCTTTGGAGGGGAAGATAATTTGCCAGCATTTTTAGTTCGTCGCCAATTTTTTGGTACTGATGTCATAGTTGATCCATGTGCTGCAATCCTTGTAATTATTGTGACTGGACTTTTATGTGTGGGAATTAAAGAGGTAATTTTTGCTTGAAATTTTTATTTAATCTAAGAAAATTTTATAATTCCTAGTTTGAATATGATCTTAGATCTATTTCTAAAGCCCTGAAATTCTGGTGGTGACAGAGTGCAATTGTTCAAGCCATTGTCACGTTTGCAAATGTATGTGTAATGATATTTGTCATTGTGGCTGGAAGTATTATTGGTTTTCAGATTGGTTGGCCCGGATATAAGCTGGCTAATGGGTAAGATGATTTCTGTTTTCTATTTATGACATATGTAATCTCTTTCAAGATTGCCTTTTTGGAAGCTGTAACAGTAAAAGGTTTTACATGTAAACCATGGTGGACTAGTATGATTTAGATGCTGAAGGCTTGTGAGTTAACAGCTGAAATGAATTAGATATTGGAAGTTGAAATAGCTTTGGAGATTGCTTCAGAATGGAATAAAGAAAGAAGTAAAACAAGGGACTTCTATGATCGTTTTTTAAATGTTAAAACCTTTTATTTTGATTCCTAAATTAATTTAGCTTAGCCAGAACTAAAAATATTAAAAAGATGGAATGTGTTATGTGATTTACTCTTTAGTGCAAAAAATTCATTCTTCCAAGTTTCCAATTAATCGAAGTGGCATATTTGGCACACAAGTAACACTATCAGATGTTATTCTTGATTACTTAGAACTTATAGTTTTATCAACATTGTCCCTTTAGATTTATATGGTTTTCCTGGTAGTGAAATCTTTGTTGTACCCAAACCAAATTTTTTGCTTCATCAAGGCATTTTGCGTTTTAAAGTCTAAATCTTGCTAAAATGTTGTAGAACACAGTTTTGGGCAATATCAAGCATGGAGTTTTTGTCAATATTTTGTCAATCAAAGTCAGTTTTATTGGTCAGAAACGAAGCAGAGACTCAAAATGAAGATCTTCACGATGGAGGAGCATCTCATGACGACATTCCATATTGCAGACGGTCATTTCAATGATCGAAACAGAGTTTTTAGTGATCAAATCATGAAGATTTCTCAGGAAAAGCTCAAAAGCGCAAGTATAGCCCAGGGGCGCCCAGTTTGTTGAAGGTCAAGATTCTGGTTAAAATGTTCAAGCATCCAGTCAATCTCTTCAGAATCAGTCTGGCTATCCGTCGAGCTATCCAGCAAGGCGTTCCGAGACCCACAGCTCCGGTTATCAGCGACAGAAGTGGAAATCCCTAAAGTTCCAGATGCGAGAAATTTGTCCTTTTCAGGCAAAAGCGCGCCTCTAGCCTGAGGGCGCCCATCTTAAGGAGGGGGTAAATCTCGACAGTTTTGATGGCAGATGCAGTCAATTTGTTCACAACTAGTCTGCTTATCCGACGAGATATCAAGCTCAGTCATCCGACTCTCAGAGTTCAGACAGCGGTCATCCAAAGATCAGCTTAAAATGGAGCTTTCACGTTTCTGAGCTTCTCCGTTTGTTCCCAGTGCAAGTACAGGCCAGGGGCGCTGGTTTAAAGGACCCTTCAGATGGCAAAATTTGCAGACAGAGTCTTCACAACATCAGTAATACTCTAGTCCAGCTCCGCAATGCACCATTCAGCTTGTCGATCCGATGTTTCAGGTGGTCGTGGCGGAGATTCTACCAAGCACGTAATTTTACGGGCGGACCAACAAATGGTTTTCAGTGTATTTTCACAGTCCAGAGGCGCCTAGCCTTTAGGCCTGTCAGATGAGCCCGTTCGCGTTCGAAGTCTTCACGACTATTGAGCGTTATCATTTTATCTTTCCAACGAGCCTAGCCGTTGGCCTTCGGGATTTGGCAGTCGCTCGTGCGTGCGAGGTCTTTAGTGTAATATTGCAAAGTGAAGACGTCCAGAAAATGGCTAAGTCTGGGAGCGGTAATCTTAAATAAAATACGCACTGGAGTTTTTGAGGTCTTAGAAGCAGTTTTCTTGCTTCGTCACCTCCAGAGACTTCTCTTGTAGGCCCTTCTGGCTGTCCGTTAAAACAGATAATGCCTGAATCGGGTCATCCCAGTTCCAGATGTCAGCAGTCAAAGTAGGGTACTTGGATGAACGTTTAACTTTCGTAAAATGATAAAAGTGCAACCATGAGCCAGGGGCGCTTTTACTTTTGAGGCCCTTAACACAGCTTTCAGCTGTCGTGCATACAGTCGTTGGATGCAAAATATCTCCAGTCATGCAGTGAGCTTCGTCTCATGTCAGCAGGGTTCACCATTCACCGTCAGCAGCCGTTTGAAGTATCAGATGGCAGTTTAGGAAAATGGCCAAGTCTGGAACCCGTAAAGCAATTTAATCAGGTGCGCCTAATTTTTGAAGGGGTTAAACGATGGATTTTGCAGTTGTGTCTCCTAGCAGACATTTCTTCCTTGTTCAGTAGGCTTTCCGATGAATTCTTCAGAACAGTCTCAGCATCACCCGGTCATCCGGAAATCAGTGTCGAAGTTGGCCAGTCGTGACAGTGTTGTCAGCTATTAAATAGGGAGTTAGTGAAAAATGAAGTATCTTGAGCAAATGGACGCCTATGTGCTCAAAAGATGACTTTTCAGAATCAGTGAAGTCAAACGATGAATCTCAAAGCTTCAACCAAATTGTCAACTGAAGTTCAAAGATTCGCATAAGATGGCTATTTTCTATTTTTGGCGCCTAATTTCATGATAATAAATATTTTATTAATATTTTATTATTTGAACTTCCAGTAAGTGGCAGTTGAACTCAAAGGCAACCAATCAGAGGACTTCTATTATTGTTAGGGTTTTTGAATTCTTGCAGTCACAAAGCAGTGCGAATTTCTTCTTATTTATACATGACGCCATCTTCATTATTGTTCACAAAGCTTTCAAAGAGAATTCGTATTTCTCAAGAGCAAATTTAATCTCAAGAGAAATTCGTATTTTTCTAAGGCAAATTCATATCTTCAAAGGGAAAATCGAAGTTTATTAAATTCAAAGCAAACTTCAAAATAAATTCGTATTTCTTCAGAAGAGAAGGGCGCATATCTTCAGAGCAAATTCAAAGTTCAAAGCAATTCGCAGTTCCTTGATTCTCAAAGGCGTATTTCAAATTCTCAAAGGCGTATCTCAATTTTTAATAAAATTCGCAATCCTTCAAAGATTCAAAGGCGGATTTTAATTTTTCAAAAGGCGAATCCTCAAATTCATACAAATTCGTATTTTCTTCAAGAGAATTCGAATTTCATTCATATTAAAAGGCGCAAATTTCAAGAGGAGAAGTTCGTGGTTTTCAATTCCAAGGCGAATTCTTCCAGTTCAGAGGCAAAATCTACATCAATTCTCAGAGGCGATTTTTCCTAACATATCTTTTCGCAGATTCAAGTTCACAATTATCAGTTACTCAAAGAAATCTTGGGTGATTTTCACAGAAGAAGACATCATAAAAACGTCTTTTACATCCTTTAAATCTCAGATTTCTCACAAAATACATGTTGCATGTTCCTGAAATTGGCGAATTTGACAAGTCTCAGTATCTGGATCATTTCCATATAATTTCCTCGAGTTAAATTTGTGCGTTTGATTTTTCACGAATTTTAGCTTCAGAACATCCGTTCTCGAATTGCTGATTTTCTCAAGTGAAAAATCTCTGTACGATAGAGTAGAAGTTGAATTTTCGCAAATCTGACGTTCTGGGTTGTCTTAGAATCTTTTTCTGGACAAAACCCATATCTCGGATTTTTCACTAAAAATAATTCTTCGAAAGGCTATTTTTAACTCTCGCAGGCTATTTTTAGATTCCAGAAATCTTGTCAGAATATAGTCGAGTTCACAGTCAACAGGCAAGTTTCTCAGAATGCAGTTCACTCAGCTCCAATACAGGACCAAAACCGTCCTTACCCATGATTTTCTCAGGTTGGTTGAGACAGACCTTCACAAAGTATTGCCAGAAGCAGTGCTAGACCCAGTTAAGATTAGAAGTTCAATCATTCAGAATATTGAGCAGTCTGGCTTACTAGAGACCGCTTCCATACCTATCTCCGTTCACTGTGTTGAGTTTGTGACGACTTATATTAAGCATTACAATCCGACTACTCGTGAGATAGCGTCAGTTGACGGACGGGTCATTTGCAGTCTCAAGCCTTTGGACATCGAAAGGAGTTTTGGCATTCCTCGGCACCAGAACAGTTTGGTGATTTCTATGGAGCAGTGTGAGCAGGCATTTGATGCTGATGTGGACAAATGTCAGAAGAAGATGGCAGAAAGATGGTTAAAACAAGCAAAGAACAGATTGCCAAATAATGTGGGTCGTGGTGAGTACAAGGATGAGTACGCGACTCTAATCACACTCTTGAATCGTCTCAGTCAAGCACACGCGAAATGTTTTCCAGCCTTGATGTATTACATTATTGGTCGTGACTACTCGGGCGTGAGACATTATGATCGCACTCTTCATCACGATATCTATTGGCAGATTACCGCTTGCTGGTTGCTCACGAAGTTTCACATGTGTTCATATCTCGTGGTAATTTGATCGCTTTATCGTATCGGCCTGAGACTTACCACCGCGGCATTCTCACCGCTCGGTTTATCAAGATTATGATCACTGAAGTTCACCGTACGAATCGGCCATTTCCTGCTGTTCACGGCTTTGACTTACATGCTGAGGAATTTAACGGAGTTGCATGTTCGTAGATCTCGGCAGCTGCTAGGGCAGCGATGGACGGATGGGCAGACCGTCATTCTACCTCAAATACACCTACATCCGAGTGTACGGCTTCACAGGAAATCCAGCTATGCTTCCACGTTATCCTTCGGATAAGACAGTTTTTCAGGAATTCCTTAGACAGATGCATGATGTTCATCGTCTTCTACGCCGCAGGTACAGACCATCACTTAACTTTCCTTTTCAGTTTGGAATGTATTGGTGCAAGTCGGCAATTGATGCAAGGATTGCAGGACAAGAGCTTGAGAAATATCATCTTAAGTACCTTGTCGGCGATCGCGGCCTAAGGACCTTCGTGTCAAGAGTACCGCCACGAGTACACAAGCCTCTATGGAGGATTATCAAGCAAATTGGCGCAGATGACTTCGAGGTTCGCTAGACGCAAGCAGGCCGCTTCTCTCTCCTTACGCATTTCTGTTTCTTTGTTAGAGGATGCGGGGAGGTTTACTCCGATGATGAAGGAGAGGTTCTTCCTCAGTTTTTCAGAGAACAGGTCGATACACAGCCGTTGCCAGCAGTAGATTGGTACACCAAAGAATATGCAACGGTCAAGGAGAGGTCAAGTAGAGTTATCCAGAACAGTATACTTTTCCTCGACAGCAAGAAGACAAGGAGGGTTAGTATTCCCAGAGCAGAGCTGCCAGTAGTGGTGAATCCTTCGCTACCTTCCTCGTCAAAACCTAACAAGAAGAAGAGAAGTAACCCTCCCAAGAAAGTACAAGCGCCAAATAATTCAAAGGGCAAGGCGCTTGCCACTGTTTCACACACAGAGCTTAACAGACAGCCGCTTACAGAGCCAGTTCAGAGATCAGCTCAGAGCCCACCAGTACCTGAGGTTCAGCCTCAAGTTCCTATAATAGTTTCAGAGCCGTCACCAGTCCCAATTCACATTGAATTGGACTTAGACTCTCCACCTCGCAGTGGGTCTTCTACACACTCACTCTCATCAGTACCTCCTGTCGCTAGTGCAGACCCTTCTAGTAGCATTAGCCGAGATCAATCTTGGATCAAAGCTCAGCTGGGAAGGAAGAGGAGGTAGCCATCCTATGTTCTTAATCATTCTGATTTTGATGACATTTACCAGGATGCCAGCATAAGAACATGGTTCACGAGAGAAACACCGATGGAGATTAAGCCATCGGTGAATCACTGCATTCATTGTGGGGAAGAACTTCAATAATTAGAATCTCAGGATTTTGAAGTTATCACCAACCTTGGTCGCTAAAGACACTGCATCAGTTGATCTTCTACAAGTTGCTACGCATGCTAGGGATAGAATGCTAAAGATGGAGAGAAGACATATAGCCGGGCCAAGGCTGAAATCGTGACAGCTTCGCCAATACATTCTAGCCTTGTACACGTATCGTGGGCTTACAACACACTTAATCAATCGCGCTGAGCTCGAGCAAAAGTCAGCTCAATCTACTTAGCTGCATATGGCAAGCGTTTGGAGGAATGGGAGGAAGATTTCGTTGCTAGAGGCCGTACTATGCTTACAGAGTTATATCAGTTGCGGTACAATGCACGAGAGCTCCGTATTCGTCTTCAGGATGAGGAACGGGATATAGCTATTAACAAACCCAGGGTTGAAATTATGATTGCTCACCTAAGTTTGGCTTATGACATAGTCACTGATGCAGAGGACAGAGAGGCTATCTACTCTTGGAAGACACAGTTGGTTTTCAGAGCAAAGATAGAGGACAGTTTGGCATCAGAGTTGGCTGAGAGTAGAGAGCACGTCACTTGTGCACTCCGGTTTGTGAGAACTCTAGTATCTCGCTTACCGTGCCGTTATCAGATCGAGGGTGGTGCCTACGTGGAGCTTACCGATGTTCAGTCAGAGCTTCAGGCACTCATTCATACCATTTTCAGTGGGGAGACCATTGGCTGTAAGGTTACTCAGCTTACAGTCATGTCAGCGTTATTCAATGAAGCAACGAGGAGCAGAGGAGAACTTCAGTCTCAGATTACAGCTGGTGAGGACATGCTGCATCGACATAGCATCCTTCGTCAGAGTCTCATAGCTCCAGATGGTGATATAGTTAACAATCTCATTGAGGGATTGATTGCTCGAGATCACACATAGTAAACTTCAGTTCCCACCTCTCAGGATAGACATTACACACACGAGTTGAACTGGGTGTTACCCTTTCCAGTTAACTCGAAGTTGTCATCACATGCATATCTATTCTGAGTCGCCTTTCACACTTGAGTTTATTTAGGGTTACGCTAACTGATGTATCCCAGTTAACTTCTTTCAATGGACGCATGCTCACAATTGTCCATTTTTAGATATGTTTGGTAAACTGAGGGTAGTTTCCCAGGAGAAGTTTACTTAATTAGGGTTTAGCAATAAATCTTGCATGCATTGCAGGACTGTAGTTGACTCAAGGTGATTTTAGGGTTCCCTACACCTTGATGTATATAAATAAGAGCTTTGCTCATTTGTAATAACTTTTGCTTGAGAGAGAAATATATGCTGCGCCTACCTTGCCCTCAATATTGCTCTTTTTGGTATTTGTTCATGTGTCTTCGCTATTGCAATTGATTGTTATGCCACATAGGGTTTCGAGAGATTGTAATGGTGAATTCTTTCCATAGTTAGATAAATCTGTTTGAACATCTTTATCATTGAAGTCAATTGTTATGCCACATAGGGTTCCAAGAAATTGAGATGATAAAGGCTGTTTTGTGTTAATTTACCATTGTGATCTATCGTTATGCCACATAGGGTTTCGAGAAATTACAGTGATAAATCTGTTTCGTGAATCTTTATCATTATAATTAAAGGTTATGCCACATAGGGTTTCGTGAGATTGTGGTGATAAAGGCTGTTTGTGAAGATTTTACTATTTCAATCAAGTGTTATGCCACACAGGGTTCCATAAGGTTGTCTTGGTAAAGTCTTAAATCTGTTTTGTGCCCAATAAGCTTGTTTAAATTGAGATGATAGTTGCGCCACCTTGCCTTCAAGTAGAGAGTCTAAACACGCTTATCGTCCGATAGTCAAACCTTGCTCCGTTTCCTCTTGCTCTGTTTTCCTGAGGAGATTGGATAGATATAAGTTGTAGTTAGTAGATCTGCAAAACTAGAGAAAACTCAGCTGCAACGTATAGGTTCTTTCAAGAAAGTCTTGTGCCTCTAGCAGCTGAAACAAAAAGACAAGACATAGTTTTAGCTCATTTTCCTTTGCAAGTATATTTGTCAAAGCACAACGAGGGAGCTTCCCCTCCATAATTTGAAGAGCACTCATTGCGTAGTGTACATAGGCTGTTCATAACAACTTCTACTCCAGAGGTGTTAGTTGTTGCGCCAACAATCTCATTGTATGGAAGTGTACAAAATAACCTTTAAAAAGCTAAGTTGTCGGTTCTGGTACGGTATCGGGTATGAGTACGGAATATGGGTACGTCGGTACCGATTTTTTTGCCCCTTGAGTACGGTACGTTTGGGTACGGCTGTATTTTTTTTATATATATATATATATATAGTATGATACTTCATCAATCATCATCGTATGATACTTGGATTAAAGTATTTTCATGCCTGCCATACTTGTAGTTTACAGACCAAAGAAATTTAGATGCATTTACTGAGGCTGCAGCTTGCTCAGATGTAGACCAAGAAGAATTCTAACAAGGTCCACAAAATTAGGGCCAAATGCTCATTACTAGTCATCAGTGCTATGGCAGCTCACATGTTTATCATATGGAATACATGAATGGAACAATGCACCCTGAAATGGAAAATGTGGTTACTATCTTTACTATGGAAAACCCATGGATTCTCTGCAGATATGTACCCAGACAAATCTGTCCTACAAATGCAGAAAGCTGTCTGAACCCCACAATGAACCAAATCCAAACACAAATACAAAATGAATAGCCCTCAAATCCACGGCTACAGGGGAGTGAACCAGTAACAGAGAGTTTCACTTCTCTATATCTCTGAAACCTGCTTCAGAAAGCTAAGTCATAATACCCTTACATGTCAAGATCTCCACATATAGATATATATTTGGGACCCTCTTTGGTATTTTGCTACCATTTCCAATATTCCAGTTGTAGAACCAACCATGTTTTGGCCTCCAAGTTGTAATCCTATTTCAGTAATGTATGTTGATCCTTAAATTTCCTTCATGGCTCCTTTGAAAGAAGTAATCTATCAAATATCTTTTGAATGCTGGAAGCATGAAAGTTTTGATTGAATCTATCACACATCGTAATGCTGGGAGCGCTTGGGAGCGCCCAGGGAGTGCCCAGGCACCCCTGGGTTCCCTGTGGGTTCGCCGGGAGTGGACCCACAGGGAACCTGGGGGTGCCTAGGTGCTCTCCAGCATGCTCCCGCTCCCAAATGCTCCTGGAGCGGGCATGGGGGGCATAATAGGAGAACCCGGTAACATAGAAAGTATATGGCAGAAGCTAAAAGTCACTTAGATTGGCATGAGGAAATCCTAAATACAACTATGACAATCATTAACCAAAGTTTTTCATTAGAAATTCAATAAATCTATCTATTTAAAATAAGAAAAATATTTCCAGCAGGCCATGCTTTAGTTTTAAAGGAAGAGCAGTTGCCATGATGATGACTGAATTGCAAGCTCCATTGGGCATGCATTGTGTTAATGCAATAACAACAATGTAGGACAAGAAAAGATCGGGTGAATTAGACGAAATAGATGCCCCTTGGACATAGCTATGATTCAAGCAATATTCTGAGCTTGATTGTGCAACTTCCCCTTTCCCACAATGCATTACATGCAACAGTGAATGAATCATTTCTGTGAAATATAAATAGTAAGAGTTGTAGAAGTTGAATTAGTTTCTGGTTATGTTGACAAAAAATCATCTCTATAAAACAATGACATTTGTTACATGTGATTAATTTGAAAGCAAGGTTTTATGGTTGAGATTAGATAAGTCTCTGCTGCCTCCTCCTGTTCTTTCTGTGTAGGGCTTGCTGGGAATGCTTTTTGCCTCCCTTTCCTTGGGCACTGCTTTTGGAACTGAAGGTGTGTTTCTCTTCTGAAGGGTTAGTTTAGATTTAGACACATAAATGCAAGAGCAAAGTTGATGCAATTGTCTCTTTGCAGCTTGGCACCCACTCTGTCTACATTGTGTTGGCGTAAAATCTAACACCTCTGGAGTGCAGGTTTGTACGGACAGCTATGTACACTACGCAATGAGTGCTCTTCAAATTAGGAGGGGAAGCTCCCTCGTTGTGCTGGAATGCGTGGAAAAGAAAAGTAATTTAAGTCCTATCTTTTTGTTCTCAGCTGGAAGAGGCACAAGGTTAAGAAAACCAAGAACGTTGCAGCTAAGGATTTTCTGGTTTTGCAGATCATTAACTACAACTAAGCTATCTACTTTAAATCTATCCAATTTCCTCAAGAAAACAGAGCATGAGGAAATGGAGCAGGGTTTGACTATCAGACGATAAACGAGTTTAGATTCTTTACTTGAAGGCAAGGTGGCGCATCTATTAGCTCAATCTAGACAAGTTTATTGGGCACAAAACAGATTTGAGAATTTACCACGCCAATCTTATGAAACCCTATGTGGCATAACACTTGATCATAATAGTAAAGACTCATAAAACAGATTTATCATCACAATCTCACGAAACCCTATGTGGCATAACACTTGATCGTAATGATAAAAGATTCATAAAACAGATTTATCTAAACTATGGGAAGAATTTACCACGCCAATCTTATGAAACCCTGTGTGGCATAACACTTGATCGAAATAGTAAAGTCTTCACAAACAGCTTTATCACCACAACCTCACGAAACCCTATGTGGCATAACCTTTGATTATAATGATAAAGATTCACAAAACAGATTTAACACCGTAACTTCTCGAAACCCTATGTGGCATAACGATTGATCACAATGGTAAATATACATAAAACAGATTTATCATCTCAATCTCTTGAAACCCTATGTGGCATAACAATTGACCTCAATGGTAAATATGCACGAAACAGATTTATCTAAACTATGGAAAGAATCCACCATTACAATCTCTTGAAACCCTATGTGGCATAACAATTAATCGTAATAGCGAAGACATATGAACAAATACCAAAAAGAGCAATATTGAGGGCAAGGTAGGCGCAGCATATATTTCTCTCTCAAGTAAAAGTTAATTACAAATGAGCAAAAGCTCTTATTTATATACATCAAGGTGTAGGGAACCCTAAAATCACCTTGAGTCATCTACAGTTCTTGCAATGCATGCAAGTTTCGCTGCCAAACCCTAATGAAGTAAACTATACAGTTAATCGAAAGCTACCATCGCTAACCGAAACATCTAATCTAAAAATGGACAATTGTGCGAGCATGCACGTCCTTATTGAAAGCGATTTAACTGGAAGACTACCATCAGTTAACGTAAAACCCTAAAAGAAACTCCAAGTGTGTAAGGCTAATCTCAGAATAGATATGCATGAGACAAGATAGCGAGTTAACTTGAACAAGTAATGCCAAGTTAACTCCTGTGTGTAATGTCTATCCTGAGAGGTGGGAACTGAAGTCTACTGGCCGTGATCTCGAACAAGCAATCCCTCAACGAGGCTGCCAACTGCATCAGCATCTGAATGTCAGCAACTTGAGCAATCTTGGCAATCTTTGCACACTCAAACTAGCATTTAACTGACTTATAACTTTGGCGGCTCTGTGACTGAAGTGATGGCCATTATCTCTTTTGTGGCTTGATACAAATCGGTCTCAGCTTTTCTAACGAAATCATGAATTAAGACCGATTTGGTCTTGAATTCAGTCTGTGTGTACTGTACTCTGAAAAACTCGCCATGGATCTCATGAACTTGACTATGTTCTCGACAAGATTTCTCGAAAGCTAAAATAGCCTATCGGTATACGCAAAATTCGAGATATGGGTTTTGTCCGTAAAAGATTCTAAGACAACCTTTAACGCCAAAAAATGCGAAAAATCTAACTTCTACTCCTAATTCATGCAAAGACTCTTTCGCTTGAGAAAATTAGAAACTCAAGAACTAATGTTCTTGCTAAAAATTCCCCAAAAATCAAACGCATCGATTTTAATTCGAGGGAAGCTATATGAAAATGATCCAGATGTCGAGATTCTGCTCTTTGAATTTTGCCAATTTCGTGGAACATGCTAATTGAAAACTGAGAGAAATCTGAGAACCAAGGAGGAAAAAGACGTTTTTTGTATGCTCTTCTTCAATGAAAATCACCCTTGAATTCTTCAAATTGCTGACAATCGTGAATTTTTAACCTGCAAAAGAATGTGATTGGAGAAATCGCCTCTGAAATAGATGAGAAATCTGCCTTTGCTTTGAAAGAATTCGCCGTTTGCTTGAAGAAAAACGAATTTTGACTTTGAAGATATGAATTGCCTTGAAAAATACGAATCTCCCATGAAAATACGCCTTGTGAATGAAGGAAAACGAATTTTGCTTGAAAATATGCCTTTGCCTTGAAGAAAAACGAATTTTGCTTGAAAAATATGAATTTCTTTTAAGAAAAACGAATTTCTCTTTAGCTTTGTGAATAATAAATGAAGATGGCGCCATGCTTAAAGAAGATGAAATTCGCATCAATCTGACAACTGCAAGATTTAAAACCTCAGCTGAAAATAGAAGCCTTTTGATTGGACCCCTTTCAGTTACACTGATACTGACTGGAAGTTCGAATTTGAATAAATAATAATAAAATATTTATTATGCAATAGCAAAGGCGCCAAAAATAGAAAATCGCCATTCAATGCTAAAATATGCAAATATTCTGAACTTCAGTTGACAATTTTGTTGAAGCTTTGAGATTCATCGTCGAGCTTTACCGATTCCGAAAAGTCAACTCTTGAGCTCACAGGCGTCCATTTGCTCAAGATACTTCACTTTTTACTAACTCCCTATTTTATAGTTGACAGCACTGTTACGACTGGGCAACTTCGACACTGATTTCCGGGTGACCGGGTGATGCTGAAACTGATCTGGAGAATTCATCGGAAAGCCTACTGAACAAGGAAGAAATGTCTGCTAGGAGACACTACTGCAAAATCCATCGTTTAACCCCTTGAAAAATTAGGCGCCCCTGATTAAATTGCTTTACGGGTTCCAGACTTGGCCATTTTCCTAAACTGCCATCTGACACTTCAAACGGCTGTTGACGGTGAATGGTGAACCCTGCTGACAGGAAACGAAGCTCACTGCGTGCCTAGAGACATTCTGCATCCAACGACTGTATACACGACACCTGAAAGCTGTGTTAAGGGCCTCAAAAGTAAAAGCGCCCCTGGCTCTTGGTTGCACTGGTGTCATTTTGACGAAAGTCGAAGTTTCACCAAAATACCCTACTTTGACCTTTGATATCTGGAGTTGGGATGACCCGATTCAGGCACAATCTGTTTTAACGGACAGCCAGAAGGGCCCACAAGAGAAGTCTCTGGAGGTGACGAAGCAAGAAAACTGCTTCTAAGACCTCAAAAACTCCAGTGCGTATTTTAATTAAAATTACCGCTCCAGACTTAGTCATTTTCTAGATATCTTCACTTAGCAGTATTTCACTAAAAACCTCGCACGTATGAGCGACTGCCAAATCCCGAAGGCTGACGGCTAGGCTCGTTGAATAGATAAAATGATTACGCTCAATAGTCATGAAGACTTCGAACGGGAACGGGCTCATCTGACAGACCTAAAGGCTAGGCGCCTCTGGACTGTGGAAATACACTGAAAACCATTTGTTGGTTCGCCCGTGAAATTACGTGCTTGGTAGAATCTCTGCCACGACCACCTGAAACGTCAGATCGACAAGTAGGATGGTGCATCGAGGAGCTAGGCTAGAGTATTACTGATGTTAGGAAGACTCTGTTTGCAAATTCACTCATCTGAAGGGTCCTTTAAACCAGCACCCCTGGCCTGTACTTGCACTAGGAACAAACGGAGAAGCTCAGGAACGTGAAAACTCCATTTTAAGCTGATCTTTGGATGACTGCCACCGGAATTCTAAAACTCGGATGACTACGTTTGATATCCCGTCGGATGAGCAGACTAGTCGAGAACAAATTGACTGTATCCGTCATTGAAAATGCCAAGATTTACCCCCTCTTTAAGATGGGCGCCCTCAGACTAGAGGCGCGCTTTTGCCTGAAAAAGACAATTTTCTCACATCTGGCAATTTAGGGATTTCAACTTCTGTCGTTGATAGCCGGAGCTGTGGGTCTCGGAAAGTTAAGTTGGATAGCTTAACGGATAGCCAAACTAATTCTGAAGAGATTGACTGGATGCTTGAGCATTTTAAACAAGATCTTAACCTTCAACAAGCTGGGCGCCCCTGAGCTATACTTGCACTTTCTTGCTTTTTCCCTGAGAAATCTTCATATTTTAACCACTGAAAACTCTGTTTCGATCACTGAAATCATCATGTGCAATGTGAAACGCCATCGTGAGATGCTCCTCCATCGTAAAAAGCTCCAATCTGAGTCTCTGCTTCAGGTTCTGTTCAATAAAACTGACTTTGACTGACAAAATATTGACAAAAACTCCATGCTTGATATTGCCCAAAACTGTACTTGACATCATTTTAGCAAGGTTTAGACTTTTTAATGCAAAATGCCTTGATGAAGCAAAAAATTTGGTTTGGGTACAACACATTGTCAAAGTAGAAGGCTAGAGCATGTAACAAAATGCAAAACCCCTGTGTTCAGATATCTGAATGGGATGATCCTTATATTTAGCGACTTAATGAGTCTAGGCATCTTTTACTTGGCATTTGATGCCCTCCTTATAAGGGTGAAGCTATACTTTATACGCAATGGTTTAAAATTTTAAATCTTCCATCTCAATCTCTTAACTAAAATTTTTCTGTATTTCCCAATCTCCTCATGCCAATGTAATAGGTAAAAGGCTGCAGAAAAACCAAGGGGCTATCTGATTCCTTCCTTCTTGCCTACATCCATCCGGCTGTGGATGGCAGGGGCACTGATCTTTGTTCATGGAACCCAAATCCCATACAATCCATTTGTGGGGATATCACTTTAACCAATGCTTTACTAGTGGGGGATACCACTATGGTTACATTTCAAACTTTTCTAATCCTCTTGTAGTGCACCTATGGCTTGAACACCTCACCTCCTTCTCGTCTCCTTTCTCCTATTGCAGGGAATCTGCTTTTTTCTTCTCCATCATTTCCTTCTATTACTTGAATGCTTTCTCCTTCTCTTTCTACATAACAACTTCTCCTTATTCCTCCTTTCTTTCATCCTTAATCACCTGTGGGCCTACCACATGCTAACACTGGAGCAGGAATATCATTCTAGCATTCCCTACTAGCACTAAGGTGTCCATGGGGTGAATTGAACGTTGGTCTCCAACATGAGAATCAAATGACCCTACCAATTGACCACAACCCTTGACTGGACCGTTGTTTTTAATAACTTCAATGTTAATACCATTTTATGGTTGTCCACATGCATTCTTTTGTTGGAAATTCATGTTGGTTGTTGCTTGCATAATCACAATGCATTTCCTTTTATTGAATTGATGTTTCAGGACACAAAATCCACACCCTTGAAAATATCCACTAAAATGTTAAGAGGAGTGTGATTAATATCACAAACCTTTGGGAATTCATTTGAGAGTTTGTACTCTAATAATTTATGATTATTTAGTTTGAATTTATTAAACCCTTAATTTTACATTTTTGTTGTCATTTTATTAGCAAACTTAACCATGTATACCTTTACTTTTTGCAGCTATTTTCCATACGGACTCAATGGCATGCTTGGTGGGGCAGCAACAGTTTTCTTTTCTTATATTGGTTTTGATACAGTTGCTAGTACTGCCGAAGAGGTATGATGTAACCTAGTTTGTTGCCTGGTTGAACAGAAGGTTTTATTTTTGATCTAGATTCTAGAGACTTCACACAGCTTGATGACATTCATAAAAATGATCCAAATTCAAGTTTAAAATAACGGGATAAATACCAAACCTATGGATTATTCTTTGGCTTTGGCTATGGCTACATAAATCATTTTTCTTTTGTAGGTCAAGAACCCACAGCGTGATTTACCACTAGGCATTGGCATAGCACTTTCCATATGTGGTGGACTCTACATGCTTGTGTCTGCTATTATTGTTGGCATTGTACCATACTATTTAATGGACCCAGATACTCCAATCTCATCTGCGTTTTCAGCTCATGGCTTACATTGGGCAATGTAAGTGACATGCTATGCTAACAATGTATCTAAGTAATGTTGTACTCCAGAAAATGATGTATGTTACACATTTCCTATTAATAATAAATAGTTTTCATTTTATGTCCTACAAACATCTAGGTATATTGTTACTGCTGGTGCAGTGGCTGCACTTTCATCTACATTGATGGGTTCCATTCTACCTCAGGTACACACTCCTTTATGTTAATCTAGAAATGGCGGTAAGTTTACATTCTGAGAAAGAACTGCATCTTGCTAGTATCATTTATAAATTTATAGACTTAAGTAGGTAGGAACAGGTTACAGTAATACTGTTTTTATTTTTGATAGGTATGTTCATTTATTTATTTATTCCAAGTTTGACTTTGAAATCAGGGTTTGATGATAAATGGCACTTATGAATATTGATTAAACCATAAAAAAGATACATGGTTCCTAAAATATGTGCTATGAAATTGCTTATCTTGAAAAGTGGGCAGGAAAAAAATATAGTTGAAATAATTATGCAATGTCAAAGAATATTGTCATATGCAATGTGCAGTTGGCTTTATAATGATCCATAATTCCTCCCCAGTATTCACAAATGCATAGGGTTGCTAATGTGTTAACCGGGTTCCCTTGCCTTGTGATCATTACATACATGAGGAAAAGTGTCATTAGAATAAACGACTGCTCATAGAGGTCATCTTTTGATGATTTAAAGAGCCGCATAGGTCAAATTCGACAAATATTAAAATTCTAATAAAAAATTATGCTTGTGAAAGATTACAATACTTAAACACATGATTGGTTGTACTTGGATTAATCCCACAATGGCTAGTATTGTAAGACAAGGGTGCTTATATGACATTGCATATTTCAAAACATTTTCCTATGGAGAGAGAGGCTAGACAGTTAAAATACCAAATCAATGGATTGTGATATTCATTATTCCCCCTGCTAAAAAATGCTTAGAGGTGAATGCGTGCTAAGTTGGTCTTCTTGCCTTGTTATTTTTATGGACATACATGAGGACAAAATCATTAGAGTAAAGGACTACTCATGGAGGTCATTGTATGATGACTTAAAAACAAATGGATCAAATTCTTCAAGGTTAAAATTCTAATATTCATATTGATTCTTTATTGATTAATGAGGGTTAATAATGGTCCCCCATCCATAAGTTGGATAAACAAGAACTCAACACCAACAACTAAAAATGAAGTTACAGGCACTCATTATCTTAAAATAGATATCAGGAACAACAAAAAATACTTATTTCTCTTGCCTAATTGCTATAGCTACTAATTAATCATACATTAAAATCTGCTTTCAGTTATTTTCATGGATCTCCATGCCCTGTTCCAAAGCACCGTGTTTGGCACAGGCCGAGAGGATCAGCTGAAGTTGATAGGTCTAAATGTACACCTGCTAATTTTAATTGGAAAAGAACTTAAAAAGGATTTATTAACAATCATATTTTGTGCATGTTTGATAGTGATTGTAGACCATGAAACCACAATGTTTTGATGCAACTGATTGACCGCATTTTAGAAATATCTCTATTATGGCTGTCACAATTATTTATCATGTGAGATAAAGAGCTGCTTTCACTTTTCCAGAATTCAAATATTGTTACATGCTAGGAAGATGCTGTCAGAGGTTGATGAGGCTGGCATTGCACCTTACAAATTCAGTTGCTTCAAAATCTCTAAGGTTTGTCAGCAATAACATGTGCATATCTTACACTGACTGCCCATGAAGAATCCAAAAGAATTAAAGCCTTGCTATGACCAACATTCTTGCAGATTCTGACAAGCTCACAATGCAGGTCTTGGGGGAAATTCACTGTAAAGAACCCTAGTTCTTCCAATCCTGAAACTCTGTACTTCTGATGAGGGTTTTCTGATTTTGTTTTGTTTTTTCTGTATTTTGTCTTTTTGCGTATTTTAAAATAATAATGCTAGGCATGAAAAAAAAATATTGGAAATGGAAATATTAAACCCTATTGCAGTAAAGAGATCATTTTATTGATTCACTTTGAAAAGCTTTTACAATAGAGCATACTCGGAATACAATCTTTGATCTTGAATAAGATGATGAAACCCTTATTCTGAAACTCTCTTGGTGAAGCCAATAGTTAAGCACCTTCAGATGATATTTCACAACCTCAGAATGTTGTTGCAATGAAGCAGCTACGCTCTCCACTGCCGATACGTTGGCAGAAAACCCTAGGGCTCCCTTCTCCAAACACCAAAGAGAAATCATATGACAAATATCAAATCCTGGTTGATTAAGAAATGAGCTCTTAAGTCCCTTTTTATTCTTTTCTTGGAGAGCTCAAACACTTCCCTTGTCAATGTGGGATAAAAAATATATTCCCACTTTAATTTTTCCACTTAACACACTTTATTAAAATTAAAGTGACTTTATTATTATAAAGTTACTTTATAACTTTATAATATCATTAGAATATTTAAATAAATCACTTAAGTCACTTAAACTTTAATATCTCTTGAAATACTTGTCCGATTGCTATGCCGTCTGAACCAGGAGTCAACTCTCCCTGTTCTCCATGTGATCATATGCCTGACTAAAATAGAAACCCTGAACAGTGACTTACTATAAATAGTAAGTATGTGAAACTAAGTCAACCAAAGGCTAAGCTTGAACCCACACGAGGCGTTGAAGGAGAAAACCACTGATCATTGCCAAAAGGGACCCTCTAACCAGACATATTAGCCTACGAGGGCCAGGAATAGGCTAAATCCACCGAACTCTGATGCTCGTGAAATTGGGGACATTACATTCACATTACAGGTTTATTCTCTGCCACCAACAGTTCTTTGGCTTTGGATGTTAGGAGAGCTTCTAGTGGGTCTTTCCTGCCTCATAGGATTGTCTAGCCTGGTCTGTTTATCCTTGGACACTGCCCAATGAGCATTTTCAGATCCTACGTTGGTCCTCCCACTGTGATTGATGGTAATGCCATTGGCTCTTCCAATGCATGCTGAAGTACAAACATTTGGTGGTATTTGCATCCAGCCTTGGTTGGCAACTTCGGTCTTCATCAACTCCCACCGCTTTGAGTGGCCCTCCCTTCACACATCTATTTATACTTGTACTTGTTTTGGGTTACTGCGTTAGGTTTACCTATGCTGGTCTATTTCATTACTATCTTGTTTTTCTTTGCTTTACTTTGTTAGCTTTTGATTCTATAGCCCCTTTTTTCCCTCATATTTTGCTATTGTAATACCTGTACATTCTAGTCCGATGGACCTATGCTTGGCCATTCCTAGACATCTATCTAAGTTCTTTCTTTCTTTCTATTCCTGTATTATTTGAAAGATCACCATATCCTATTGGACAATTCCTGTTTTTTCACATGCTTGGAGGATGCTGGAAAAGATTTTTGAGCTTGGTTTATGTCTTCCAAGTATTTTTATGTAAATATCTCTAGGGCCTCTTTCCTACTTGTTTCAAATGCTCCAAGTTTAACATGAGCTGAGTGGATGCTGGAAAAGTTTGTTCAAATTTTTTTTTACTCGCAAACTGCATATGGTTAAAAATCTCCAAGACTTAATCCATTTCCAATTTTTTTCATGTCGAGCAATGGTTACAGTCTGAGTTTTGTGGTTATTTTGAGATATACATTGTCCTGATGTCTTTCATTACTACCTAATTTTTTGGACCTTTACACATGAGGAAGGAACTTAGCATAACTAAAGAAAAGCGAAAAAATTTATACAAAAAAATTGGCTGCCAGTGTAACTTTACTTCCGAAAATAAATTAAGAATGAAATTAATATTTAGAAATTTTGGGCATTTATGAAAAAAATTTGGTTTGTAGGGAATTGAAATGAAGACAAATCAACCATTAAACAAAATAAAGAATTCAAGTGATTGATGTAGTTAAACTAGATAACAATTAAATATGCTACATCTTTGTCAATGTGTTGGCTTTAACGTGTTGAAGAAATAAAATGACATCCTCTGGGTGCTTCCTTCACAGATGATAAATTGGGGGAACTTGGGCAATTTCCTTTTCATTAATAGGGGACACGCTGCTTTCAAGTTGCAGCATTGATTATTGCTGTATTGTAATAATTATTAGGATAAATATTTATTTTTATTGTAATGCAGTGTTCGGAGATGATGATGTAATTTGATATTAGGACAATATGTAATGTTAAGCCACAATGATGTGTTATAAAACAAAATATAGCTGTTCATTAAAATTTATGGGCACAAACCAGCTCAACTTATCTACTCTAATATTTATTATTAAGCATTGTATCCACAAGGCATTTAGGGATTCTAAAACAAAATATAGCTATTCATTAAAATTTATGAGCACAAACCAATCCAACTTATCTACTCTATTGTTTATTATTAAGCAATGTATCCACAAGACATTTAGGGAATAATATATAACTCACATTTTTTCACTTCTTTCTTTCTCCAGTACCTACAAAGTCAACATTTTACTAATGTTTTTACCGAGGAAAACCATTTTTAGTGCTGTCTCTATTACCAAATATATATGTGAACTCGATTCAAATAACATTTCAATCTAGTTATGCAAATCAGATTGTTTTTGTGTAGATGTATCTTTCGTGCAAAGAGGGAAGATTCTGTATGCATTCCCTGTTTGCTGTAGAATTTGTGCATGTATCTATCAGCCCTGTTACTAGCACTTGGTCGGCCTTGGATGAACTGTGCAATTTTCTCCATCAGTTTCTTCTCTGTTTTCTATCACCCATGAATGTTAGTTCAATGCCCTTTTTGTTTGTATGTAAATAAGACTAGAGATGATATCAATGTAGGACATGCTGTTTCTCGTACTCCTCAAAGAAAAGTTTTGGATTAAGTAAATGGAGATGGTTTACCAACATTTAAATTACAGAGCTAGCATTTGATAAACTATCTGAATGCAGATTTCTTTTGTAATGTTGTTTTATTTGACAGCCCAGAATATTGATGGCAATGGCTAGAGATGGATTATTGCCTTCATTTTTCTCTGAAATCAACAGAACTACTTCGGTTCCCATTAATAGCACATTACTAACTGGGTGTGGTGCGGCTATTATGTCATTTGCAATGGATGTTTCTCAATTGGCAGGCATGGTAAGATAAACTTCCTTACACTTATGTCATTATTTTATGAATGAGTTCTAATTCCGCTTCTATGGCTAGTCATTGTCTTCTGAAGAAATGTCAATTCTGCTCTTCTATGTCTAATACTTGACCTCTGAATGAATGTTGGTTCTTCTGTACTACATCTAACAAAGTTTATAGAAGATTATGAACCTTAAAACTAGAACAAAATGTTGGTTATTCTGTTCATGATATGCCAAAAATATTTATAGAAGATTATGAACCTTAAAACTAGAACAAAATGTTTATCTGGAACAAAAGAGTCATAAATTTTTCATTGTCCATAAAAGGCAACCTTATTATCTTTAGTTTTTGGATACTGCAAATAATATATCATGCATTGTTTTCATTTGTTGTGAGATTTTTCATGACACATTTGTCCTCTAGAGTTTTTAAGACTGGCTTAGATAGGTTATTAGACCCTTTTTTTAATCATTTTTTATCAATGTTTGTAGATGATAGTTATGATAAAGGAAATTTCCTTTCATTTATGACATTTTATTTTGAATGAGTGTTGATTCTGCTGTTAGATGTCTTAACAAGATTTGTAGAGCTTCATACTCTAACTTGCTCTGCTATTCAGCTTGCTATTCCCTTTCTGTTCACAATATGCCCAAAAATGTTGATAGGACATATTTAATGATAAATATGGAGCAAGATGTTTATTTGGAACAAACAAGTCATAATTTGTGAATTATCCATAAGAACTAAGCAGTGATCTGATTCTCTTTTAGTAATAGGATGCTTCATATAAAATATTATGTATTGTGCTCATTTGTGGTAAAGATTTGTCATCTAATACCTTTGGTCTCTATTTCTTTTAAGATTTATGCAGATAGTCTCACAGGAACTTATCAAACATAACGGTAGGTTTGCTGTCAAGGATTTAAGTTCTAATGTAGCAGTTTCACATGTTTAAAATTGATATTGAATCTTATAATTTGTAACTGTAAGAGAAAATGGAAAGAGTAAGTTTATACTGAAATTTTTTAGAAAAATGAAGAATAAGCTTAAACCGAGTTTTAAAGAAATGGAATTGTGTGAATTAGTTATCCTCCACGAATTCAGAGAGGGATTGAAAATATACCACTCTATTGTGTAGACATATAAATATTAAATATTGATGGCCGATTTTCTAGCTCCACTCACAGAAGAGACATGGATGGATGATAATAATAAGCTTACTGTATATCTTAGTAAAAAGAAAAAGACAATCAATTTGCAATCTCTAGTTGTAACAGTGATCAACTAGAAAAGATAAATGAATTGGAAAGTTTAACCATCAAGGAGCAATAATCAATGGATTCCTGTGCTGTAATAAGATTCTGACTTTCCATAACAACAAGGCATCCTTATAACATCTTAATATGAGGAATAAAAAAGTGAGGCTTTCTCTAAGTCTATACCTTTAAAATCCTAATTGGAAAATACCTAGCTATTATATGCTCTTCCATATGTTGTAGATTGGTTATTAGTCTTAATAATATACTTACTATGTGTCATGATGGGTGAGCTAATTTGTCTCTGTGAGAGATTTAGAAGTTATACCCCTAAACGTCATAAAGAAAAGTGGATGAAGCACAATTGATTCCAGATGTATGTTTGGAAACTGAGAACATAAAGAAATAATCGAAAAATCTAATCATAAATTTGTTACCATGGCAGATTCCTTTAATGGGTAGTTTTCCTTGTCAGATAAAGAAAATTCATGGTTGAAGGCTTGAAGCAATCTCAATATTTATACATATAGTTGTTCTTTACTGAACTTTAGATTTAAGTTGGTGTGGATGGATGTTCTTTAAATTCTCACTATTGTCTCTCAGTCTCTTTTGTGATTTACCTAAACAATGGCTTTGAGGTGTTTTAAGTATCATGATACAGACTATGCAGCCAATAAATTGCATGTATCAGTGGTGCAGACATGATCCATACTTGTTGGAAGGGATCTGCATGATCATGTTGAGACATAGCAGATACCCTCAAGAGTCAATATATCTCTCGTGCAAGTATCCAATAGATGTGTAGTTTAATTGAACATAAAGTTCTATTAATCATTTCATAATTGATTTCAATTATGAATCTAACAGCACAACAGGACCTTTGAGAGCCTATAAGAACTATCCTTTATTTCTTGAGTATTATCTATAAGATGCTTTTATGTAATTAATCTGCATGCATGTTTGTCATTTCAGGTTAGTGTTGGTACACTACTTGCTTTTACAATTGTGGCAGTTTCTATCCTTATACTGAGATATGTGCCACCAGTTGGGGTGCCTGTTTCAGCTTCACTTAAGGAATCGGCAGATGTGGAGACCTTAGCACAGAGTTCTCAAGGAAGTTACAGTGAAGGATCTCAAGTTTATCCAAATTCCATCAAACAAACTGTTCTAGACCCTAGCAAGGTTGAGAATCTTATATGTAAGAGTGAACTGGTACCTCAAGAACCTCAAAATTCTGAAGAGAAGGCAGATTTTCTAGAGCCTGATAAAAGAGTTACTGGTTCTCTTGAAAGCCCTTTGATTTTAAAGGAGATGCCTGATAGCGGTAGGTATCATTTTTAGTCTCACATGTTACATTGATTCATTTCAATTCTTTTGTTTGATCTAGCCAGAAGATAGCTTTTCTAGTTCCTAAGGAACTTCCAGTTGTCAAATGACATCCGTGATAAGGTTAATTTTTTGACAAAATGGGTAGGCTTCATCGTGAAGTTTAGACACAATAAAATTGAAGATTAAGTCTGATTATTTTCTATCTTGCTCAGAGAGATGTTTGTAAACATCCGTCTCTTATTGATATATAGAAGGAAAATAATGAACTTATCTTCATTGTATGACTTGTCTAGCTTGATGCAAGTTACTGAAACCAAGTAGCCCTTATCTTTTTCTTATTCTATGCAGGTCTTTATAAAATGTCTAACATTCATTTGATATTTATTTTCTTAAATTAATAGACCAAAAGATTTTCATCCAAAATAATTCTGATCATGTGCTCTGTTTGAAGTGCATGCCTATTAGAGCACTAATACTTTACTTTTCTAATTAGGTCATAGCAGAAAATTAATGGACCAAAAGAGACGAAAAGCTGCAGCCTTGAGCATTTCCTCTGTATGCATTGGAGTTTTACTTGTAACTGTTGCAGCATCTGCTGAGTGGTTTCCAAGGTGAGATCCTTGCCTCATAATTCTTTGCCGCATTATTGCCAACACAATGTTTATAAGAAGACTTATTAATGAATGGATTAAAATTGTGATTATATCTTTGTGACATTGCAGCTGGGTTCGATGGTGTATGGGAGTGATTGGAGTGCTTCCGTTGTTCTGTGGTTTGATTGTACTGACAATGATTGAACAAGATGAAGGACGACATAGCTTTGGACATAGTGGGGGTATGCATCATATGCAACTTTTTCATTCCATTTTCATGCTCTGCCAAATGATATTACAAGACTGAAAATTTAATTTTCATTTAAAATTTGGGCATTTGAGATGCTCATAATTTATATGCCTGTTTTAACAAGCTCTGTCTGTGCAGGATTTATATGCCCATTTGTACCAGTACTTCCAGTGGCATGCATTCTAATAAATACATACTTGTTAATCAATCTAGGGTAATTCTAAACGAGAAAACTCCTTGCTAATATTGAAACAAAGAAATGTTTAGCATCTAGTCCTTTTCGCCCATCTTTTTGATTATTAATGCCAATTTATTTATCAGAAAGGCATCATTCAAGTATTGGATAATTCTGGACTTAGAACTCTCCAATACAATACAAAAATTCATCATTCTAGTGGCATTTTGTACAATATTTCTTTCAATTTGCACTTAGATTCTTCTTATCACCATTGGAAAGCAATGTAAATTTTAATTCAAACTGCCTCTTGTATGTTGAATCAGGGGAAGTACATGGATCCGAGTTTCCGTCTGGCTTGTGCTTGGAGTAGCAATCTATTTGTTCTATGGTATCAACCATAGTCGGTTATCAGAAGCAACCTATGTGCCAACCTCGCAAGCAGATGATATGCCCTGATCCCCAACTTAAGTGCTCATGTATATGTATAATTTATTTTTATTTTTTCCTTAGATGGGCCAAAGCATGCCCATATTGTTTCTGATTTTGGCTGCCCAGCCTTGGTCATCCCCTTTGTATTAATATATTGAAGCTTCTTGCTACTGTAGAAATTAGAACAATGTGAACATTGCTCAAGCGTGGCTTCAATTTCAGGCAGATTCACAATTCGTGAATCTGGGTGTGTTTGTAAAGATACTATACATCTTAGGAGATGAACAATTAGTCTCCGGTATTCATTAATCCATTTTTACATTGAATTCCTTTCAAGGCATTAAGTTTTGATGTACCATGCCAAACTAAGTTGCCTTTCTGGTTGTTAACTGAACGTTTTTATATTAATGTATGACACTTTAAACTACATCTTCTTAACTCATTACACATATGTTAGATTTTGAGTAATTGTATTGCGTGTTTATGGTATGGTAACAATGATAGGTACTTGGGCTGGTTAGAATTTAGCAAAGCTTTGATATACGCACCTCTATTGTCCTATTCTGTTATTACAAACCCTTACGAGGAATTCCTTGTATCAATGCATGGCAATAAATTATCGACTAGTGGAATCGTGGAGATCGACTCAAATCCCTCAAGAAAATCATTAGTGGCATACACTGCAACACTTGGAAACCGTGATTAATCATCAACATGCTACTGGGATTAAGAACTACCCTTTGATTTGCACTTGATTTGTAAAAGGACTGGACAAGATGGACATGACAGCTACAGTGAACTTTGAAATTATTATCATTTACTAACAGATACTCGTGTCTATGACAACTGCGTGAAGGATAGTGCAAAACTTTTAATCCACTGCCCTACTTTTTGCCCCCTTGTCTTTAGCTTATCCAGCTTGCCACATTGGTTCTTTGTGACAACATTGGCCATTGTAAAGTCATTGGCACTGGTTGTGGAAAACCTTGAGCAAAGCTGACTACACTGTTCACAAATAAAGTCATTGGCTATTGGGAATTATCAATGCATATTTGGCACCCATGTGTAGAGGCTTAGTGTTAATCCACCTATGTGACAAGATTCCTTACGTCTATGCTCATTGCTGGAAAATCATTTGATTCCTCGATGGACAATTAAGGTATTATAGCATAAAGGGATTTCCTTGAGAGGAGACAAGTCACACGATAGGTATTAGGGATTCAAGGGTACAGAGGACACTGATCTTAGTAGTTTCTAGTATGGTCGTATGGTTTACTAACGTTACTCTATCCTTCTTGACTCCACCAACGACTTTCTCCACAATAGTGTGCTCACAAGCTAAGAAAGAGATCAATGCATGAACAAGTTGACTCCCCGTAAGCATCCATTTTCCTTACCGCGTTTAATATTATGCATAGATTCTTATCTGATTTTTTACGTTATGTGTTCTAATTAGTTGTCATAGTTCTTACATGTTAAGCACAATGAATTATCATACTGACTGACTGACTCTCTTGACCGTCTTGTATAAACATTATTTCCTTGCATTATCTCCTTACAAATTGCCTTTCATAGTTCTTTAAGTGTATGCACTATAAAGGCCTTCTACTTTCACCTGTATATATATATATATATATATATATATATATATATATATATATATATACTCTAACCCTCGTTATCTTTAGCAGAAAAATGTTAAAATTTATATAATATAACATTAATCATTAATGCATATGCATATATTTAAAATATGTAATTTATCTAATAATAGTAACCTTTGGTTTCTAGATTTAAATTTGGAGAGTATATGCACAGCTCAACCTATGTAGTGCGAGAGCGTGTTTAATGATGACAAATATATAAAACAAATGAAATTGGTGCTAATATGTGGGTTTAGTGAGCAGCAATATAGCAATTTTTTATGATTTTTTTCAAAAATAAATCTTCGCAATATACATATTTCCTTTTCTAAGTTGTCAATGACATGTTCATAGAATTTACAAATGTGAAGTCAAAATCATCAAAAGAATTTTTGAAATTTATAAATTTTGATTAAGGCCCATATTGCTTTTTATAAACTAAAAAGAAAATAATACACTATTCACAAAATAAAGAGGCAAGTGGTATAAGACACATCCTTAAAGTCTAAGTGGGGTCAAGCCAAACCAACAAAACAAAGTCTAGTAAGACCAAGCTTGAACATCAAGAACCAAGAAAGTTATTAGACGGCCAAAGCTACAATGTTAGGGGGAATTGTGGTCATCCAAATTTCCCCACATCAACAAGGATGGAACCATCAATAATTGGTTTCCAACTAGCAAGGGCACCCTCCCCTTCTTCATCTACAAGTTGTTGAACATGAATAGGAGAAACTGCCAGATTTAGATGAAGAAACCTACCAAGATTTAGTGAGCTAGAAACATTGCACCCATGTGAAGAGATTGACGATGAGTGAGAAAGTTGAGTCACTTATGGGCAACATGATCCTTAGCTCGTTCAGACGGTGGTTGAGAGTCATGTGATTGATAGGTTGGCTATGTCAATGTTTGCACCCACGTGGAGGGAAGTAACCTTGGTGGGAGGCAAACATAAATGACCCTTAAGGAATCATACAAGTGGCATTGCCCCAATGAACTAAAGCACCTACAGATGAACAACTTTAAGTGCAATTTTGTTTGCTTGCACCTAAATTTGCGTAAGCACATTGGAGCAAATCATAGCTTTAGTGTAAAGTGAAAAATGAATATCAACTACACTATGAGTACAAATAACAAAATTTGTGTCTTTCCAAATGCTAAAAGGAATCTTCACCTTGAAAGCATGTCAAATTTGGGTAAATTTAAAAGGGAGGCAAGGCCAATCTCTAAGCAAAACCATATGCCATGTAAATGGGTCAACCTCAAAATATTTGATGAAGTCATGAATCCAAGTACAAGGTTATTGCACTCTAGTGCAAAACCAAAAAAGGTGCGTGAGTTTTTGTTTGTCCACAAAATGGACAATGGGGATTGAGAACTCCCATATGAAACAATTTGGATCCAAGTGGAAAGCCTTGATGGATAATACACCAAGCAAAATGAGCAAGCTTGGGTTCAAGAATAACATAACATACAATCTGGAATTTGTAGTGCTAAGTGCCTAGAGAGGGTTGGAGGTGCCAATGGAGATTAAACCATGCCATCATAGGGAGATGAGGTGTAGCCCACAAAAATCTCTTATAGGGTTTGTAACTGTGAAATGGTGTATTAAGATACCATTTCCAATCCTTCCACTAAGGATTGAAAGTATTAACCTCAATTTTGTGAACGGTGTGGGGAGGAATGGCATCAATACTTGTTTGATGTATCTCATGTAATCTTGGTTGGATACCTAGAATTTCAATTTTCCCTCAAGCTAAGATAAAAAATTCTTGGTGGTTGTTGAAAATATCTAGCAACATTTTGACTCTCCTGTTATAAAACGTCAAAGCTCAAACCCAAGGGGCTATATGTAAAGGTTAGTTTTGACAAGAAAGAACTGGTGGCCACCAATAGATTGTTGACTAATAGAAATACCATTATGGAAACCATTGCCAACCCACAAAAGCTAGGGCTTGATGGATTCCTAAGCCTTCAAGATGCTTTTCATAACCAATGTGTTAAGTATTTGAATGGTTTCTCTATAGTGAGGAGAGTATGAAGCCCAAGGCCTTTCCAAAATAGACACCTAGATGACACTCCAAAGGAAATATTATATCAAATAATGACTTTATAGGAATCCTTTCTTTTCAAGGCCCATATAATCCACTCAGCACAAAGATCTAAGCCTTAATGGTGGATTGAAAGTAAGCCTAAACCCTTAAAATCATGAGGGAGACAACAATATTTCCAAGCCACATATGATGAAAACATTTGTTTTATTGTTAGAGGAGGCCCAAAGAAAATCCATAAGAAGCTTTTCAATTTTCAAATAGGAAACCTCAAAAGGAACTTGACAAGAATAATAATAAACATGAGTAGCAACCAAAAGTTTTAGAACATGGATTAGAATTACTAGCCAAAGAGATAGACTTAGTAATATAATAAGTTAGTTTTTTCTCAAATTTGCATATAACAACTTGTCACAAGACAAAAAGGGATGCTTGGTAGGTAAAGGGGATGCCAAGAAATTTGAAGACCTCCCCCACATCAATCCACTTGCAGCAAAAAAAATTCAACTAGCTACTTGCTTAGGAAGAAAATATTGCCTATAGCATTGAATCTTCTACCATTGAGTACCAAAACCTAAAGCCTTGTAGAATATGTCAAGGAAATGAAGGTCCTATTTGACATTATCCTCATCTTCAATGGGTTAACATTTTTATTTGTCCATTTTATACAATTAATTTCATAAATTTGGATAAAACATTGATATTTTAGACTCCACCAATAGTTTTATTGAAATTTAAAATGTTAAAAATAGATTTTAATAATTGTTTTTAATTTTTAATTTGTGTGATTTGAATTTCAATATTTTAAATCTTTCTTTTTAATAAGGAGGATATTCAATTCCAACACCTCTATCATTGATCTTTAGGTTCAATGGTATTGAATTTTAATACTCTTATTATTGTTTTATCACTTTTGTCACATTATTTAAACATGAGTATGCAAATCAAATGCATTATACAAAAATAATTTGAATATACATTGAATCAAAAATCTTTCGATTGTAATACCATTTGTTAAAGAAAACAATAATCTTTCAATCACACCAAACAAGATCAATACTTTCGATTGTCCTCTCGTATGTCACAAGGGCTTTGTTATGTGGTGGAAGGATGCTAACAAGTATAATCTAACTATTCATGCTTCCAATTCTCCATTAGATGATTCCTCTCAAGAAGAGGATGAGTACTTTACTTTTTACACAAATCTGACGTGTCCTTCAGACCCTATTGAGGAACCTCCTGCCTTAACCTCACAGCCCAATCCACCCTCGACTTCAGACAAGCTTTGGACTACTCATGTGGTCGATGGTCACCCTTCACCTCATCATTGTATGGTTCTCTCTACATGTGTTGACATGCTCTTCCCTATGTTTGAGTGTTGGGTGAGAGGCCAACCCATTCTAGGCCTATTAATGTCTAAGAGGGACCTTGGGGGTCCCAACTCTTTCATTCACTTGTTGTTCATAGTAGCTTGGTTGTTGTTCCTCTTTTGGTAGTACTATTTCTTTGTTGTATTTGGCCAACTTGGGCTTGTTTTTCCTTTCCTTATGGCAGCCTTGTAAAGGGTCAAGACCCTTGTTTCCCACTTAATTCCTTTTTATGGCCTTTTTGTACAAGGGTCTAGGCCCTTTCAAAATCCCTACTTATCTTAATAAAAACAATACAATAATAATGTCTTTTTGGACCTTGAATTTTAACATCATTACACTCACATCTTGAGCCAATAGGAAACAACTTATATTATGTTCATCATAGTAAACTCAATAGGAGCCACTTTTGTTCTCATTACTAAACTTTAAGTTGTGGAATAAATTCTTAAATGGCTTCACTTGTCCCTTTTCAAGTATCTTGATTTGTTCTCGACTCCAACAACTATTAGGCATGTCCATGCTCTATTGTATTATTGAAATCAATGTTTGATGTTGTTAGGAAATAATGCATCAATACCTAGTTCATTTAATTCATTTCCTACATAACCTCATGAGAGAAAATCATGCATACAAGCTTGTAGAATAATAAAATGCATATATAAAAATAGACAAGCCACAAGATAACACAAGATATACCCTGGAAAAACCCTCAAGAGGGAAAAACCCAACCTTCAAAAGCATCCATACTCCATCTATTATTCAACAATAAAAAATACATGCACTTACAGAGTAACAATGAACACTTCTGAAACATCAAGCCTCTCCAATCATCCTTCATGTGTTCGAGCATGAATTGGCACATCCCATGCCATGTTTCACATATGCACTCCTCAAAAAGACTCAATAATATGACAACCCACTCACCCAACCAACTTTAACTAATCATGTGTTTGCTTTTATAGAAACAAGCTCACACAAATACAACCAAATGGTAAGATAAAACCATGTGCCATTAAACCATGTGAACACAAAACCATTGACCCCTCATTTAATACTGGGTACTAAGTTTTCATATTATTAAATATTCCCCAAATATAAAATCATTATCCTATTGTCTCCAACACATAAAACAATAACCCAATCTTACAATACAACATTACAAGTGGCACGAAATAATTACCTACCAAACACATCTCCTAGATGTACCACAACTAACTAATTATTTGGTTATCATTATAATATAACATTTTATGCAATAGTGTACAACAACAAATCCTAACAAATGTTACTTTAATTGATTCTTTCCACGATTGGTTATCTCTTAAATAGTTTGGTATATATCCTTTTGTGCTATTCCATTTCCAAATGACTTCCACCATTTAACATCCACTTTTGCATTATCCATCCAAATTGGAAATTGTTTTGAATGTGGTCATATTGAAAGGAACTTTGCATCGTACACATCCACTATGGAATTTATTTCTTTCTAGGTTTACTATTTGATGGCTCCACATAAATATTTATTTGTTAGAATATTTTGAGTTATATAATCCTTTATGTAAATGTGGGTCTTAAACTACATGATTGTTGAATTTTGTGTCTTGCTTTATTTTGGGCAAAAAGTAATGTCTTAATTTATCACCACAATTAACAAAGGATTTATGCAATGTTTCCAAAATATTTTCCAATTATCTTATCTTAAGAAGTTAAAATTCTTCACCTCTATTGGTAACATTTTTCTTCACAATATAATATATATTCTTATTCCATTTTTCAATTTCATCTCTTTCAATGTTTTGAAGAGTGCCAACTAAGGTTGCCCTCTAGGTAATAATATACACAATATATTGATTGGATTGGATCAACGCAGTTCCTTGTTTGTTCTATATTCCATCATGGGTGTGTTCTCCAACATCAAATTGACCTTAGTTATGAGAATCGTAATTAAGTCTTAGGGCGATATGATAGATTTATTTATTTTTATATAAAAAAATCTACTTGAACTTTTTTTGTCCTTTTTTGTATGGATTTTTCTTCCTCTTAAGGAGGTTTGTTATTAGTGAGGTGACTATTTTTTTATTATTTTCTTTAATTTAAATTATCTTACACCTCATTTGACTTTTAGCTAAAACTCTTTGGAGTGTGACTCGTTTCCTAGGTGTCATGATATTCCTCAAGGTATATTTGAGTGTAATTCATTTTCTTTGCATGTGAGTGTGCACATCTCTTCTCATGAAGAATAAGACACATAGACATACACTAATGCAATATGGAAAGTATAAAATATTGAAGTTACATGCATAAAACTTCTTTTCACATCTACAAAATAGAGGCTTTCAATCTTCTTTTTTATTATGGTGGCAAAAAATTATCATGTTATCTTGAAATGTTGATTTCTTTTGTAGTGGAGAGAAACTAGTTATTAATATTTCAAGTTACCATTTTCATTGATACACATGGGTTTTCTTCTATCAAATGGTTTCTCTACTTCAAAAATATTCTCATATTTTTTGTGGCATTAGTTTCTTTTAATTTGTTAATTTATTTTGTGTTGTTTATGATTCAATATTAGTAGTTACTCTTGGCATAATATATTTCTAATAGAATATCCTATGTTTTCCTTTCAATTGACGTGTAACAATGGAATTCTGTAAGTCATAGACTTCCTCAATAAGATATGGGGTGAATGTACTCTATCCCTCTTAACATGTTCTATAGAAGTTCATGATTTGTGATAAACAAAATATTTTTATTTCCTATAGTGTATCTAGCAATCTCCCCTAAATGTTCCACCTATATTCTTGTGGGTGTGGCCAATTAGAAGGAAGCCTACATGATATTGAAAATCCTCCTTGATGCCAACATTTATGCAAATACAAACATGGTACAATTTTTAGTGTCTCTTGAAGAATTTCCCAATTATAAGTAAATAATCAAGAGAAGTTTCTTGAATAATGTATTGAATTGCCAACATTACTAGGTAGAGATTGCATTTCCTCATTATATTCAACACATTTCTCACCTATGCCATTTTTTAATAGTTCATTACACAACAATTTTTTTTGTAATCATCCATAAAATCCAAACAACTTTTTTTTTTTGAAAGTTGGGGAAGTAGTTATAAGAGGAGTTTTTCACATCATTTACCATTCCCTTAATTTCACATTTCTAATTATGTGGGTTAAGTATTACCCATTGATAGTTTGGTTTACAAAATAATAATTTTATCTAAGTATGTATGACGTATTGCTTAGACAAACACTTTTATGCTTATGGTATGAGACCATTTCTAAATGATTAGATATGTATATCAATATTGGGTGGACCTATCATGTAGTAGCATCTTGAGGTAATTCATGTTTGTCATTAGGATAACACAAAGCAAAGTAGAAATGTATCCATATTTCCCTTGTATTGGAAGAGAGTGAGAATTCGCACGTGTTTCAGTTATGCTTATCACAGGGAGCCTTGAGGGTTTATAAGCACAAGTAATACATTTTGTTGCCGTGCCTTTTGATATCTAGGATTAGGTAATATTCACCTTGCAATCCTAGGATTAGTTACTTTATTTTATTATTAAATAGTTTAGTGTGAACCTTCAAGAATCACAAAGAGGCTAACTTTGACACCTCATATGAAGAAGATGGATAAATATTTAATTACTATCATTTGATTACTTGGAAAATATGTTGTAATATGACACTAAATATGGGAGATAGGAGATTTTATTATTCTACTTGTCTTTAGTGTAAGATCTTTCATGGCCATTATGACAACTATGATACAATCCTATGGTAGGATGTAAAAGTAGTTGTGACAATATGTAAGAGTATAACTGGTGACTATGAAAAGTTATGATAGGCTCTTTACTAGATGTGAGTTACATACTATTACAAGAGACTCCACATGTGTGAGGGGTGATGGAATTTTATGCACTAACATGTGTGAGCTATGTTTAGAATTTAATGGACATTTTGGGTTCCTAAAAGGTTTCATGGTTTTAGCACTTGGTTTACAATAATTCATTTATATAATGTGAATCAATTATAATATATTGATGTTTTTTTATTATATAAGCAAGGAAGGGCCCTGATCCCATAGTAACAAAAGTAGTTGAAACAACAAGAAACAAGATAGACTGGGAAACAACAACAGTCACACCCAAAAAACAACAACCAGACTAACTACTAAAAAGTAGTCATATGGGGTTCACAGGCCAAATTACCAGTATTGCATCCAAAGGATCATTATAGTTATAATAGAAAACATAAGCATACCACATACTATCCCAAAACATGGCACACAGGCTATATAAAATATTAACCATGGTCCAACAAGTTCTAAACAAAAGTATAGCAAGCAAAAAGTAACAGTCTGGTACTATCATCTAGAGGAACTGAAGTTTTAAGGAAGACATAAAACCAGATAAAAAAATAGAGTAGGAACAAAAAACATAAGCATACCACAAGTTATAATAAAAAACATAAGAATACCACATTCTATCCCAAAATGTGGCACATAGGCTATATAGAATATTAACCATAGTCTAACAAGTTCTAAACCAAAGTATAGCAAGCAAAAAGTAATAGCCCGATACTATCATCTGGAGGAACCAAAGTTTTCAGGTAGACATAAAACCAGATAAAAAAATAGAGCAGGAACAATGCATTATTTGGCATTAGCTATCAAATCCCAATGTTCACCAATTTGAGAGATAAACTCCTTCTAGTCTAGGCTAGCTTCATTGGTTGGGTCCTTCGTTCCCTCCGGCATCTTGGTTTTCTTTAATTGCTTCTTGATCTTTGATTGAACATAAACAACTCCAATCATAGCACGCCTCATCAAACCATCAGTCACCTTCATCAAATTTGTGATCGCTTTCTCCATGTCCTCAACCTGAACCTGCAGAAAGGTGATTCTACTTTTCAAAAAAAGAATGTTAGTGTCCTCAAGAATAGTAGTACCCTTGGAAATGTCCTCCACATCACATACCTCCTTCTTAGTAACCTCTAGGTCCTCTTCCCCACCAATTTCTTCCTCCACCTTTTATCTTCCTCCTCCTCCAGTTCTTCTTCATCCATCTCATAGTCTTCGTCATCACAATCCATTCCTTCATTTTCCTCCTCCACTTGGGGTTCAAATTCTTCCAATCACCTGTTCCTCTTCCTCTATTTCAATTTCCTTTTTACCTTTTTTGTATAAAGAAGCAACCTTTGCCAATCTTGTCGAACGTCGGCCACCACACAACATTCCCACCTGCCCTTCATCCAATTCCTCCTTTCGAGGACCATCAAGGTCTTCAACTATGGTAATGAAATTTCCTTGCTTCAGAGTTTGCTAGTCTTTTTTGAGCTCTTAACCTTGGGGGGTTCTAGGAGCAGCGAGGAGTGTTTCCTTTTTTCAATGGTAGCTTTGAGCAATTCCTACTTGAGGGGATTCTCCACAAAGGCATGCTTAGACTTAGAGGCAAATGATTTGGAGTTGGGGGTAGCCAGATGGGAAGCATTCATGGGGCTACCATCCATAGATTCCAAACGAGGAGCAGGGGGGGCTAGGGTTAGGCATAGGGCTCAGAAGCACAACGGCCTGGGGAAGACCAACATTATCATCATCATTATCATGGGTATTATCCTGCCGAGAAATCAACAAGTTTCCATGGGGGATATTCGCAAGGGAATACTTATAAAGAGCCAACATTAAACCTTGGTGTAATGGAGCTGAGGCCCCATTTTCAATGTTTTTCTGTAGGGAAGAAAACAAGTAGAAGGGAAAATTTATCTTATCATTATGGTGATATGATTTAGGATAGGGAAATGGTAAGCATGCACAGTCATGTACCTACCTTCTAAGGTGAAGTAGCGCATTACAAACATGCTTACCAGGGAAAATGATGGAGGAAGATCAAACATGGTGTACCCATTCTGGAACCTCGTAAGCACCTCTCCATCATACAAAAATCTCTCCATAAACTTTTGGTAGTCCGCACCACTCTTCTTTGCCACCTTTCTTCCTTCGTTAGTCAAACCAATAGCCTCAACAATTAGCTGAGTTGTAACTTCAAATTTCACCGCACCAATGGAGACATGGCCTTTTTTCCAAGAGCTGGTGAAATTAGCAGTTATAATTTCATTATACCCCCTCATAGCTTCAAAGAATGAAGCCATACTATCCCCTCTAAACATACGCCCGAGATCAAAATTTTGCTTAAGGACAACACAGTTAGGGGTTTAGTTCTCTTCCTCGGCCCTCCCATTTTGAAGATTGCAAACTTTTTGGTTTTTATTCTAGTTAGTTCCTTTCTTCATACCACCCCAAGAAACCTTTCTTCATACCACCCCAAGAAACAACAACTCTACCACCCAAGACGTCAAATTTGCAGAGATGACAGATGAAGATAATGAAGCAAAGGAATCCATTTGAATTACTTAACTAAATCTGCCAAATGAAATAAGCTAGAAACACAAGCCAATGACATAATTATCATGATTGAACTTTACCATAATAATTATAGCTAGATTAACAAGATCAAGTTGTCTCGAAAATGGGGTAGAAAAAGACGTATGGAATGTTAAAAATATTTGAAGTGACCAAGGATTTTTTATTGCAAACAAACATGTGATATGAAGGGTACTTGGAAATGATGAACTCGCTAAATTTTTGGCCGAAGAAAATCTCCTCAACATTTTTCATGATATGCGACCTACCAATCTTGCAATTATTAACCTTAATGTCCATCCAATCACCAATTCTAATAATAATATATTGATTTTAAGATTGAGGAAGATAATAATTTTATTTTACTCTATTTATTTCCTCGTTCTTAGGAGAATTTAATTGTTTCTTTTAGTGGTTCTACTATAGGATCATAATCTAGATGTCCTTATTGCTACTTTGCTTACAAAGGAGATGTGAAGAAAATCAAATTGTGATGGTTCAAAGGAGAGATTAAATATGAGAGGAAGACCCAAGGAAAATGTGGTGGTAAGAAAAAAGGGGGTAAGGTTAATTCTAAAGATAGATATAAACCCAAGGTAGATCCAAAACCCTTGCAAAGAGTAGATTGAGATGTTCAAATTGAGAAAAGTGGAGCCATCTCAAGAAGAAATGTACAAATTAATAAAATGATGATTCTTCTAGAAATAAATCCTCAAATGATGAAGGCAATAAGGTCTTGTATATTTCAACTAGGTTGTCTTCTGATGAATCTTGATTAACGGATTGGGGTGCATCCTACATATGACTCTTAATAAGGAGCGGTTCTCAACATATCAAGTATATGGCAGTGGGGAGTTTTTACTTGGGAATAACATTACACATAAGATAGTACATCAAGGAGAGGTAAAATTATTTTTTAATCATGGGAGATTGAAAACTCTTAGTTTTTTATTAGATAAGCAGGGGAAGGGCCATGATCCTGTGGTACAACCAGACTTAAAAGAAAACAGGGTGGGTAAAACAACATCACCAACCAACAACAAGAAACAACATATCTAGGGAGGCACGCAGGCCAAAAAATAGAACTGTAACCATGGAACCACTATACCTAATAAAAAACAAGAGATTATTACAATGGTTCTTGAAATCACGAAGACCATTTATCAAGTCCACCATATACTAGCAAGTCTGAAACCAAAGTAGAGCTATTTTGAAATAGTAGTTCATAATATAAAAACCAACGGACAAAAAGAGCAGAGCAACCATATCAAGAAACAACATAGGAACAATGCCAATCATTGGCATTAGCTAACAAATCCCCTTGATCACCAAAATGAGAGACCAACTTCCTCCAATCTAGGCCAACTTCAATGGTAACAACAACCATTCCAAGAGTGGGCAAGACAACCCCACTCCCAACCACCAAAAGATAAGCATTCTTTGAAAGTTTGAGACCATGCACACTCTTCAAAAAAACCCATCAGCAGCAAGCCTTATGCTCAGAAAGCCACATTCCAGAGCCATAACTAATCCTCTCCAATAACCAATTTTCCTCTCCACCTCTATAGGAGAGATTACTACAAGTACCCACTCCACTGCCACAAAGACTCCCCAACAAACCTAACCTCCACCTCAATAGGAAGGGACTCCACCTCAATTGGAGCAGCAAGGGGGAAGACTTGCAGAAAAAGTATGAGCCACCCACGAAACCCTCAGAACCCAACTCCACCTCCATAGGAGAGGTCTCCACCTCAAAAGGAGAGGACTCCACCTCAATAGGAGACACCATTTGAGGAGCTAGGAGGAAAACACACACTCCAGTAGAGAGAGAACACATAGCAATAGAAGGCAACACTAAACTCTGAGTCTTCAAACTAAACTTTGAAAGTTGACCCACTAAGGAGATTCTTGCAAAAGGGGAGTCCACAACACCCTTGAAAACAGTATTCACTCTTGTCACAAGAGGAACCAACAATCCTTCAAAGAGGGCCTCAAAGGCCATCTTGAACCACAAGTACCACAACACCCTTGAGGGAAATCAACAGTCTCACCACCAAAGGAACCAACAATCCTTCAAAGTAGGTCTCAAAGGAAATTTTATACCATAAGTTGCTCTTATCCACCATATAAACAATAATAACTCCACTTGAGGCAACACTGATGGGGAATAGAGCTCCCACCAACCTACTAGCCTCTCCATCACTATAGAAGGAAGCATATCAAATAAGCAGTACCACCAAAATATTGAAATATGTTGAACACCAGCCCCTAATAATGAGCAAAACCAACACATCAAAACTCCCCACCATAAAAGAGAAGTGAGAGCACCCAACAAAACTCTGAGGAGCAAAAGCCAACCCAAATCATCACCTCAATCAAAACCCAAACATGTACTTCTTCATTTTCTTGTTTCTTCTTATCTTTGAACATAGGTCAATATATAATCCAGACCAATCATAAGATAAACAAGCTTCATGGCAAGTGAAATAGATCAGCAGGCCACCCACAAAGCTGTACCACAATAGCCATCAACAATAGCCACCCTAGAGGTGGACAGGTCATTTGAGAAACAAATCTTACATCCAATAGAACAAAACCTTTTGAAACAACCACATAAGAGCATACTACCCAACCAGTAGTTTAATCCATGACAAGTCCAAGATCCATGATACAACCATCCAGCAACAAACCTTTCATTCAAAGAGCTCAAATTTGAGGAAAAAATAGAAAGAATGCGAGTAAGATCCATGATACAACCCACACCCAGAACACCCACCAAGCGCATAAACGAGCCCACACACAAGCTCAAGAATCCGATACAAAGCTTAGAAGCAGTGCAAAAGGAAACCCAACAGCACCCGACAGCAATCGAGGCAAGCACCAAGCAGAACAAACGGTCCAGAAAAGAGACCATATCTCCCATAAAGGAAACACAAAAGCTCCCAAATGTAGCAGAGACAGGAACCAAACATAGCGAGTAGAGGAGCAATGAGCACACACTGGCACAAGGAACCACCCACCCAAACAAAGGAGGGAGCAACCATGGAGCAACAACTTCTTCAACAACTAAAAAGGCACCAGCAAAACCAGGCCAAGCAATGCCCGTTCTGAGGAGAAGGAAGTTGAAAAGCTCACTAGAATGGGACAGGCACTTGAAGGGGTTGCCAACTCCAAAGACATCACAACCACAACAAGAGAGGAGACCACCTCTGCCAAACCAACCCAAAAAGAGAGGCACCAGAGGTCCTGCAGCCACCAAAACACCAAACAAAGACTTGTTCAACAACATTGGCGTCAGATCCTTCACCTCAGCAACGCCTTTCAAAGAAGGCCCAACAATAGAAGAGAAGAGTCATTCACCCACGCAGGATGAAGAAATATCCGCAGCCGAACCACCATCAAAAATCACTGAATCATCTTCCAACGGGGTCAAGCAGTGAAACCAAACAGGGTAGAAACCAGGCCCAAGAGACCGAACAAAACACCCAACCAAAGAGATGCTAGGAGGCAGTGAAGGATAACAGAGAAGAATCACAAAAGTAAGAGCAGCACCAAAGACCTGTGCCAGGAGGGACATTGGCTCAAAATGGACCAAAAAGATAGGAACTTCCCCTGTCTCCCCACAGGAACCGTCGATCTCAACAGAGCGGTGAAACAAACAAAGAACCAAATCACGGAAAAAGCCATGCACTAAACCAAGGATACTGAAACAACAACACACAACAGAGGCTAGGAAATGGCTCATGACCAACACTCCAAAGGTGTCCAAAGCCAAAGCCCCAACAACAACTCCCTCCACGCAACGCAGAGAGACCCCACAGAGGAAGTCAAAAAGACTCCCAGAACCTAAAGAGCACAACACAACAACAAAAGAAACACCAGAGCAAAGAAGAGACGTCTCCTCCCTCAAGCTAAGCAGGTTGAAGCATGGAAGCAAACCAACAAGGAACCCGAAAATCTCAGCATCGTTCTTAGATTCAGCCTCACCATCATCCTTGCCTACAAAAAAATTCAAAACACCCCCCCCATTTACCTTTCCCACTTGCAGAACGTTCCATTCTCAGCGAACGTTTCTCTTTTGATTAATGTTGAAAACTCTTAGTTATGTATTTCACATCCTAGGATTAATTTAAAAAAAAAAAATGAATGATTTTGAGGTGCATGTAAATTTTAAGAACTTGGTTACAAGTTTTCAACAAAAATTTTGGTGTTTGCTAGGGGTACATGATGAAAAAATTTGTATAGGTTGGAGACATTAATATTTTTAACTTTGTGAATGCAACTAAAAAAAATGATTCTTGTAAATTACGACACTATAAACTATAACACATTGGTGAAAATGGTCTTAAAAGCCTCATTGATAAAAATACGGTAGATAGTTTGTTTAGGCATTACTAATTTTGACTTTTATGAACATTGTGTGTTTGGTAAATAAAATGGAGTATCTTTTAAATTTGGTAGTTTTAGAACAAAAATAAGCTTTGCAAATTATTCATAGTGATGTATTTCATCTTTGTGGATGTTCCTTCCATTGGCAAAACCCTATTACTATGATATATGTATTGATGACTTCTCAAGGTATACTTGAATTTAATTTTTGAAACATTAATCTAATATTCTTTTTGTTTAAATAATTTAAAGCATTGGTAGAGAAACAGTTATATAAAAAAATAAAGGTTTTGAGGCTAGATATTGGTGGTGAGTATTACTATAAGAATTTTGATGATTAGTACACATGTGCATGTATTGTTAGATAAAAGACTAGTCTATACACTCTACAAAAATATGGAGTCATAGAATGGATGGATAACACCTTGATGGAAAAATCTAGAAGCATGCTAAGTAGTATTAAAATATAACACCAATTATATACCAGGGCTCTAACCACTAGTTGTTATATGGTTGTTGGCGTAACAATTAGCACCTCTGGAGTGCTAGTTGGTACAAACAACTATGCACACTACGTAATGAGTGCTCTTCAAATTAGGAGGGGAAGCTCCCTTGTTGTGCTGAAAATGCATGAAAAAGTAAAGTATCTAACTCCCATCTTTTTGACTCAGTTGAAAGAGGCACAAGATTAAGAAAACCCAAAACGTTGCAGCTAAGGTTTTTATGGTTTTGTAGATCTTAACTACAACCTAAAACTAACTACTTTAAACTATCCAGTCTCCTCAAGAAAAAAAAGCATGAGGAAATGGAGTAGGAATGATTTATACAATAACCTCTAAGACAAGATTTCCAAGGAGGTGAAAATACTCTATTTGAAGCGTAGGATGAAAGAAAGGTTATTGGGCATGACATCAAACGATAAACCTTACTTCTGAATTCCCAAGGAGGTGACAACACTCTATTCGAGGTGTAGAAATGAAAAAAATCCTATTAATCACATAACATAAAACAATAAGCCTCACTTCTAAATTCCCAAGGAGGTGACGACACCTATCCAAGGTGTAGATATGAAACAAAGCTTATAAACACAAGAACACAAAACAGTGATCATCCAATCAAAGTGAATAGATACATAATAACAATATTACAGGCAAATCTGGCTCAACATATATTATTATGACATGAAAAAGTTATATACAAATGAGCAAAAGCTCTTATTTATAGACATCAAAAGGTGTAGGGAACCCTAAAATCACCTTGAATCAACTAAAGTCTTGCAATGCATGCAAGATTTTATTACCAAACCCTAATAAAGCAAACTATACACTTAACTAGAAAGCTACCATCAGTTAACTGAAACATCTAATCTAAATGGACATGTGCGAGCATGCAAGTCCTTATTGAAAGCAAAGTTAACTGGAACACTACCATCAGTTAATGAAAACCCTAAATGAAACTCCAAGTGTACATAGATAATTCCAAGATAGACATGCAATGAGATGTGGAACAATGAGTTAACTCGGAAAGAAGCATTGAGTTAATTGTTGTGTCTGATAATCTTGAAAGGTGGGAACTAAAGTTTATTGGTTGTGATCTCAAGCAAGTAACCCCTCCATGAGGTTGTTGATTGCATCACCGTCAGGAGCATCACATGTTCTAACTGCTAATTCACTGCTTGTCAGGAACTTGAGCAATCTTTGAAATATCTACACACTTAAACTGGTATTTCACTGACTCGTAACTCCGGTGGCTATGTAACTGAAGTGAAGGCCATTGTTTCCTCTATATTTTTGTCTCTGATGCTTTTCACGTTTTTTACACTTTTCTTTATGGAAGAGTGTTGCATGATGAAACTGCGAAGTTTGACCGTGAACACTCTAGTTGTGAGAAATGAACTTGCTACACATGCAAAATTCCAATGGTATCAACCCTCTAAACCGGCCTTGGAAGACAATCAGCTATACGAGGCATGCAACCATATGGACTTGAGTGACTATGCCTGTCAACCCTCTGAATGCACTTGATACAAATCAGTGTCAGCTTTTCTGACAAAGTCATGAATTAAGACCAATTTGGTCTTGAATTCAGTTTGTGTGAACTACAGTCTGGAAAACTCGCTTGTTGACTATAAACATGACCTTATGTTCTGACAAGTTTCTCCGAAAAGCAAAAGGTCACATGCTGAGGCTAAAAATAGTTTGTCGGAGGGCAATTTTCACGAAAAATTCTGAAACGTGGGTTTTGTCCAGAAAATAATTCTAAGACAACCCACAATGTCAGAATTGCGAAGAAATGTCGTTTAGCTTGACATACAAGAGCTTTTTCAAAAAAAGCAAATGGGGGCAGTAGGGGCTGCGGGGGGGCAATTTTTCTAATAAAATATGAAATATGGGTTTTGTCCAAAAGATGATTCTAAGACAACCCACAATGTCAGATTAAAAAAAATCAACTTTTACTCCACCATGCAAAGGAATTTTAGTTGAGAAAATCAAAGCCTCAAGAATCGATGCTCTAGTGTAAATTTTCCTAAAAAATTCTAGCACATGGGTTTTGTAGAGGAAGCTATGCTAAACCAACCCAAATGATTTATTTTGTCAAAATTCACCGAATTCTCAAACATGCGAAAGAAATTAAGACAAGAAATAGAAGAATTTAAGACAAACGATAGAAGTTTTTAATGCTTTTCTTCTGCTAAAATCGCCATCTATCTTGATATTTGCTGATGAATTTGGACTTTTACCTGCAAAAGAATAATTTTAATGCCTTCAAAAATTGACTATTGATGAAATTCACCAATCTCAAGAAGAAATTTTCCTTCTGTTTAAGCTATATGAGAGAAATAATGGACACCATGTTGAATAAAGAGAAAATCGTAGCATTATGGCACCATTGCAAGCTTTAAATCCTGACTAACAAAAGAAGTCTTCTGATTGGACCCCCTCCAGTTCGACTGACACTGACCTAGAGTCCTAGAGATAAAATAATATTAAAATATTCAGTTCACCCTTACATGCAAATTTTCAATTCAATATTGAAAAGGGCACCAATATTAAAATATTGAGCAAAATCACCCCTTTAAAGTTGGCATGCAAAGACTAAAATTTAATATTATTTTAATCAGTTAACTGAAATCTTAGCATCTGGATGCACTCATAAAAATTCACTAATTCTGAAAAGTCCAAATTTGACTCTCTAGGCGTCCATTTGCAAAAGTTACGAGATTTTTTGCTAACTTCCTACTTTATAACTCACTTGAAAAGTTACGATTGCCTCTGTTTAGCTCTGATTTCTGGATGCCTGGGTGATGTTGTGACTGAGCTGAGATATCCATTGCGAAGCCATCAGAGCAAGGATGAAATGTCTGCTAGGAGCTGCAACTACTAAAATCAACGTTTGACACTTCAAAAAATTAGGCGCCTTTGATTAAATTGATGCAAGGTCTCTAGACTTAGTCATTTCTCTGTTTTTCCATCTCATGCTTCGAACTGCCGCTGCCGGTAAATGATGAACCCTACTAATTGGATGATAGGTTCATTGCATGACTGGAAGAATTTCGCAACCAATGACTATATGTAAGGCACCTAAAAGCTGCATTAGGAACCCCAAAATCAAGGGCATCCCTAGCCTGTGAAGGCGCAATCACTAGTTTGACAAAAGTGTAACTTTCATTTGGATGCCATACTTTGACCCTTGACACTGAGAGCTGGAGTGCTCTAATTCACACACTGAAACTCTCTTTGTGTAGCTAGAAGCACTGAGAAGAGATGTCTCTTGAGGTGATGAAGCGAGAAAATTGCTTCTAAGACCTCAAAAAGAAGGGCGCCTTTTCCAAGGGGATGTGTATTTTCCATACTTAGCCATTTTTCTGGTTGTTTGATTTCGTTAGCAATCTCTACTAACCCTTCATGTACGAGCATTTGAAAAATCCCTGGGCTGATGGCTGGACTTGCTGGATAGTTGGGAGAATTCCACACAAGTCTCGTGAAGACTGTGACTGCAAAAGACCCCATCTAGCAGGCCTAAAGTCTAGGTGCCCCTGGCCTATAGAGGTACAGGTTGACATTTTCATGTTTATCCACCCTCTGTTTTACGTGCTCACTGGAACCACTACCACGATCACTCAACATTTTGGATCATCTCATGAACTAGTGTGCTGCGAAGCTGGACTAGATTAGAAAAGATCTCCAAAAGATGGAAACTGCAAATTCAATCATCTGAGGGGTCAAATTCAAGGGCACCCCTGGGCTATAGGGGCGCATAAACTGCAAATTTGACAGCCTCTGTGATATGCCACCTCTTTGTACCTTCTATTTCTAACTTCAATTACCGGAGTTCTGCACTTTGGGTGACCTCGCTTGATGGCTCTCTGAGCCTTTAAAAAGAAGGGCGCCCCTGGGCTACAAGGGTGCAGATCTACTTTCTACAAAATATCTTCATCTATTTTTGCCTTTGTAAACACTTTCCTAGCCACTAAAACGACCTTGTAGGAGTATAACTTTGTCGTGAAGCAATTCTCTGTCATAATATGTCCTACTTTGAGTCCCAGGTTCAAGTTCTGACCTCTAGGTACTGACTAATAGATGCAGATGACTAACATGACACTGATCAAAGTCCATACTTGACTTGCCCAAAAACTGTATTTTGACATCATTCTAGCAAAGTTTAGACTCTTTTAAGAAAAATGCCTTAATGAAGCAAAAAAATTGGTTTGGGTACAACATTAGGATTCGTCTGGTGACCATGTTGGATGCTTACGACATAGGAGAACCCGAGTTTCTCTATGTTATGTAGACCGGTGACTTATCAGTTGGACATTGGAGTCAGGACTCTTTCGCTAATCACCTAATATACTTGGTAATCACCTAAAACAATACTACCTAAAAATCACCTAAAAACATGACAAAACAACACAGAATGGGGATGACATAACGATAAAGCACAAGTAAAAATATTTAAAGAAAATTAACTCCACCCTTGAAGAGATGAAGTGATTTGGATATTGTTCGCTGTTTAGCAATGAGGAGAGCCTCCCACCGATGTTGTTTCTACCTGAAAGGCTTCACTTCTCTTCTGATGGAAATTGCAGGAGGCAATCCTTCTAGAATGAAGATTCTTAGGTATTCGTATATCCATGCAAAGGTACTCTGACAAAAGTTAGAATATGATGCAAATGGGAAAGATGCTACCCACAAGGCATTAGTTTTGATGTCGTCCATCCTTGGGATATTGATTTCTTCAAACCATTCGATCAAGTTCCAAACTCAATTTCTATAATGTCGTAGGTGATATTTTCTGACCTGAAAATATCCTTTAACCGGCTCGTCGATCAACTCTACATAACCTTTAACACATAGGAGTTTGATTCCTATGTCTTCGACATCTTTGAGGCTTTGCAAAAGCACCTCTTTTTCGGCTTCAGTTAACTTCAATTGCACAAATGGGTGCAACTGTCCTTTAGGGGAGATGATCAATTCCCCTGCTTCTAAAAATGTTGTTGAACAATCTCCATCTAATTGTATTGTCCATGACTTTGTCTCCTCTTTTGGTCTCTTTTCAAAACAAGCAATGTTCTAGTCTTCAACTTTTATCTCTGACAGAGTCATACAATTACCAGGACTCGTTTCAGGCTTTACTTCTACTGGAACAGATGAATTGAGCACAACCTGCTTCTTTGCAACTTTGAGAATCTAATCTAGTTGTTTTGGATGGTCTTGAAGATATTCCAATTGAGAGATTTGAACCTTGGTCTTCATCATGGAAGCTACGATGTCAAATTTTTTTGAAGACGTCTCTTGAGCAACTGGCATAGTAATCTCATATGAAGATTTGGGTTTAGAAGTGAGAGGCACTTCTTTCCCCCTTTCGTTTGATCTTCGTCTTTCTTCTTCTTCTTTCTGTGCTTTGAAGTGTTAAGCATGTGTAAACACAGGAGGAGCGTACTAAGGGTATTCTTCTTCCTATTCTTGATTTACGAGTTCTTTTTTGAAAGTATCCCTCTACGGAGTTTCCATCGAAGTTGCCCGTCTGTGGTGAGACAATATTCGAACTTGGTGTTGGTACAAAACTAGAACTAGGAGTAGCTTCAGTATATCCCATGATTTGGATCATCCTCAGGTTCTCTGGACATGTGGATTCAGTATGTTCATCAGTGTCGTGGAAAGGACAAAATACTGCACTATGTGCAGCTTCAATCATTGATCTTGATGGAGATGTTGGCAACCATGGCTGAAGATTGTCTCTCTTTGGCCGGTACGGTTGCTGAACTGGAGATCTGATGAAATCTATTTTCATCAAGCCGAAAGTGATCATATTATCCTCCAACTTGATGGCATGTTCTTGTGCACTCTTCAACTCTATTGCTTTTGTCGTCTTGAGGAAGAAGGATATCTCTGATGGAAGAGCATTTATGAAACAACTCATCAGAATCTCCAGTGATGGATCGAATGTAGAAGAAATTCTTGTAACAAGAAAATTAAATATTGCCACAAAATCCCTCACGTGTTCATTGTGCTCCATCTTTGAATTTGTAAGTTGAGCGAACAACAAATGACTATCTTCAACAGGCTTGAATCTTTCCAAACAATTCTCGCTCATAGTTGCCTAGCTTGTGATACTGCCTGGCGCCAGGTGATTGAACCGGTCGGCAACATTTCCCGCAAGAGTCTTGACAAAGAGATGCACCACGATGTCTTCATGTGCCATGTGCAAGATGACACAGGCCGTTGTGAATGCAAAAAAATGATCCTTCGAGTGTTGAGTTTTGTCATCGTGAAACTGGGGAAAACACTTCCTTGACCCTTTAGGTAACTCATGATTTACCTCAAAAGCCAAAGGTCCAATGCTATTACCCCAAGGTAATAGGGGTGGATGTCGCCTGCCATCATTATTATTGTTATCATCCATTGCTTTTGTATGGATCATGCAATAGGATGCCAGAGTGTCATTCCTGTGAAATAAAAGCGTTAAGCTTTTCTATGAAGTTTTCTTGCCTCACGCCCCACAGTGGGCGTCAAAAAACTGTTGGCATAACAATTAACACCTCTGGAGTGCTAGTTCGAATGAACAACTGTGCACACTACGTAATGAGTGCTCTTCAAATTAGGAGGGGAAGCTCCCTCGTTGTGCTGAAAATGCGTGAAAAAGTAAAGTATCTAACTCCTATCTTTTTGACTCAGCTAAAAGAGGCACAAGGTTAAGAAAACCCAGAACATTGCAGCTAAGGTTTTTCTGGTTTCACAGATCTTAACTACAACCTAAAACTAACTACTTTAAACTATCCAGTCTCCTCAAGAAAACAAAGCATGAGGAAATGGAGTAGGAATGATTTATACAATAACCTCTAAGACAAGATTTCCAAGGAGGTGACAACACTCTATCTAAGGCGTAGGTTGAAAGAAAGGTTATTGGGCATGACATCAAATGATGAACCTTACTTCTAAATTCCCAAGGAGGTGACAACACTCTATATGAGGTGTAGACAAGAAATAAAGCCTATTAATCACATAACATCAAACAATAAGCCTCACTTCTAAATTCCCAAGGAGGTGACGACACCTATCCGAGGTGTAGATATGAAACAAAGCTTATAAACACAAGAACACAAAACAATGATCATCCAATGAAAGTGAACAGATAAAAAATAACAATATTACAGGAAAATTTGGCTCAACATATATTACTATCAAGTGCAAAAGTTATTTACAAATGAGAAAAAGCTCTTATTTATAGACATCAAAAGGTGTAGGGAACCCTAAAATCACCTTGAGTCAACTAAAGTCTTGCAATGCATTCAAGATTTTATTACTAAACCCTAATAAAGAAAACTATATAGTTAACTGGAAAGCTACCATCAGTTAACTGAAACATCTAATCTAAATGGACATGTGTGAGCATGCACATCCTTATTGAAAGCAAAGTTAACTAGAACACTACCATCAATTAACGAAAACCCTAAATGAAACTCCAAGTGTACATAGATAATTCCAAGATAGACATGCAATGAGATGTGGAACAACGAGTTAACTCAAAAAGAAGTGTCGAGTTAACTGTTGTGTTTGATATCTATCCTGAAAGGTGGGAACTAAAGTTTACTGTCTGTGATCTCAAGCAAGTAACCCCTCCATGAGATTGTTGATTGCGTCACCGTCAGGAGCATCACATGTTCTAACTACTAATTCACTGCTTGTCAAGAACTTGAGCAATCTTTGAAATATTTGCACACTTAAACTGGTATTTCACTAACTGGTAACTCTGACGGCTATGTAACTGAAGTGAAGGCCACTATTTCATCTACAACTTTATTTCTCTTATGCATTTCACATTTTTTACGCTTTTCTTTATGGAAGAGTGTTGCATGACGAAACTGCGAAGTTTGACTGTGAACACTCTAGTTGTGAGAAATGAACTTGTTGCACATGCAAAATTCCAATGGTATCAACCCTCTAAACCGGCCTTGGAAGACAATTAGCTATACAAGGAATGCAACCATATGGACTTGAGTGACTACGCTTGTCAACCCTCCGAATGCACTTGATACAAATTGGTGTCAGCTTTTCTGATGAATTCATGAAATAAGACCGATTTATTCTTGAATTTAGTCTGCGTGAACTACAATTTGAAAAACTTGCCTGTTGATTGTAAACACGACTATGTTCTGACAACTTTCTCCGGAAAGCAAAAAGTCACCTGTTGAGGCTAAAAATAGTCTGTCGAAGGGAAATTTTCATGAAAAATTTTGAAACGTGGGTTTTTTTCCAGAAAATAATTCTAAGACAACCCACAACGTCAGAATTGTGAAGAAATGTCGTTTAGCTTGACATGCAAGATTTTTTCCAAAAAAAGCAACTGGGGCATCAGGGGCTGCGGGGGGCAATTTTTTCTGAGAAAATATGAAATATGGGTTTTGTCCAGAAGATGATTCTACGACAACCCACAATGTCAGATTAAAAAAAAATGACTTTTACTCCACCATGCAAAGGAATTTCAGTTGATAAAATCAAAGCCTCGAGAATCGATGCTTTGGAGTAAATTTTCCTGAAAAAATTCTAGCACATGGATTTTTTAGGGGAAGCTATGTTGAACCAACCCAGATGATTTGTTGTCAAAATTCACCGAATTCTCGAACATGGGAAAGAAATTAAGATGAGAAATAGAAGAATTTAAGACAGAAGATAAAAGTTTTTAATGCTTTTCTTCTACTAAAATCGCATCTTGTCTTGATGTTTGTTGATGAATTTGGACTTGTACCTACAAAATAATATTTTTGATGCCTTCAAAAATTGACTGTTGATGAAATTCGCCAATCTCAACAAAAAATTCACCTTCTTCTTAAGCTGTATGAGAGAAATAATGGACAACAAGTTGAATAAAGAGAAAATTGTAGCATTATGGCGCCACTGCAAGATTTAAACCCTGACTAACAAAAGAAGTCTTCTGATTGGACCCCCTCCAGTTCGATTGACACTAACCTAGAGTCCCAGAGATAAAATAATATTAAAATATTCAGTTCACCCTTACATGCAAATTTGCAATTGAATATTGAAAAGGGTGCCAATATTAAAATATTGAGCAAAATCCCCCCTTTAAAGCTGGCATGTAAAGACTGAAATTTAATATTATTTTAATCAGTTAATTGAAATCTCAGCATCCGGATGCACTCAAAAAAAATCATTGATTCTGAAAAGTCCAAATTTGACTCTCCAAGCGTCCATTTGCAAAAGTTATGAGATTTTTTGCTAACTTCCTACTTTATAGCTCCCTTGAAAAGTTACGATTGTCTCTGTTCAGCTCTGATTTTTGGATGCTTGGGTGATACTGTGACTAAGCTGAGATATTCATTGCGAAGCCATCAGAGCAAGGATGAAATGTATGCTGGGAATTGCAACTGCTAAAATCAATGTTTGACACCTCAAAAAATTAGGTGCCTTTGATTAAATTGATGCATTGTCTCTAGACTTAGTCATTTCTCTGTTTTTCCATCTCACGCTTCAAACTGCCAATGCCGATAAACGATGAACCTTACTAATTGGATGATAGGTTCATTGTGTGACTGGAAGAATTTTTTAACCAATGACTGTATGTGAGGCACCTGAAAGCTACATTAGGAAGCCCAAAAGCAAGGGCGCCCCTAGCCTATGAAGGCGCAATCACTAATTTGACAAACGTGTAACTTTCATCTAGACGCCATACTTTGACCCCTGACACCAAGAGCTGGAGTACTCCGATTCATGCATCGAAAATCTCTCTACGTAGCTAGAAGCACTAAGAAGAGATGTCTCTTGAGGTGACGAAGCAAGAAACTGCTTCTAAGACCTCAAAAAGAAGGGCGCCTTTTCCAAGGGGATGTGTATTTTCCATACTTAGCCATTTTTTTGGTTGTCTGATTTCATCAGAAATCTCTATTGGCCGATCATGTACGAGTGTTTGAGAAATCTTGGGGGCTGATGGATGGACTCACTAGATAGCTGGGAGAATTTTGCACAAGTCTCGTGAAGACTGTGACTGCAAAAGACCCCATCTGGCAGGAATAAAGGCGAGGTGCCCCTGGCCTATAGAGGTACATGTTGACATTTTCATGTTTATCCACCATCCATTTTACATGCTCACTGGAACCATTGCCACGATCGCTCAACATTTTGAATCATCTCATGAACTGGTGCATTGCAAAGCTAGATTAGATTAGAAAATATCTCCAGAAGATGGAAACTGAAAATTCAATCATCTGAGGGGTCAAATTCAAGGGTGCCCTTGGGCTACAGGGGCGCAAAAATTGCAAATTTGACAGCCTCTGTGACATGCCACCTCTTCGTACCTTCTATTTTTTACTTCAATTATCGGTGTTCTGCACTTCAGGTGACCTTGCTTGATAGCTCATCAGAAAGCTGGACTAATTTTGAAGAGATTGAATGTACTCGCAAGTACATGCAACTAAATCTAAGCCTTCAAAAAGAAGGGCGCCTCTGGGCTACAGGGGCGCAGATCTACTTTCTGCAAAATATCTTCATCTATTTATGCCTTCGTAAACACTTTCCTGGCCACTGAAACGACCTTGTAGGAGTATAACTTTGTTGTGAATCACTTCTCCATCATAATATGTCCTGCTTTGAGTCCCAGGTTCAGGTTCCGACCTTCAGGTATTAACCAATAGCTACTGATGACTGACATGACATTGACAAAAGTTGATACCTGCCTTGCCCAAATATTGTATTTTGACATCCTTCTAACAAAGTTTAGACTGTTTTAAGAAAAATGCCTTAATGAAGCAAAAAAATTGGTTTGGGTACAACAATGGTAAATAAATTTTCCACTTTTACTCTAGTTGACAAGACAACCTATAAGGCATGAATAGGTAAAAGAACACCAACTTGTCATTTTTATAGTATTTGGTAGTGAAACTTATTTTAATGTTCGAAAAGATAAACAATCTAATATATCTCAAGGATAATAAGTTCATTTTGATGGGTTATGGTGAAAACATAAAAAAGTATAAGCTTTGGGACCTTGTAGCACTAAAAATAGTTTATTCTAAGGGTGTGATTTTTAGGGAGCTTAGATTATTCTCAAATATTGAGCAACCTCAAGAGTAATTAAAGAAAAAAATGCATTTTGAAAGTAAGAATGAAGATAATGAAGATGCACATGTAGAATAACAAGAAGATCGATACATAGAGGAAGAAGGTTCAAAGGAGAGTTTTGATGAGGAAGAACATGAGTCTCTTGTTACACCTTTGATATGGTCCACTAGACAATGAAAACCCATTAAAAAGTATAGACCATCTAATTTCCATTATATCTTTTTGTTATCATGTAGTGACAATGAACCTAGGTTCATGAAGAAAGTCTTATATTTAGGGAGTATGAGTCTTGGTTGAAGGTCATGAAAAATAGAGTGAAGGCCTTGGATAGGTGTGAGACTTTGGACCTAGTTGAGTTATATGGGAGGAGAAAGCCCATTGGTTGTCAATAGTATTCAAAAATAAAGATTGAATAGATGGTTAGTTGGAGTGGTACAAGGCTTGACTGGTGGCTAAAGATTACTCCTAGGTAGAGGGAGAGAATTTTGGTGAGATAATTTATTGTGTATATTAGTTAATATTTATTATATTTATGTTGGGTATCGGTTCCTTTTATGACTTAGAAATATTTCTACATAGGGATCTTGAAGAGGATATTTATATGAAATGGCCTAATAATTTTATAGTAATTTGGCTTGTAGGTTAAAGTATTCATTTTATGGGTTGAAGCACTCTATGTGTATGTGGCATAAAAAAATGATGCATTTACATTAGAGCTTGGTTTTGTTAGCAATGACACAAAGCATTATGTTTTTTTAAAGTAACTGACAATTGATTACTAATCACCATCCTGTATGCAGATGATATGTTATTTATCAATAACAACAATGAGATGATTAAGGAGCTTAAAAATTAGTTATCTCGTACTTTTAATATGAAATATTTAGGGGCTAATAAGTATATTTTGGGTATAGAAATATGAAGGTATTGAGTGCATAAAAAATTATTTAAATAAAAGGTATTATTTTGACCCCATTTTATAGCATTTTACAATGCAAGATTATAAACTAGTAAGCATTCCCTTACCTATATAAACTAGAATTTTTATGAAACGATATTTTGAATTTAAATATTTTAAAGATATGTATAAATTTCCTTATTCTAGTGTTGGTATGAGTCTTATTTACTCAATGGAATTTACAAGATTGAATATTGATTAAGAAGTGGGATTTCTAAGAAAGTTTATGCCTAAACTTAACGAGGAACATTTGACTTATGTTAAGAGGGCTTTTAGAATTTTGTGATAAGCTTCATATTATCACATTTTTATCATGGGATTAGTAATATGGGAAAGTTACTTGACTTATAAGGTTTCATTAATTTAGATCGAGAGTAATATCTAGATAGTAAGAGGTTTAGAAGTGACTTTGTATTCGCTCTATTTGGTGGTGTGGTTAGTTGAATGAGTAAGAAACAACCTATGGTTGCTCTTTCAAATATAGAAGCATAGTCTCTAACTATGACACATGTGTTTGCAAAGAGGTAGTGCGGCTATAGAGGTTATGCTTGGGTATTGGTTTTATTTATAAAAATATTAGTATTGGATGCAATAATTATAATATAATTTTAACTAATAATACTATATTTTTCTCATATTAAACATATTGATGTGCATTATCAATATTTTGCACAAGATGTTAAAAGGTGGACATGCATGATTGAAAAGGTGGACACTTTTGAGAATATTGTGAATTCACTCAATAAGATAATGAGAACCTAATGCATTTTATTTTGTCCATAATATACCATTGAAATGTACATCAAGTAGGAGAATGTTAGGACCGGTTGATATTCACCTTGCAATCCTAGGACTAAGGTACTTTATTTTATTATTTAATTGGTTGAATAATTTAATTTGTATCTTTAAGAATCATTAAGAGGGTATCTTGGATTCCTCACATAAGGAAGAGGGATACATATTTAATTATTATTCTCCACATGACTTGGAAAATATGTTGTAAGGTGGTATTTGTTAGGATTAACGTGTCATTTACCTTGCAATCTTATATGTATATTTTATCTATCTCCAAAATTCTCGGAAAGTGTCTTTCAACATATATGGTATAATTGGAAAATAATTTATACTTAAGATTCCTCAGAGATATTGGCATTAATTTTCATATACATTTATGAAGGAGGTGGAGTTGGTTGTGGCATTTATGAAACTATTTTTAACAAATTTCTCAACTTGGACATGAAAATTAAGTAGTGGAGCATCTTACATTTTGTTGGTGGATCCCATATGAGTTGGATGGTGATTTTAAATGTATACCTTGGGATATGGGCCATTATGGAAGAGTTCAAGTCAAATATGTTATCTCTTATTAGTATGGAGGTTATTTGTGCTATTTATGGCTCATTGAAAGTTACATTTACTATTCTTGAAAGAGCCTCATTTTAGATGTGGGAGGTTGTGCATTTTACCATGGTTTGAGGATACATTATTTTGGAAAAACATTTATTGCATTATTCTCCTATTATATATAAATTAGAGGGATGATATAATATTTTTATAACTTTATTTTATAGGTATACAAATACCACCAAAGTAATGTGAGAGTGAAGAGAGAATTAATGTGTTGATATCTCTCTTTGTTGAAGATTCATACATATTTGGATCAAGAGAGATATGTGCTTCACCATAGTCAAATTGAAGATACCCTTTTGGCCATTATTCATAATGATCTCCTTAGCTTCCCCAAAATGAATCTAGAATTCCCCTTGAAGCAAAACCACCAAAAAACCAACACAGTAGAAAATAAAACACAACAAAACAAAATTGAAACTAGAAACATAACTTGAAATATTTTTTTGGGTAACATAGGATCACCTGTGGGTCCTGATGCTCTTGCATCATGTACTCTACTCAATTTAGTTTTAACTATAGTTTCCTATGCATCTTCTAACTGGACATTCATTAACCTTAAATAATGAAATTCAACTAACTCATTTTTTAAATAGCTATATGTTTTGTTAAGTAATAGCCATACAATAAAGGTTTTTCCTCAGTATTTATAAGATCTTCTTGAGAGTATCTAGTTGTAAAGCATTAGATACTTTTATATTTTCAACTATACTTATAAACTTTTGCAGAACTCAAATACAACTTCATCTTTGTATTTTTGACAATTTCCTTTCAATGATGCTTGATCCCTTAGTTCTAAACTTTTTCTTTGTTCCTAATACCTCATCCCCTGTTCCATCTACAAATTTTCTCTTGAATTTATTTATTTTATGCTAAATTATTTTCTCATATATATTATAACAAATTTATTAGAGTTATTGCTTTAGCAAGATCAACTTTGAGCTAATAAAGATTGTGATGTACTTTGTCGTATTGAAAGTTCATTCCATTCTAGAAAAATGTAGATGATAATCATATGTTGAGGTCTATCTATTTTCTATGAATCTCTGTAATTGGGTTGGAAATCTCTTACATAATATAATTGTATAACTTAGACCATGCATTATTTGTTCTCAAATAATTGGCACTAAGTGTAACATTCTGAACCTAAATAAGCATCAAATTATTCATATTAACAAGAAGTAATTACAAGTACATCAATATATGAGAAATAACTCCATAATCGTCCATACATAAATCATAAGTACATGAGATAACGTGATACAATAGTTAACTTAGGGATTCCATCACCAATGAGTCATAATAATACAATAAGAGTACAAGTAATGTACACAAACACTGGACTATTCAATAGTCCAATTCAATAGTCATCCGAAATTCAAAGGATGAGAACATGGTCCAAGTGCTTTTTCTGCCCAACCATGAAGCTTACGCTTCCCCAGAGAGTTGAACCTGACATGAAGAACCACCAACCCTACATGATGGAATCTAGTGCATGCCTAATATATCTACGTGCATTTATATCATACAAGAACATGCTATGATCAATATTAGGATATGGTAGAGATTAAATAAGAAATAAATCCATTTATTTGAATGGTCTAAGTTGCTTGGCCAAGTATATAGATGTATACATTAAATAAAATTAGAATGAGAAAAAGCAGTGTCTACGCCCTCTATTGACCTATACTCGACACCCGTCCTAGAAGGTAAACTTTCCACAAACACCCATGAATATAATCTTTCTCTAATTTAACATTTAATCATAACATGGATGACTAAAAATTTGAAACATTTACAATTTGAAACTTAAAATTTAAACATGTATAAATTTTATAAAATAAATAAATTGATACTTCTTTCTATCATGCAAATGATTTTATGTGTCTTTTAATAGTTTAATATTTCATGATTAAATATGGTAAGGTATATGATTGGCATGCAATTTTTTCTCATCTAATGATATTACTCAACACAATACATCAATTAAAGTACATGCATTTCTTTATTCATTGTCATGCAAAAATTGATACTATTATTTTCCTTCCATGCATATAGATCTCTAAGGGTATTTCTAAATTTCAATCCACACTAATTTCAGTTTTTTTTCAAAATAACTAAGTTTACATTGAAACTAAAATATTACCAAGGTATAACTCAAAGTGATTTCATGATGTTTGAAGTTTGTGCCTAAATTTACAAAGATATTTTAAATTTAAATTGACTGAGTTTTGAACTTAAACAACAACAACAAACTCTGGAAACCAATATCTCTACAACTGCTATTGTAGTTTGTTCACCATAAATGAAAAGTATATCTAAATTTTAATATGGTGGTTTCGATATGAAAGCTACTAGAGTCGTTATCATGGTGACTGGACAACTAGTTGGCCCGCTTTGGCAGTCCTAGTTCTTATGTGTGTGCTATAATTGTCTAATATGCTTCATACACCAGTATGACACCCTCTATGCTTGTACTTGTAGGCACAATGCTTTCTCAAAACTATCAAGTGGTAATACAAAATCATGAGAAAAAAATCAACCTATGTCAATTCCAACACCCCACTTAAATCAAATATTCAATCAATGTGCCCCATTTTCATACACACAAACACAACTTATAAGATTCTCTTACAATAATTAAACATAGGATTCAAAGATGCCTTAGGTACTCCCTTCTCATAGATCTTTTACAATGTCACTCATACATTCTAGATGCTCTTATAATGTCTACATCATAGGTGCTCATAATGAGGTTAACTTCAAATGAATAGTTTGAAATTCCCTCTCTAAGCTTGACACATTCTTATCACTAGTCAATCTAGTCCATTGAATATCTTAAAAAGTAATTTTTATATGAATATCAAGCATACCTCTCGGGAAAACTTTAGTGGTGAATCTTCGCCAATTGGAAAATTCTAGGAATCAGCCAAGTCGAAATTGGTGAATTTCTCGCACCCAACAAGGTGTCCAAATCACCCGAATTTTACGAACTATAGGTCCAATGCATGACCATTTGCCAATGAGTTTTTTTATGAGGCATATTTAAGCAAAAAATTCACCATTGTCAAACTACACGTTTCAATTGGACCAACTAATATTTTCACCTGGAATCCCGAAATCATTTAATAAAACACCTGCATATTCGCCAATACTATTAAAACAACATTGTATTAGGACCCATTTCGCCAATTAAAATTTACAAATAGTTGCTTGTGAAGACCCATTTTGCCAATTAAAATTTGTAAATAGTTGCTCATGAGGACCTATTTCGCCAATAACATTAACAAATAATTACATTTGAGGACACATTTCGCCTTGAAAATTACAACGTATCGTTGTATAAGCAAGCGAGATTCGCCAAATAATTAAAATACCATTTAAAAATCCCACAGAATTCGCCAAATATTGAATCATGGATTGATATAAATACAATCGAAAGTGTCATTTATTCTTACACATTTTTTTCTGTTATGAGGTTCTACTTCTCCATTTAGAACTGGAAGCCAGCGAACTGTGAAGCCAAAAACATAGACTTAAAATGTGAGTGATCATTTCTTCCTAGTGTTATTAGTTATAATAATACATTTTCTTTATCTCTTTTCCATTCTTGCTTCAACAAATTGAACCTTAGAACCAAACTCTGAAGTTTTGAAGTTTTTGAAACCTTCAACCCACTGAGTAGAAAAGGTGATTGATCATTTATTCATAGTGTTATTAGTTATAATAGTAAGTTTTATTTATCTCTTTTCTATTCTTGCTTCAACAAAGTGAACCTTAGAACCAAACTTTGAAGTTTCAAAGTTTTTGAAACCTTCGACCCACCGACTAGAAAGATGACCAGGAAAGACTTGTAACTCAACAAAGTGAACCATCAAAAAAGTCGGAGAATCGGTAAGTTATGAAAATTTAGAACTCCACGACAAGGTTATAAAACTCTGAGGACTAGTGACTAAGGTTAGGAAAAGCCAAAAATTTTATATGTATTCCATGGTATTGAATTTGATATGTGATTCTGCATCATTTTTAAATAACAACACTTATCACACTACTTATAAATTCCTATTGCATTTCCATTCACACAATTTTTGATAAATAACTGAAAGGAATATTATTAATCCATTCCTTGAACAGAAGCTAACAATTCAACATCCATAACTTATAAGTTATAAGCTAACAAAAGCTAACAATTCAACATAAATAACTTATAAAGGCATCCAGTGTCCACCCAACTTAAACAATAAAAGCTTAAACTACCAAATCACCTAAATTATACTAAGAAATCCTTACGCATCCATCACCATAAAATATTTATTCACAGATAAACATTCCATAGCAATGAAACTATCCAAAAATCTATCATTCCAATAATAGACAATCCACTGGCAAACATAGAGTTTCTTTTGTCTTCATAACAATTTCTTGAAGACAACCGTTTTAGAAATTAAAATAAAAATTCTTTGAAATATCAAGAGAGCCAAATTAAAGAAAAGAAAATAAAAACTAAAAACTAAATAGCAGTCCCACTCCCAACACCGACTCCTTCGCTGTCAATTATTTCCGCCTCCTTCTCCTTCAGTAACACCTCTTGTGCCTTTACTCTTTGTCTGTATTCCCGGTACTTGGTGACAATTGCGGTGATGTTTTTGCTTCTTGAAGTTGTAGTAATTTGTAACCTGGTTCTCCATGTGACCAAAGCATTTTCATGCTCAACCAACTTCTGAGATCTTCTCTCTTCTCCACATTTATAAGTCCTCAGGTGGATCTCCATTCCACTGAGTTTCGAGAAGGACTCACATGTCACTGTAGTAGGATCAACTATTTCTTTCTTGAATATTTCTCTAAACTTTAGAGAGATCTCTTTTATATCTAGAATTTTTTCATCAAACTCGTCAGTAATTTCCACTCCCAGAATATGACAATCTTCTTTAACTTCCCCCAACATTTCATATAATATATCAAGTGCATTATTAATTTCCTTCACCAGATTATCATACATATTCAATTTTCATTCCAATGAAACGAACCAGGAAGGGTCTATCTCCTTAGGATCATTCACAATTTTCTCACCAATTAATATCTTCGCATCCATAGAGTTCAATTCTTTCATTTCTTGAGCAAGCACATAGAGACTAGTTTGATCTTTTCTGAAATGTTGAACTTTTGTTACTAACTCTTTCACCTTATTAACAACTTTAGTGTAAAAGAGCATAGATTTATTCAAAAAGAAGATAGCCTCTCTAGATATTTTATCGATCCCCTCACAAGCAGCTCTAGAATAGCTCAAATTCTTTTTAATTTGCTCTATGGTGAGCACATTGATGCCCTCTACCTAAGAACTTGAGGCTTCATCAGATGTATGAGGAGTGGCCATGGAAGAAATAAAGTTACTCAATGCGAGGACTTGAGATTCCATTTTTATATTTTCTTTCCTCTGTTCTTTCACTCTTTTAATCAAGGTATTGACTGAATAATTGACATGGTACACATCACCTTCCAGTGTTGGAGGCCCTATATCAACATGTGTTACTTTGTATTCTACCTCCATTGTTTCATCTTCATTTAAATCCTTCACAGGCTCAACAATTTCTAACATTTGATTTCTAGAAGTAACATCAATCACCATCCTCGACATCCTCCTGGCTTTCTTAGGTTTTGAAGAGCTTTGAAGTAACTTTGAAACTGTATCCACTCCAACTGTCATTGTAGGAATATTCTTTCTCTTCTTCTCCACTACTTTTTTCAGCCATCTTGGGGAGGCTACTACTAGACCAGAATCTTCATTTCCACTAATAGTTTCTTTAGGAGTCTTAGGAGTGAAAGGTGGATTATCACTATCAGGTGGAGAAGAGGGAAATTTAGATAGAGGAGGAAAGATATTATCTTCAGCGATCTATTGAAAGATAGCTTTAGAATCTGTAGCCACAAGTTTTTCTTGATTGGTCTTCTTCTTAGGGGTAGGAGAAAGCACACTGTCTTGTTCACAAATGCTCTTCAACTTGACTATTTCTTCTGGCCTATCACCATCACCTCCTGACTGAGAATTTGCACTAGAGGACCTCACATAGGGTTTTCCCGATGATACACTTGCACCAGATGCTTGCGTAGACCCTTGCTCATTCTTTTGTGATGACTTAGGCTCCTGAACAAGACCAGCAACTTGCCGCCATTTCCCATCCAACCAGTCCTAGGTTCTTTTAAGCACTGGGGCAGCACACACCCTCATATCTGAAATTTCACTTTGGCTCCAATCAACCCTAGGGTGGGATTTATCAAGCAATTTTTCATATGCAAGATCTATTATTGTTGAATCCTCGACTACATTTTTAGGAATGTGAAATGACAGACCAAAATCCTATATCTGTTTTAGCGTTAGCATCATATAATCTCTTATCAAAACTTCCTTCTCATCAACACAATCTTCCCAGAAATCTTCGATAAATGGATGATGCTGATATGAGCTCCCTCCATAGAGATTATGCTTCACAAAACCCTTACTGTCAAAATTAGCTCTCGTAGACAAATTATGGAGGTTATATTCCTTAAGAATTCCTTCAGCTCCCTGGCCATTTGGTTTGTTTTGCACACAAAAGAAGGGGTCTCCAATGGGAAGACATACCCTAAGAGTTTTATATTTGTTGTTTAACAGATTTATCACCTAACTCTATATTCATACGCCCATAAAAGGTGATAAATGTAACCACAGTTGAATTAGTAACATTACAACATTACAAACTTCAAAACCGATTCTCTGCTTATTTTTAAATGTGGTAGCTACCTTTATCTAATGTTCAATGAATGATTTTTTTAAACTAATGATGCTTTTAACTAGAAAGCAAATAAAGGATGGGGTTTTTAACCAGAAGGCTTCAAATGTATCTATCAATCTCATGTAAATAGAAATAGAACTTCTGAAAGAAAGATAACAACTAAACCAATATCACTACATAAATTTTATTCACAGATAATAACACCACATCAATATAGAAAAATTATATCATTTGTCATCCCAATAATAGATATCACACTAGCAAACATTCAGTATAAATAGAATAAATATATACACCATAACTCAAAGATTATGCATGCATAAACTCCACCAATGTCTTTTATATCAAAATAACAGATAATAGCCCAAATAACAGAGTTTTCCCTAATGAGTAAATCAAAGTTTTCTCAAAAGAGCCTAATCACATCAGTCAAACCAATATTTAAACATAGCCAATGTCTTTGGTGATGGTTTCTTGAAAGTAACCGTACCGAATATTAAAAGAAGTCATTAACTTAAAAGTGCCAACTTTAAAGAAAGTATATGAAAATGCTAAAAATAAACTATGCATCATTCCCAGCCATTTCAACTTCATCAGCTTCTGGTTCCTCATTCTCTCCTTGTCGCAACAAATTCTCCTGCATCTTCATTTTGGCTTTATATTCCTTGTACCTGGTAGTGATTGCAAAAATATGCCTGCTGCCTAGTGTCAATGTGATTTGAAGCCTAGTTCTCCATTTTCTAAGAGAAACTTTGAACTTGTTCAGTGTGTCAGACCTCCTTTCTAGTTCAACTTTAAAATTTTTGAGATAAAGCTCCAACCTCCCAAGCTTTGAGAAAGATTCTTTAGTCGTCGTAGCAGGATCTGCTACTTCTCTGTTGAATACTTCTCTAAAATTTGAGCAGATTTCTTTTGTGTCCAAAATTTTCTCATCAAAATCATCTATTATTTTCACCTGCAGATCATGAAAGTTCCCCTTGATTTATCCTGACATATCCAAATACTTCTCCAGCATTTTTGTGATTTCCTTTACTAGGTCATCATATATGTTTAGTTTCCATTTAAGTGAATCAAGCCATGAAGGATCTAATTCCTTTGGATCACTAACAATCTGTTTATTTACCAACTTCAATCGATCCATGGAAACTAACTCTTTCATTTTTTTTTGAAAGTACATACAGACTGGTTTGATCCTTTCTAACCTGCTACAGTTCTGCTATTAATCCTTTTCTTTTATCAACAATGTGAGTGTAGGAAATCACAGATTTACTAATAAAAAATATAGCTTCCTAAGACAATTCTTCAATCCACTCACTAGTAACCTTGGAATAATTTAGATTTTTCTTAATCAACTGCATCGCAGACTCATCAATAACTCTTTCTTGGGAACTAGAGGCCTCAGTAGAGAAAAAGGGAGAAACAATGGAAGAGATAAAGTTTTTGAAATCCAAAATTTGAGATTGCAATTTTACCCTTTCTTTCCTTTCTTCTTTTACCCACTTGGCTAAAGCATTGACTGAGTAACTAGTGTGATATACATCACCTTCAAGTGTTTGGGGACCCATGTCAACATGTATGATTTTATAGTCATCTACGATTATCTTATCATCATCTACATCTTTTAAAGGTTCTCCAATTTATAACACCTGATTACCAGAGACAACATCATTAAGAATTCTTGACATTTTATGGGCTTTCTTGGGCCCTAAGGAAGATTGGAGTAATTTTGTCACTGTATCTACTCTAGCGGATGTCGTAGGAGTGTATTTCCTCTTCTTTTCTACCGCTTTCCTCAACCATACTAGATATTTTTTTGTTAGACTGGGGGCTTTATCACTTTGAACAACCTCTCTAGACTCGCTAGGAATAATTGATATGTTTTCTATAGGAGGAGAAGATTCTTCAGACAAGGGCGGGAAAGTACTATCTTCAACAATATGCTTAAAGATGCTCTCTGAATCTTCTAACACAGGTTTTGTTTGGACATTTTTCTTTTTAAGAGCAGGGGTGGATGGGTTGTCTTGTTCACATATTAATTTTGATTTAATTGATTTCTCTAACTTTTCACCATCACCCACAGATTGTGACTTGGCGCTAGAAGACTTGATGACTATCCTCGTCGATGATGTACCTCCAGGGACTACTTGGCTAGATCCTTGCTCATTTTTTTGGGATGATTTTGGTTCATGAAAAAAACCAACAACCTTATGCCATTTTCCCTCCAACCAATCCTGAGTCCTTTTGAGTACTGGTTCAGCCCGTTTACTCATATATAAAACTTCATCTTTATCCCAGTCAACTCTAGGATGTGATTTATCATGAAACTTCTAGTATTCAGGATCAAGAACCATCAAATCTTCAAACACATTTTTTAGGAATTTGGAAACCAAAATTGTATCTGCTCAAGGGTTAACCTCATATGGTTCCTTTATGGTTCCTTCTGAAAACTTCATTTTCATTAGCACAATCTTCCCAGAAATCTTCGATTGAAGGTTGGTGTTGATACGAGCTGGAGGCATACAGATTTTTTCTCACAAAGCCTTTGCTGTCAAAATTAGTTCTTACAAACAAGTACTGGAGATTGTATTCTTTGAGAATCCTTTCAACATTCTTAGCCATCTGATTACTTTTTCACGAGAAATAAGGAGTAACTAACGGGAAGGTAAACCATCACTTTCCCATATTCATGTATTTTATATTTACTATGGCCATTTGTCTAGACCTCAAAAAATACTAGTAAATCCTCAGGGTACTTAAGCAATTTAAGTGGAGCCTTCTCGTAACCTCCAATTCTCAAATAAGAAAATCTATCAAACTGGATATAAAAACTTCCAAACTTCAACACTAGAGATTTTGATTCAGGGGAAAAACACATTTCAGGGTTTCTATCCAACTTTCTCCTAGCTTCCATTAAAAAGGAATCATTAAAAATACAATATTCTCCTATCCCAACCTGCCTGGTAAATTATGGATAACACTTATACATAGGCATGCCAGGACTTGGTGGTACTTGTGGTTTCAACCCAGGCCAATAAGCTCTTTGACTAGCAATGATATAGATCAAACAAGAACACAAATGAAAGGTAGCAGTCTTTTGAAAGTTAACTAATTGCTCATGCAAGTGAAAGAAAATTATCTCAGCCCAATTGATAAACACATTATCATTATAGATAACTAAAATGAACTGACACATCCAGTCTTCAAATAATTCAACTTGTGCATTCCCGACGATACGAAGAAGTAAAGCAATAACATCAACAATTTCTGCTTTAAAATGTGTCCTCTTAAGTTTATTGGGCAATTGAGATTTACCTTTCTTCTTTGATTTTAACCACCCTTTGGCCATAGAATTTTTACACCAAGTTTCATTAGTCCTAAAATATTCTTTGGTTGTTACAACAGACATCTCCTTTACGGGTGCCTTCTCTGGAATTCCCAATTCTTGAGAAACGACCTCGGGAATTTTTTTTAGCTACAATGGTTCCGTTCGCGGCCTTGATTTCTCGGGTTTCAGGAATGTACCTTCTCGCACATGCAAAAATTAGGTCAACACTCAACACTACTTCTGGAAAACCTTCGGCTTGAGCTAGACCACTTTCGAACACTTTCACATCTACAACAAATTTTTCCTTACTGTCCAGACGTGCCCAAAATTCTCCCAATTTAAAAATTACTAGCTTCGTATCTCTCACACCGAGCCAATGATTTTCAATATCAGACTGCATGAGCTCACTATGCCTAATGAGATGCTTGAATTCCTAAAGAAATAATAGCAGCAGGTAGAAGTACAACTGAGGCTTTAACAAATAAGTTCTCACCACCTTCAAGCCATATAAAATAACAAGACGTGCAATCAATGTGGAGAAAAATGAGAATGCAGGCTAAATGTCTGAGTAAAACTTCGCTACCCACGTATGTCGTTATTTTTGATAGGGTGTGCTTTAAATGTGGCATTCAATTTCATACCTCGAAAAGATATCCTTTAAACCTGCATGCTTTTGGAAATTCTTGAAAAGACAACTCAATTTTATTTCGTACATAGCGTTCAATGAGATTTCAAATGATCGCGCCTTTGAAAGGAAAGATAAATCCATCATGTCGCGTGGCCGCTGAAACTTGGAACCTCAAAACCAAAGTTTGAAGTTTCAATGTTTTTGAAACCTCCGACCCATCGACTAAATTCACACACCATAACTCAAAGGTTACGTATGCGTGAACTTAAGTTACTCAACAAAGTAAACCAAGTTGGGGAATTAGGTAGTTATGAAAATTTAGAACTTCGCGACAATGCGACATGTCAAATGGTTGTAAAACTCGGAGGCCTAGTGACTAAGCTTGCTTTGCTCCCTTGAGTCTATGACGATACATCAAATGTTCTATCGAACCGTTGAGTAATTTATGATATAAATAATAAACATTTGTTTTAAAGTTTTTTTTATTTTTAACGATTAATGCACTCAGATTATCAAGGCCTTTATAAAATGAATTACAATGTCGCATTAATAGTAGTAACACAACCATTAATATCACTAATCATAGTAACACTTAATGTTGCAATTGCAAAGGACTTAATAAAAGGAATTACAATGTCACATTAATAGCACAACCATTAATAGCACAGTAACACTTAACGTTGCAAAGGACTTAATAAAAGGAATTACAATGTCAAATTAATAGCACAACCATTTACTTTATTACAACTGAATTACAATGTCACATTATTACATAGTACAAATAAAAATGTAAGTGCAATCGCCAAGCTTCTTCTGGTTCGCTGGTGAAAACATAAATGTAATACATGTGTGTCTGAAAATAAATGGGACTTGTTGGGTCAACCATGTGCTCTGAATTTCGTTTTTTGGTAAACCCTAACAAGAATGACAACTTTCGGGATCAGCCATGGCTCTGAAAATAAAAGCATGGGGAAAGGCAAGCTAATCAAATTGGGGAAATCGGAGTTGTGAAGATACCAAATGTACTTCTCCCCTTTGAAAGTTAGAGTCATGCAAAAGATGAGGGGTTATAAAACTGCTCCCATCTTCTACTTGTAGCTTCCATGCACTGGGAGAGCACTTATCTCCATCAGAGCTCCTCATCCTAGCTCAAAACCTGTATGAGAAGTCAGGTGAATCAAATCAACTTCTTTCCAATTCCACCCATTTTGAACTTGAAGGAAATTGGTCTTTTACTCTATAACTACATAACTGTAGGAAGGAGAATTTAGAGTATCCCCAATAATGCCACATCATCTTCTTCCTGAATCCTATTCCTTATTAACCCTACAAAATGAAAAACCTTATCACTTATGACAATTTGAACATTGCACTCAAATTCTCAATAGTAAAGCCTTTAGCCTTCAACGAATTATTTCCATTTTCAGTTGTGCTCACTATCCTTATTTATGGGCAGCAGTGCCACCAATAGTTCCACTACCAGCTTGGTCCCTGTGTACACCTCACACGTGTCACGTGTGAGGTTAGGTATAATCATGATTCATGAATCATAATGCAATTCACGCAAACCAAAAAACATACTTAAATTTTAATCGATTCGTGTAACTTAAGCCTTACAGTTATTTAAATGTTTAATTTGATTAACGTCTGGACTCTGACAGGCTAACAATTGTCAAAAGTGCCAGTGCCCCTCAAAGTTCAAACGATATGAAATCATTACAAATCTTGTTTCACTAGCCATTTAGTCCTGCATTGGCAGCAAATTCTAAACCATTGATCATTGTAAATCTAATTATTAAATGGTGATTCTGGACGTTTATATTCACAAGACTAGCGCTCTGTGCATTTCATTCCCGAATGCAACTACAACCATACATCAAATGTTCATTGAATGATTGAGTAATTTATGAATTATGATATAAATAATAAACATGTGTTTTAAAGTTGTTTTAAACTTTAATGCGCTAGGATTGACATCAAGGCCAAGGGGTCGGTAACTTGACATTGCAAAGGACTTAATAAAATGAATAATGATACCGGGAACTAGGGGAGAAGGTCAACGACATATTAGAAATCAACAACATTTTAATTTTTGGTAAACCCTAACAAGAATGACAACTTTCAACTTTTAGTGTTTATAATGTTTTTTAGTCAATTTGATGGCAATTTTCTTTTTTCATTTGTATTGCTTTATGTTTTACTTTTAAATCTGTATGCAATTATTATTTTTTTGCTAGGTAAAACAATGCTAGGGGCAACACCCTATATTGATTATCAAAAAAGGATTATATGAGTTTCTATTTTTCAAAAAACCACCTTGAAGGCATTTTTTGTCAAGTGACCTTCCCTGATTAGCGAGCCCACCCAGAATCCAAATTCCCTATTCAAAACTAAAAGATTAAGAATTTCAATTAAATGCAATGTAATATGCCAAGGCATTGAAAAGAGAGAAATGATCCTTGATCTTGCCACGTGTCCGCATCTAACGGTTCTAGTGTTATTCTAGATGTTTCAATTCGTAAGTCTATTGCTTCAGAGATTTACTTCCGGAATGCAACTACAGTCGTCCATCAAAACTTCATCGAATGGTCGTGGAACTCGCGGTTATATTGATTTGCCTTTACATCCTTTGTGTAAAACGTTCTTAAGTTTTTAAGCCTTGGTCCTACATTCTTCATAGGCGGTCCCTCTTTTAAAACAAACTTTTTGCACATGCATATTTCTGCCACTTAAGTTATTCTATCACTCATTGCCAAAATCCAACCCATCGGGTTCATTCGAATAGAACGGTTCTAGTGTAATTCTGGAGATTTCAATTTGCAAATCTACTGCTTGAGAGATATACTTTTGAAATGCAACTATAGTTGTCCATCAAAAATTCATCGAACGGTAGTGGTCTATAATGTCGTGTGGTCGCTGAAACTTGGAACCTTAGAACAAAGTTTGAATTTTTGAAGTTTTCAAAACTTTCGACCCACCGACTACATAGATGACCAAGAAAGACTTGCAACTAAGGTTAGGAAAAGCACCAAAACTTGATTGCCCCTAGTTAGGTGTGAGACCAATTTATTAGGTGCAAAGGGGTAGCAACGAATGCAAAGGATGATTGCCCATTCATTTAAAGTTTGTGACTATTTGTTCATTTAAATGCCTTCCCCTTTAAATTTATCAATAGAACATATGTACGTCCAGCATCGGCAAAAAACCTTCATAGATGCTTCACTTTTTACGGAAACTTCCACGCCTCCTTCGCTTACTAAACAATGTTTAATTCGCGAATGTTTTTTTCTTAATCATTTGAAATTAGGTTTAATTCACCAATAAATTTTATTTTTTAGTTTGAAAAAAAGTTTTAATTGCCAACAAAATTATTTTTTCTAGTTTGAAAACAGGTTTAATTCACCATTTGAAATATTTTATTGGTTTGAAAATATATTGTAATCACCAATGGAAAAAATTTAGTGGTCTTAAAAAATTTGCATTTCGCTAGGATTTTTCATAGACTTCTAATGATTACAAAAGATTCGCCAATGGACATTATTTTTTTCACGAAAAACGAAAAAATTCACCACTAAAATTAATATTTTTATCAGGAAGTATACAAGATTCGCCAGGATTTTACTCCTTTGTCGAGGGGGGGGTTCTTAAAGTTTTCCCTGCATACCTCTCATCTATCAGGATTAAACTTTAGTGGGTCCTCGAAGTAATGAGGATCAACATGAATAGAATGTAACCAAACTATTACTTTCCAACCTTTTGGAAACTTGTAACCTGTTATACAAATAATACAAATTAATCTTTCGCTTAGTTTACTAATCTATTAAGAATATCCTACATTATTATTTTTTGCATATTTTTAAGAAAAAATAAAATGCCATTGAACTTTGTATCCTTTTCCACGGTTCTAAACATAAAGTGTGCCACATTTGCAAGTCTGATAACTTCATCAATCACCTACATACATGATATAAACATTAGATGATAGCATTGGCATCATAGAAATGAAAGGTCTAACTATCAACTAATCTTGATGTGCATACTCTAAATTTTAATACAAATTAATGTGCATACTTACAAATTAACAAGAACCAATGTGCATACTTACAAATTAATCCAACGAACCATCTGGGTCTGCTCTACTCTTTATTGTGTCAAGTATTGCCTCATGGTTAGCTCACGCACCTTCCACAAGGTCTTGTTCAAAGGTCTACCCCCATATTTGATCAAATGAACATTGGATGCCACGATAAGGTTCAAGTAATGAAGAATCTTATGATGTATGTCAAAGTCCTAAAACAACCAAATATTAACACTCTTATGTGGGTACCTTCTAAGCCACGTTCTAGTAACAACCACTGAGCTTGTAGGGTATTCAATGTTTTCTCCATCTATAATTGGGGCCTCCAATTTCTTTTTGGCCTCAACACAATGACATAATTAACAATTTGTTCCCTCTTTGCTGTCTTCATCTATAATAATTGCATAAACATGCCCTACATTGATATGTGCAACAAATTAGATGAAATTAGTAAACATTAAAAATACACTACAAAGTAAGATAACAATAGGAATTTCAAAAAATATGCAAGTAGATATATTAATTGGTTGAACTAGATCTGATATGTGGTCAAAGTCAATTGATGATTTCATCTATGTTAGTTCCAATGCCGTCAGAGGGTGATACATATGAATTGGGCTAAGATAACTTAACCACCATTCATCAACCCACTCCTTTGACTCACACTTATCCCAGGCTTGCATTGTACATGAAGAATAAAAGCATGTCATCTTCCGTGTATGGATACTCCATGAACTTGCATTTGAGCCAAGGAGTAGTTGACTCAATCCTATCAGTGTACAAAAATCCTCATATGGTGAATGTAGTATCATCTATCAACCAAAACAATCTATGAACTAAAGACTTACCTTTATTACCTGGACCCATCGAAGCATTACACCACTTGGCGATTGATTTTGCATCTATCAACTTTGCATTGTCTTTATACTTTAACTCTTCTCATGCTAATGCTCTTGCACCATCTTGCTCCATTCCTGGCCTCACAAAAGTTCCACATATGTTGAACACCTATAATGACATGCATCTTGCTCAACCAATAGAACATCCACAAGTTCTTGAATTGTGTTGAACAATTATCTAACCATATTATATGCTAATTATATGCTATACCCCTTTGAGCCAAATCACTGTAGAACAAATGGAAGCAACCTTGCACAAACTTTGGAGAATGTGTGCGATCATCACTAATGTGAAAGTGGTACTCCCTCAATACCTTCCTTTGGTCCTCTGTACTATTAGCTGCATAAATGAATGCTATGTGAACAAATATAGAAACCTGTGTGGAGTTGTAATATTGTGACTGCACCTCACGTTGTGGTTGTAGAGTGTAGTTCTCTGCAAAGTCAACCACTGAAACTATGCTACCAACTGGAAAGGTGTCTTTTCATTACTTGAATTACAAGTCCAACCATCGATCTCTATGGGTATGCCATGCACACTCATACACTATACTGTCATGAAATGTAGACATAAACTGATACACTGGCATCTTCTGAATAACCAAATCACATCTTTTTTCTTGATTACCATCTTTTTTATTGTATGCCACTATTTTATACTTATTGAACTCTACTAGTTTCTTTCCAACCACATGTGTGCTTTCCATATGTTGACATACTAGCATGCATTGCAAGCCACCGCAATGCTGACATGAACTATCCAAGCATAGTTTCCTGTAGAATATTTGGCCATCCTCTCTTTCACATAATTTTTTTGATAAGAACTCTCTTGAAGATGTTGGTGGGGCATGTATGCCACAATCCTGCAAAACATTGTTAGTATGCAAACCTAAACATATAGAATGATAAACATCATAATAGTTAGAAAATCCAATATGTAATCTACAACAACAAGTAGTTCTTGTTTGATTTATCTTGATATAAAAATGTTTAAGCATTTAAAAATATCTTTGATAAATTTGAATTTGAGGATAATCCTCTTGAAATTTATGAAAAGCCTGTGTTTGAGTCATATCCAAAAAATTGTTTGGATGTGGCTCATGGTTCTGACTACTGATTCTCCTTCTTACCACATCCCTTTGATTCTGAGATGGCCTTATGTTATTCTTCCAATAGTCTTCAATTAGTGATCTCAATGCTTCAAAAATTGGTTTATCTTTTTGTGGGAGTCTCCTTGAGAATGCCCATAATTTAGTTGAATCGGTGTCCTCAATTCTTTGGCACCTTTAAACGACTCTTGATAAAGTTTTTCTATTAATTCTCAATTGTTGACTCGTCTTTCTAATGAGACGATATCTCCTTTTTTTATTACTTACCAAAGTTGATGTAATGACACGTCGAGTGACATTACTATATTTTAAGCGTGAGGTCTTACCCACACTCTCATAAGCATCCATTAGGTTCTTCACAATAGTATGTTCACTTGAAGCATTCAATGTTCTCAACCCAAGAATCTTCATGATGTTTCTATACTTTATACCTCGCATCATTTCAACAAATAGTTAACATCTTGCGGTCTCATTTAACTTTTCAAAGAACAATCTCCAAATCTTACAACATATCTTCTACAAGTGCGTTGTGGAATCTTACCTTGCATTGGTTGCAAAATATTCTCATCAATATTAATCAAAAACTTTGGTTTCTATGCAAAATTCTAGGTGGTGTTCTCCTAGGTACATACATCTCAACATTAGGAATTTCATCAATATTTAAGTGAGATGGTCTAGATTGTGTACCTTCAATCGAGGGTGGAATAGATGACATACCTTGAGGTTGACATGGGGATGATGGCATACCTCCTTCCTCAAATGCAAGTGATGATGTACTCTCAACTTGAGATGTGGTGGATGGTGTGCCTCCATATTCACTTGCGATAGATGGTGTCCCTCCATATTCACTTGTGGTAGATGGTGTCTCTCCAAATTCACTTGTGGTAGATGGTGTCCCTCTGTATTCACTTGCGGTAGAGGGTGTGTCTCCAACTACAGTATTCAAATCTGTCTTCACACAATGCTTTGGCATTTGTTCCCTTTGTGTTGCAAATTCCTTTTCTCTTTTTGATGGTTGAGGTTCCTCTTCAATTGGCATGTCTTTGTCAATCGTATCCAATTTCTTCTTCTAATGATGTTCCCTCATCTAGTCTTTTTTCTTTGCTTTATTAGTTTCGTACTCTTCCTGTGTTGGTTTATTCCTTGTTCGTTTCCTCAGCAATGGAAGATAATTTTACCTATTTCATGATAAAGAGACAAATATTAGTTCCTAAAAAATGAATCCATACAAATAAATGAAATATATGGCATTCAAGGCTTCATACAAAATACTTAAAATCATCCTGTAGACGAGTATTTCTAGCATAGGCAAAGGTCACATGAATTTTTCGATGGAATTCCTTAAAGAAATGTGGTCTTGTGGCATACCATGATTGCAAGATAGGCACAAAATGGAAACATGGGCAAGGCATGTGAATTGTTTGACAATAATGTTTTGGTAGACATGTATGCAAATGTGTTACCTTTGACAAGCTAGTGAGCTCACTAGCTTGTCAATGCTCACATGAATATTTGGATCCAATGCCTTAAAGAAATGTGGTCTTGTGGAATTCCATGATTGCAAGATAGGCTCAAAATGGAAGCATGGACAAGGCATGTGAATTGTTTGACTCTAATGCCCAATAAAATTGGTGGAAATCACTCAATTAAGGGGAAAACCTGGTTGAACAATCCACTTGAAATTTAAAAGACTTTCATTAGATTATTGACCAAGGTTAGTAGGTTTGTGATGGTGTTGGCATTGTATGTGCTTTCAAAGACCTAAGGTTACCTAAATTATCCTAATGAAGGTATTATGCTTGCTGGAAAATCATAAAAATGCATAATAGTGAAAGAAGTAAATCTGGTGCTTTGGCTACGAGTACCTACAACATAGTCTATGACTGAACTATTGTTAACAGGTAAAATGTTGAAACTAATTGGAAACTACTAATTGAACCTAAATTGTACAATTTAGAGTACAATAAGTTATATGAATGCAATTATAAACATGAACAATAATTGTGGATAGCTTGATATGAGAATCTATCTTAACTTACTCTAATTAAGAAGTAACTACTTAATAGAAATAAAACTATAAATGAAGTGAAGGGAAGTACCTGAGTGGCCCTTGCTCAGGTGGTTGTCTCCATTAAACTAAACTAAATCTAAAACCTCAAATTCAACTCAACCATATTAACTCAAGATCATTCGTGAAACATTTCAAAATATCACATGAAATCTTGCTCAAGGATTGTATTTAGAAAAACCATGTTTGAAAAATCAACATGTCTGTGTAATAACAACTGAAAACTGAAAAGTGTTTGATAACCAAATCCACAACTAGAAGATTAATCAACTCTTATATGAAAACTCAACCATCGACTATATACATGCACAAGGGATTTTATTCAAAAAACAACTCTAAACTGAAATCATTATTCACAACTCTCCTAGATATCAGAGCATAATTAAGATTTAGCTATCCTAAATGCAACTAAAAAGAAATAAGAATCCAAAAAGGATTAGAACTCTGTAATAAAAAAACTAAAACATGGAACATAAGATCAGGTACACCAAAATCCTAATGATAATAGGGTTCTCCTTTAATGCCTTTATTGTTGTCATAATGATGCATGATTGTCTTCATCAAGTTTCTCCATGTTGTAGTTATTGTGTTCAATGTATTTAGGAATATCCCCTATTTCGTTGTCCAACAACTCCTTCGGTTGCAGGTTGCATTCTGTAGTTGTTGCGGGCTACAAGGGATTAGACCATAAAACACATACACAATACTAACTACCATGATTAAACACAAATAGCAATCATAATGCATACATATTCACATATAAATCAAACAACACCATTATATCATAACTAAATTTCCATATAATTTAACCAAGTTCAAGGTCTTCATGATAATCATAAAGGATGGCATACTATAGGAATAATTATCTTAGGAATGTCTTATAAGTAGCATAAAGATACATAAAACTATCTAATAAATGGGCTCATCAATCATGAAGAAAAAACTCCCTCTAATCGCCTTGAAAAATCTAAATTCGTGCCCCATAAAAATTTTCAACCATTCAAGAAACAAAATAAGAGATTTTTATAGATAAATCCACTCCAAACAAGTCAACATGTTGAGTCTCAAGTGGCTGCAATAAAAACGAAAAATACATATCAATTCAAAGAGTGTAATAGACAATTTACCCCATTACCTGATACCCTCCATTCCATAATGTTACAACTTTTGAGTTTAAGATCCTAATTATCTCACCTCCCGTTAGAGCCCTTGATACCATTAAGCCTTTACCTCTAAACTATAATGCCAATGCCTTTTTCCATTATCACTGACAAAATGGACACAATACGAAACATTGTAAGCATCTTAAACAGTGCAAGACCTCATTGATTCTAATCACATCTAATATTTCATCACAAATCATCTTGAGCACACCCACACTTTGTGCACAACAAAAGGCTTTTTTGTGAGAAACTTTCTATTGTTCTTCATATTTTATGTATCAGTCTCTTAGTTTAATTGAAGGTGACAATAAATAAAAAAAAATTGATTTTCATAGTTGAGGTACTTTATTTATGTTCTATGTTTGATTGTTTACATGTGAACATACCCAATGGGAGCCGCATCTCTTCTAATATCATTTTTAGCTTTTGTGTGTAAATTTTTGTTGTACATTGGTGGTTAGCTATAAATCCCTATTTTATCACTTTCATTTCTCATCTATTTGTATTAGTACTTTCATTAATTTGTTTTTTAATCTATTCTAACACCGGTTCTTGTGCATTCAACTTGTGGCCCGAGGGTTTAGGCCTGCTCTCGAATGGGGTATGGGTGTCCATTTTGATTTCCCCATTTCTAGGTGTTTTGTTTTTTAAATCTTTTTGTAGCAGGTTCGATAGTTTTACTTTGGAACTTGCTTCCACCATAAGAAATTCATTTTCCTCTATACCTTTCCCAAGAACTAGGTTTGCTTCCTTGGCGACAAGCTTAATACACTGGCAAGAGACTCCATAGGTTATGTTTTGTTTATATCTTCATTTAGGGTATGCAAATTCTCATTAGGTTTGGTTGGATCAGCACAGATTGCCTCTTCTGGGTCCTTATTTCCCTCGGGTTCCTTGTACTCAACCAGACCAATCACTCTTTTAGAATCAGAATTGGGTGCTTTCTTTTTATTAAATGTTCCATGATTCTTGATTATTGGGCAGTTTTTCCTCATGTGGCCCTCTCTTTTGCAAAGGAAACACTCATTTAAACATCTTAGTAGTTCAATTTTGAAATTAAGAATAACATTTTCAGTTTTGATTTCAACTTCATCTGAGATTTCAACACCTAATGTGATTGACATTAAGACCCTCACATCTAGATAAGGTAGGGCATTTTTTGTGTCCTCAATTCTTAGGACCCTCATGTACTTCACAACTAGCCGCGAGATGAAATTCTAAAGGATCAGGGGGAGATTTTTGAGGGTTATCTACCTTGGGTGGGAAAGTGCGAACACTTCCTCATTTAACAGATTTGAAGACTAGGCAATAGCTCTAAAGACCAACTTCCCAATAGACCAGAATTATTTATTGATTACTTACTCTTGCATTTCACTACTTTTAAAAGTAATTAGAAAAATCCCTCTTTGTATCATTCTATAAAATGAATGAAAAATTCCTAATTTATTATTCCAAATATTTACCATCCACTGGTCGAGGTATTTCCTCGCTATAATTTTAGAACTATCTTAAGCATCAAAAAATATAGCAACATTTTTTAACCGTGAATCTTCTTTGTCCAGGGCCGAAGTCATATCAACATTAGGAATCAAAAAATCCTTTTTAATATCTAGAGGAGGGAACTTACAAGAGTCACCTCCTGATTTAAGGTTTCAGACGTACCCTCCATCTTCAACCAATTGTAAATTCATTGAGTTTGGAACCACCCTTTTGTCCTTCTCTGCCATGATATCTCTGAACGAATGGTCACCATTACTAATGCCACCAAGAGGATTTAAATGAGGCTTAACCGCGAGACCCCAGGGGGGTTGTTTGAATTATGGAGCATTTCATCCATTGATTACCCTACACAAGCAAACTCAATGCAATGGGGGAGAGACTTATTGATAAATGATACATACAGAGAGCACACACAGGGCAAGGGGAGGCAACCAGAGAACGCACTATGCACAATGATACCATAGGAAAAAATGCTGAAAAAACACAAGGCACTAGAAAGGTGGAGAAAGTTAGAGAACAAACCCACGATGGTTGACAACCATCACGAGGCAAGGGTGTTGTATGCCACAATCACCATCTGTCAGAGCCCGCACCTCCTCAAATTCACCTATCAATTTCCTAGACTTTCATAAATTTCCTGTTAAAAAATATTAGATAGTGTACATACACTTCCAACTCTAAGCTTTGGATTGAATTTGCACCTTAAATGCATCCCCACTTTTTTCTAAAATAAATTATTAAGCTAACACATAATTTATATTGGCAATCGTGAAATACAAATTATTTATTATCCACGCTTATTTTTTAAATATAAAGAGGTTAAAATTTTAAAATAGAATTATCCAAATAGTGAATGGTAGCTTTTATAAAAATATGATATTAAAATAAAATAAGTGTTATCCAAAAAATAGTAAACAATAAGTGTATTATTATATCTTATAGTTTACTATAGTATATTATTTTATGTATTACTATATATTATTATATATTAACTACAATTTAAATGCATTGTATAATTTAGAAGAGAACATTATTTGATTTTTAACTTATTTTTATAATAAATTTATTAACTTTTTCACTAAAAAAAATCTACAAAGAAATTATTGTTCAAATAATTGATATGTTCATTTTGAACATAAAAATATAATAATGAAAATAGATGGATTTACTTTTTGTGTAAATATTTTTTTGATTATTTAATTACATTTTTAATTATATGGTTTTAATAAGTAGGAGGTATTTTTCACAGCGTGTCAAATTATGATATTGCTGTCAGGATTCAACCGTGTAGTTTCGAGTCAAACTCATTGACCCATGTTTCATGAGTAGTGGCTCAACAAGAACCCATCTCTCATGATATTGAATGGTCCACTTAGCACTCATTGCATCTAGGTGATGCTCATAGAGGTGAAGCACTGGTCCGTCCCGGGAGGTCACCCATCCTAGTACTGCTCCAGCTCAAGCGCGCTTAACCAGAGAGTTTTTTCCAAGGTTAAGATCGCTTGAGTTGTTACCCCATTTGCAAAACCTTCAGCAAGTGTTGTGCCTTATGAACCATTCATAATAGATCCCCTTTAGCTCATCAATTGATAAGTAGGAGGTATTTTTCACAGTGTGTCAAATTATGATATTGCTATCAGGATTCAACCGTGTAGGAGGTACTTAGCACTCATTGCATCTAGGTGATGCTCACAGAGGTGAAACACTGGTCCGTCCTGAGAGGTCACCCATCCCAGTACTGCTCCAGCTCAAGCGCGCTTAACCAGAGAGTTTTTTCCAAGGTTAAGCCCGCTTGAATTGTTACCCCATTTGCAAAACCTTCAGCAAGTGTTGTGCCTTATGAACCATTCATAATAGAGCCCCTTTAGCTCATCAATTGATATATGGTTTTAATTTTAATATGTAAAATATCATTAAAATTATTTTTAATTTTTTAAATAAATATTTTAAAGAAAACTTAAAAAATATAATAAGTAGTAATAAAGTGTTTTTAGAAATATAATAATAACTAGCACTTGCACCCCAATTAGGTGCAATACGTACGCCGATAGGCTTAGAAAATGTGCGTAGCTGTTGTTTTCTGGCATCAGACTGGAGGAGATTTTTCGGCATCAAACTAGAGGAGATCCCGATGGCGTTCTAGGGGGCATGTTTAACAAACCAAATACAATTGCCAACTTCTCACTTTGGTGGCAGAGAAATAATTATTTTTCTTCCTCTTCAATATCATTAAGTGAATATCATGAATCTGGAAAATACCCTGTTGCCTTCATCTCCCACGCCATTTTCTCCGACGTTGCATAAATCTCCTTTGTCTGTGGATGTGATCTGTCTCCTACATAAAAAGCATGTACCATTTTATGGCCTTCAATCCAGCTACATCCAAGGGATCTTTTTAATTCCTCTTTCATCAATGTCCTTACTATTTGAACCTCACCCCACCTGCCCGCTTCTGCATAGATGTTTGAGAGAAGAACATGAGTCGCAGTACTTTTAGGATCCAAATAAAAAAGTAGCATTACTGTATATATGCCTAATCCTATATTCATATGTGATCTACAGGCACCAAGAAAACACAGCCACACAACCACCACATGTTTAACTAGCATCTTAATGATAAAGTTTAGGGTATCCTCGAGATAGATAGCTAGCACGAGCAAGAAGGTCAACCATGCACACATAATGATCAACCATAGGTGTAATGCAATAAGGGTTACCCATGTGATTGAAGTACGGACAACCCTCATCCACTAAGCCCGCATGGTTGTATGCACATAGAACACAAGCAAAGCTTGCAGTGTTAGGATACGTTCCAGAATGTTTCATTAATTCAAATATATTGAGAGCATCCTTGCAAAACCCATTTTGTGCATATCCTGCAATCATTGCATTCCATGAAATGACATCTCTTCGAGGCATTATGTCAAACAGTTCAGGCGCCTTGTCTATGCTTCCACACTTTGCATACATGTCTACCAGAGCATTTCCAACTTTAATATCCGAGTTAAAACAACCTTCCATTATACTTTGATGGATGTCCATACCCTGTTCCAGAGGTCCCATTTTGCCACAAACAGGAAGGATACTGGCAAAGGTTGTGGAATCTGGCTTTACACCTACCAATTGCATTTGCTTGAAAGTTTGTAAATCCTTTTCAACAAATCCATTTTGTGCGTATCCAACAATTATTGCATTCCATGAGATGACATCTCTTTGAGGCATTCTGTCAAACAGTTCACATGCCTTATCTATGCTTCCACATTTTGCATACATGTCTACCAGAGCATTTCCAACTATTATATCGAACAAAAATCTCCCTTCCATTATGCTTTGATGGATATCCATACCCTGTTCCAAAGCTCCAATTTTTGCATAGGCAGGGAGGACGCTTGCAAAGGTTGTGGAGTCTGGCTTTACACCTGTCAATTGCATTTTCTTGAAAGTTTCTAAAGCCTTTTCAAAAAGCCCATTTTGTGCATATCCTACAATCATTACAGTCCATGAGATCACATTTCTTTGAGGCATTATTTCAAACAATTCAAACGCCTTTTTCATGTTTCCACATTTTGCATACATGTCTAATAGGGCAGTTGCAACTACAACAGTTGAGGAAATTCCTATATCATTTATGCTTTGATGGATGTCCATACCCTGTTCCGAAGCTCCCATTTTGGCACAAGCTGGAAGGATGTTGGCAAAGGTTGTGGAATCTGGCTTTACTCCTGCCAACTGCATTTGCTTGAAAGTTTCTATAGCCTTTTCAATAAATCCATTTTGTGCATATCCTGCAATCATTGCAGTCCATAAGAGTACATTTCTTTGAGGCATTTCTTTGAAAAGCCTTAATGCCTGGTCAAGATTACCATTTTGTGTATATCTTGCAATCATTGCATTCCATGAGATGACATCTCTTTGAGGAATTCTGTCAAATAGCTCACGCGCCTTGTCTACGCATCCACATTTTGCATACATGTCTACCAGAGCATTTCCAACCGTAATATCTAACCTTTCGTTATCCTTTGATGGATATCCATACCCTGTTCCAAAGCTCCCATTTTGGCACAGGCTGGGAGTATGCTAGAAAATATGAACTAGTCAGGTTGGAAACCTGTTCATTACATTTGGTGAATCAGTGCGACTGCCTCGTGAGGATAACCATGTCTTCTGTACGCTGCAATAATCGTATTCCACGAGACATTGTCTTGTTCTTTCATGTGGTCAAAAACTTTACGAGTGACAACCAAACTCCCACACTGGACATACATGTAAATAAGCTTATTATGAAAGTTGTGCATAGGTCAAAACAAGCAGCTACTCTTCCACCAGATCCATGAGCTTTCTCGCTGGGCAATGATTAAGGTTTGAAAGCAATTGACAGAGGTGTGCATTGCTGGCAGCTATTATTTACCGTGTTACGCAGGTGGTCTTGCGAATCCCCATCATTGCTATGCCGCTCTCCATTATTTGAGACAGCTGAGAAGATCTCCTGGTGGCCGTGAACTTCTCCCTGGTGGCGTCAGACTGGGGGAGATCCCGGTGGGGTCTCCCCACGTAAATAATTAGCGTTCCCAGAATAGTTCGTGGGGTTCCCGCCGGCATCTGACTGTAGGAAATGCCGGTGGGGTTCCCCCACATAGAATAGCCTATCAGCTAATTAATACAAAATTTGAAACTATAAATATGAGATTTCTATATATATATATATTTTTTTTTTATATGCAAGGTAGGATTTATATTGATTTTATAAAAGTATACATGCATCTGCTAAGCAGGGGTTAATGGTCCTTCCAGGACTCTGAGCCGAGCAACAAAACATTCCAATCTGGGACAAAATTCCAACATTTCAACATTTATAGTCCCATTGCAAGCTTCAAAGAACGGACTACTATAAGCATCGATACAAAAAATTTAGGTCAGAGGCCGAGCCTCATCCAACTGATAATGAAATTACAGTTCCACTGCACTATTACTAAAAGACCAACCAAAATTTGACAAGCTATTAAATTTTAAACCTTAAAAAACTTCAAACACAGAGGTCGAGCCTCACATAAAACCATTTAATTCTGCAAACCTTATGAAATCTTCCATCCAATCCAACCCCTCCGCCGGCACAAGCTTCAACTTTCTCTTCAAAAATTCCACAGCCACGGCTACTATCATTCTATGCCTCAACAGTTCTGGCCCTTTGATGTCAAGGATGAAGGGAAAGACTTTAACTACATCATCTGTCTCCCATAGGAGGTCTAGGTCTGCGGGGCACGGGATTCCTTTGCCTTTGAAAGCCTTTTAATGTCTTCTCTAGACCCCCAAGCAAGTCATCACGGAAGAGACTCACCATCATTTCCTTTGCCTCTACCTTTGGGATGTCCAGGTCCAAAATCACTGCAAGAAACCGAGAGGAGATATGAGTGTTGTCTCTGGAAAATTCCTTTCTTTCCAAGTGTCCTTTGCCTAAAACCATTTTGACAGCTACTATTGCCACTGGGTCATCCTCAAGTAAAATTCACTTTAATCTTTGGTCTGTAACCTCCCAAAAGGCTATCTGCCTCTCTGTGGCCATCAAGGAGACAGGTGTGTCAACACCAAAACATTCTAGCCCCACTGCCGAAATGGAGATGATGAATTTTGACTTCATCATCCTCGCCATTTGTAATGCTTTTAACGGTCATTCCCTGCACAGAGACAAAAGACAAACCAGATTTCGAAGACCATACATTAAGAATGACTTCATAAGAACATTTAATAAGCCCGTGAGAAGTAAAGCCGAGCCTCCACACATGATTCTGGATAATGGCGAAGCGAGCATATCGTCCTTGCCATGACAGTATCCTATGGCCTTCGTCCTTCCGCCTACATATAGCTATCACTTCTTGTGAAGTGAGTTGCCATTCGGCCCTTCAGCTTTTGCTTCCATAATTGTCATGCCCTACATGTCAAGCTAACGACACTTTGAATCCTGTGACATTCATTCCCCCTGTCAGATGCCAAGGGTTCCCCTATCTTCATGAGCAACTAACTTAATTTAATCCCCTTCACCACCCTTCGCTAATTTGAAAAGACTTGGAGTGATATGGAATTTCCACTCCATGAACATCGTGCCCATCCCAACCACCACCTCATGTCCACCTTGTGATGGCTTGACATATGACCAAATGAGGGGCAGAGGGAGCCCACCCTACCACCCACTGGGAATTACTCTGAATGGCATTCTTTGAAGCCAGGTCCAACTACTCCCATATTAGAAAGAAGATCTGCTTCCATGTTACCTTCCTTTAAAGTATGGTTGAACATCACTTGTTCAAAATTTCTTAGCTGCTCTAGTGCCGCATCCAAATACACCCTTAATTTCCAATTGTGGATCTGTCTTGTCCTTAGAGCATTTATGACCAGAGTTGAATCTCCTTCGACAATCAGATTTTTGATTTCTAATTCCTTGCTCAGTTTTAGTCCAAGCAAAAGAGCTTGGAATTCAGCTGCATTATTCATTCCTTTTGCTAGAGGCTGGGCTAATTTCCCCAGGGTCGAACCTGTGCAGGTTCTTATTATGTAACCTGCCCCAGACGGACCCGGATTCCCTTTAGAAGCTGCATCAAAGTTTAGTTTGGCCCACCCCTGCTCGGGGGGGATCCACTATGTCTTGTTGCGTTGTTTTGAGGAAGCTGCATTTCTTGAGCAAGCCAATGGAGGGGATTTGATTCCAAACCATTGTTTCATGATCCAGGCATCCCATTAAGTGAAATTGGATTTCTTTTGTTTGACCATCAACTGTGAATTGAAAAGTTCTACAATGCTTGCCTCTACCTTGCACTGAAGCCTTGGGATCGACATCTCTTTATCCTGAAATAGACGTCTATTTCTCTCCTTCCAAACTTCCCAGACTAGGATTGAAGGACTCATCTTCCAGAGATCTCCAAAGATGGAGCTATGATCGCTGCTCGGCCAAGAATTTAAGCATGCTAGTAAAGTGTTAGGGAATACAGTTGCCCACTTCAGTTTTGTGCGCAGCCAGCACCACATCTGATGGGTGAACTTGCAATTCATGAGTAAGTGATCCACAGTTTCCTCAGCCTCTTGACACAGAGAGCATCTAGTTGGGCCATGATAACCCAATTTAGTAAACCTATCTCCTATGAGAATTCTTCCTTGAGCTGCAGCCCATGTGAAAATCCCAGCTTTCGGTAAGCAAACCTTGTTCCAACAAAGGTTTCGAGGAAACTCAAGATTTTTTCCAGTTGAAGATGTTAGCATGTTATATCCTATCTTGGCCGAATAAACCTTGTTTGGAGCAACATCCCACTGTATTCGGTCATTCCCCTTTCTACCCCAGATCCTTCAACTTGATATTTCTTTCTCAAATATTTCAGTTTCTTGGCCTCCCAATTCCAGAATTCTCACCGATTTCCACTTCATGTGACCATCCACTGTAACTTCCACGAAATCTATGTAATCCCTGACTTTCGAACCCCAGATTTGTTTAGTCTTCTCCTTTACTCTTGAAAGTTCTAGGATGTCGGTTAATACTGGATGTCCTTCCCACAAGTCTTCCCAGAATAAAGCCTCCTTTCCGTCCTTCACCTCCCACGTAAGGAAATATGTTATTAGTTCTTTGCAATTTTTGATGAAGTTCCAAACCCGAGACCTAGATGGTAAGGATTTCATGGAAAGAAAGTAATACGGATCTGCTTCCAGATATTTTGCTCTGACGATCTTTACCCATTTAAGATCCGGCTGAGAGTGAATAGTCCAAGCTAATTTTGCCCCCAATGCCTTGTTTTGACTAAGAATGTTTCTCAAACCAGTCCCAACTTTCTCCCTCTTCTCACAAACCTTTTGCCATTTTATGAGGGGAATTTTCTTTTGTTCTGAACTGCCTTTCCAGAAGAAATCCTTCATTACCTTATTTAGATATTTTCTCACTCCACTGGATAGTTGTAGACAAGACATCATATATATGGGAAGGGCTGAGAGCACTGATTTCAACAAGGTTAATCTCCCTTCCCAAGAGAGCCATTTGTTTTTCCATGAGGATATTCGATCCTTACATCTAGTCACCATTGAGCTCCAGGCACTATTACTTTTGGTACCTTTGTCCAGTGGTAGTCATAGAAATTTTCATGGCAATTGCCCCATCTTGAATCCTAGAATTCTCAAAATTTGAACCTCACTAGGGCAATTAGCATTAAAGAAAAATATCTCTGATTTGGCCTTACTTACTTCTTGCCCTGAAGCCCTAGAATAATCTTTGAGCATTTTTTTGTACCTTTGTGCCTCCTTAGCCATTGCTTCACCAAACAACATTGTGTTATCCGCAAATTGCTGATGTGTGATGTTGGGTAGACTGCTAGTAACTTGCAAACCTTGAATCCATCCAGACCTCCTTGCATTTTCAATCGATCTCCCTAATGCTTCAGCCATTATTATAAATAGGAATGGGGATAGAGGATCCCCCTGTCTCAGCCCCCTTGACACTGTGAAATAACCCTCCAGAGAATGATTTACCAATACTGAAAAACGCAGACTAGCCACCCATCCGAAAATCCAGTCTAACCATTCCTTCTGAAAACTGAAGGCTTCCATTACCTTGAAGAGGAATCTCCAGTTCACTCTATCATATGCTTTTTTGATGTCTAATTTCAACAACATTGCCGATTTATTCAATTTTTGAATTGAATGTATGACTTCTTGAGCAATGATCACCCCATCTAAGATTGAGTGTCCTGGGACAAAGCCTGTTTGTTCCTCTGATATTATTGTGGGAAGAATCTTCTTCAATCTGTTAGCTACTACTTTGGCCAATATTTTGTAAATCGTATTACACAACGATATTGGATGAAAGTCTTCCCAATAGTCTGGTTTCTCTTTTTTTGGGATGAGAGCTAGTAAAGTGTTATTTGCTTCCTTTAAAACCCTTCTGTTCATCCTGGAATCTTCTATGGCTTCCCACACGTCCTTTCCCAGAAAGTGCCAACATCTCTGAAAAAACCAGCCAGAAAACCATCCAAACTGGGTGCCTTTTCTGGCTGCATCCCAAAGATTGCCTCTTTCACTTCCTCTTCAGATAATTTGGCATTCAAGGCTCTCATTTGAGTTTGGGAAATCAATTTCAGAATGAATTACAAGGAGACATTCTGAGCATTCCAATTTGATCCTTCCCAATCATTGAGCAGGTTCTGAAAATAAGTAACCGCTGAATCCTTGATTTCCTTCACATCTTCCAATAGTCTACCATCCCCATCTTTCAAGCATGATATTATGTTGAACTACCTCCTTGCTCTTGTGGAGTTGTGAAAGAATTTCGAGTTTCTATCTCCTGTTTTTAACCAGACTTCTTTGGATTTTTGTCTCCAGAAGACTTCTTTGGCCAGGATGTCCTGAAGCTTGTTGGTTAGTGCCTTTTCTTTCATGTAGCAAGCTTCATTCATCCCTCTTTTCATAATTTCATCTGCTAAGAGTTCTAATTCTTCCTCTGTTTGCGCTTTCTCTCTAAAAATGTTCTTAAAACTCTCTTTGTTCCATTGTTTGAGTCGATGCTTCAAATATTTTAACTTTGTGGTCACATTGAATAAGCTTGAACCCTCCGGGGAGCATTCCTTCCACCATTGTTCAAGTAAATCCATCACTCTAGGATCTTTAAGCCACATCATTTTGAATTTGAATGGGCATTTGATTGGTCCCTTCTCCCCGTCTATTTGTAATTGGACTGGAAAATGATCAGAGCTAGTCCCAGAGTTTATCTTGCTCTCTAAAGAGAAAGGAAAAGTACTCAAATTTCCTTTGAAGAAAAATTGGTCTAATTTTTCCGCTATGCTTCCAAACCCTTTCCTATGGTTTGTCCATGTGAAATTTCCATTGCCTATGGGAATTTCTAATAAAGAATTTCTCTCCACAAAGTTACAGAAGTCCTTTTGGGACTGTAGTGCTTTACCTATTCCACCTTTCTTGTCTTCCTATTTGAGGATAGCATTAAAGTCCCCTCCTATTATACTAAAACCCTGGTGCATTCCGTTCAAAACTCCATCCAATTCTTGTCAGACTAGTCTTTTCTGAATGCACATCAAGGGGCCATACACATTTATTAAATTAAAATGGAGATTCGAGATTAAGCTTCTTACCTTGCACACCATCCAGTTTCGGCTCGAATTCGAGACTTCTATTAAAACTGTCTGTGGTTTCCATATGAGCAATAGGCCTCCCGAAGCCCCTTCCGCCTCCGAACCTATCCATTTCCATGACCTCAATTTCCTGCCAAATTTCTCCAAATCTACACCGCCTAATTTTGTTTCTTGAAAAAGAAAAATTTCTGCTTGACTCACTTCAATGTGGCACCTAATTAGGTTCCACTTGTTAGGAGCATGTAAGCCCCTAACATTCCAGCTTAATATTTTCATTGATGTTCAAGAAAGGCTCCACCCTTCCCTACTTTTATCATCGTATCAATTTTTTGTTGTCCACTGGCCTCCCCGTCCTATTTTCTCTTCTCTTGATTAGGGATTCTACCCTGATTTTTTTGTTCCCCATAGTCCGGAGTTAGTTTGAATATATCCCTTCTGTGAATTCCTAGTCGGGATTTGGCTGCCTGCAATTCTTCTGTCAACTTTCGCTTTTTGCCTGATTGTGGACTTAACATCTCTGTCATATCTTGGGCTTCTACCTCCCACATATCCTCTATCCCATCTAAGTTGAGTCCAACCCCCAACATACATGAATTTGTTTTAGCCTCCTCCGCTAGTTCCACTAATTCCTTCCCAACTTCTATCAGAGAATCCAACTCCACATTCAGGCAACTATCCCCCAAAAGTTCTAAAGTCTCAGAAATTTTGTCTTCTAAATCCACAAACTAATCCTCCCTCTCCTTTTGTTCTTCTTGAAAAGCCTTCCTCCCTTCTCTTTCATCCACTGAAGATGGTTTTGAAGTCCCAGTTAGAGGAACCCCCCCCATAGGATTAGAGTTGTCCCTGTCCTCTTTTGAGGAAACCCTACATTCCTCTGACAATGACTTCTCACGCCCACCCTTTGGTGAGGTAGGGTTTGTGATTTTAGAGATGATTCAGACTGACGCTCTGGGATTCTCCGGTGGGACATCCAGCAAACAAGATTTCCCTGCCTCTTCATTACGTACTCTACATCCCAAAGTACGTACCAGGTTTTTATGCATTAGAGAATCTCGTTCTAATTTTTGAACCCATTTCCCATAATCCGTTAATAGTTCAATCTCACTCCATATCAACCTGTCTGCATTATTTTCCATGCATATGTGCACATAGGTTTGATTCTTCTTTGCCAATTTCCTTTCTTTTGCACAAAAAAATGTGCCCAGTTGATTGCCTATTTTGTCAAGAATGGAAGGAGCCCAGTATTCCTGAGGGAGATTTGGTAAATTGTACCAATCTTGCTGGGAATCCATCACATGGGTCAGTGGATCAAAACCCACTATCCACTGCCTTAAGTAAAAGCCACATCCATCCAAAACCCAAACCCTGTTAACTATTTGATCTCTGATATTTCTGGATGGGAAAACTACCACGAAGAATTCGTTTTGAAGCATTTAAAACTGTAGATCAAAGCCCCATCGGTCTTTCCACCACTTCACCAAATATTCCCAGTTGAGATTCTTCCCAAACCATTTCCCAAGCAGACCTAAGTGCTCTAGCCTCAAAACTTTCGCTTGCAATTTTGAGGAGCTAATAACAACTTTGGTTCTTCCGCTTTTAACTTCTTTGGGTAAGAATGTACCATGTTTTTCCCTTTCGCCCTTTGGTCTTTCTTCCCGAACTTCCTCCCATTCCTTGTCAGGCGACTTTTTTTTCCAAGCCACTCCTCCTTTCCCGTTTCTACCTTTAGGGTTTCTTCTTGAATCTTGTCTACCCAGTCAAGGAAGATCATTTTTCCCTATTTTTGCTTTATTTTGTTGCCGAGGTCTGCAAAACTCTTCATTTCTATACTGACCGTTCTTGTTCTTGCCTCGTGAAAAACCAACACCTCTATTCAAATGAAGATGCCAGTGAACCTTACCCACAAGAGAACGACCATTTGATGCATTATTCTGTGGTCGGGCCCATCATTCTTTCATCCATACATGGTCGAGGTTCCCAGATCTGTTCCTACTGGGTCCCTCACGTCCTCTGCCACCGTGCCAAAAATTATCCGACCGTTGTTTTCCGCCATGACCGTTGCAGAGCTCCATTCTCCGTTCCCAGATCGTATATTCTTTCAACCTCTTTTTTGGTCCATTTTAGATTTCTATATATTATTAATATTTTCTTTATTCAAATATCAAATTTTAAAATCAATTTAGTGAAACAAATTAATCTTTCAATTAAAATAATAAAAATAAAAATCTTTAATACATTTAAGGAATTTTAATAACTTATTTATGTATTTATATAATTTGAATATATAAATTATGAAAGTGTAAGTAATCTCTCACCATAAGATATTTATAATAGTTCTTTTTCTAGTGGAATCATTTTATTATCTTTAATGAACCTACTATAGGATCTAATATGAAACATAAGAGAGAAATATGTAGAGAACAATAAATTGCAATGTGATATACAATTTTGAATATTTTCGCAAATAATTCTAAAACTTGAAAATAGTTTGAACTAGATATTATTCTTCACATTGCACTATAGCATGAAGTATGAAATGGTCATAGGAGAGCATATATATTTTACAAAAGAGGTTAGATGTAGTCGTGGACTTTAACAGTATGCTTCCCATTCAATTCTAATTAAGGGGTGCTGCCACAATAGTGGTTTACAATTTCTAGGAGATCCTATTTTTTGTTGAAATCACATAATTTTAAAAAATATAATTATTTAAGCCTTGCAATGTTCCATTTAAAGGATTCCAATTGAAAATGGTTTGATCAAACCACCTTAGACCAAGCCCCCTTGGATAGAACCCCACTAGTTTTAAACCATACCTATATTGGAGTCTCCTTTACACCTATCAAAATGCTGATAAAATTTTTTGATTTACCTTTTGGGGGATCAAATGAATTCATTTAAAAAAAAAAATTGTAAGTTTGTAGTCCTTAGTATAAGCTTCCAAAAAAGTATAATTTTAATAAAATTTAATTTGATTATTATATTTATTTTTTATTTCTTGTGAATGTAGGTTTTTCACCGAAAATCAAGCTCTTTGTTTTGCACGTGGAAAAATAGAAAATTACCAAAAAAAAAATTAAAAAATATGATTCACCAGATATTGAAGTCCTTGATCCAACAAAAAAATAAAAATTGAATTTCAATACATAAAAAAAAAGTTATGCATTATACAGTCGCACTATGTCTGAATTATAATTAGTTTAACTTCGAAACTTGATTAAAGAAAAAATATTCAATAAAAAAATATCTAACCAAGTGGAAGTACTAGATATCAGAGTTACAAATCTAAATTTGAAAGAATTAAAATTTTATCTTTCATGGAAAAAAAGTTATGCATTATACGGTGAGCATCACTTTTTAAAAATGTTGTTTTTTGAAAAAAACTAGTTTTTCAGGGAGATGGAAAAAGAAGTATAATCTGATTCCAAATTTTTTGAAAAAAATATATTTAGAATCTACAGAAAAAATGTCACGAAACTCTAGTTTGCATCATCTTCAAACTCTTCACGTTTTAGCCGCTATAGGTGCCCGAAGGTGAAGATTTAGTCAAAAAAAATTATTTCAGTGTCCAGTTTGGCCAAATATTGTAAACCACTATTGTGGGATTACCCAGAGATCATAGCATCTAGTGCAATAGAGAATGCATTTTTCATAACGCACTTTTGCATTTTCTATAAGCATTGGTTGTCACGACAATCAATACTTTGTTCTTCTTATTAAGGACCACACACATTTGAAATGTAAGTACTTTTTGGAAGTGGTTAATTCACCAACCCTAATAATGGATCAAGATGTAGAGCCATTTCTAACAATAGATTAAGCAAAGGGGGTAAGGTCAAAACCTTGTTTGGTATACATTCTTGTTCGATAGCCTACTATAGCACCCCCTCAAAGTTTATATAGCCACTAGTTGAGTTATTGGTGACAAATATAGCACTAATATAGATAGCAATTTAGAAAATGATCAATGGTTACATGCTTGACCCTAATTCAATTAGACCAATGTTGCTCTCAATTTTTCTACAAATCAAAGAACAAAACTATCCTACCAGCGTTTGGTAGGAAAAACTTTCTAAAAGACCCCAATATACTCAAAACATTGAGCTATAAATATAAATTCCTCTATAATATCATTCAATCTCAATCTTTCATTTAATTAGATGTCAAGTCCTAGAAGATAATCATGGGTTTGGTCTCAACCTCTAACCCTTTTGCATATCATGAAATGAATAATCTCTAGGCTTTAAGTACTACCAAATGTCCAATTTATTTGTTCCATATGTAACTTATGAAAATTTATCCTCAAACAAATTATCCCTCATTGTAACATATCATGTGTGGTTATAATTGTATGACTTGTTGATCTAGGAGTATTTACAAATCATAATGCTCATTTTAATTTAAACTTAACCCTAACTTATTTAACCCTAATCCAAATTGAACCTTGATTGGACCCTAATGCTAATTGAACTATAGTGTTAACTTTGAACCTTAAATAAATTATAACCTTAATTGAACCTTGATCATAACCCTAATAGTAACCCTAATTAAATTTCAATTAAATAACACCCCTAGTTGAACTTTAATCCTTACCCTTACCCTAACCCTATTTGATCCTGAGTCCTAACCCTAACCCTAACCCAAGTGAATAATAACTCTAATTGAACTCAACCTTTTAGCCTAATTAAACTCTAATCCTTATTAAACTATAACCCAAATTGAACCATAACCCTAATGTAATTGTAACCATATCACTAATGAATTCCTGACCCTAACCCTAATTATAATTGACCATTTATTGAACCCTAACCCTAATTGAACTCTAACCTTAACTTTGAACCCTAATTAAATCATGACTTCAATTGAACCTTGACATGTACCATAATTGAATATTAACCATAATTGAACTCATAAATTTTAGCCTAATTAAATCTTAACCGAGAAATAATAGACATTGTTGATCAATAAACAAAATGTTTGCTATTAATAGGTCTTCCCATACAAAGAAAAATAATTTTTCATAAAAAAGTGACAAAAAAGTAGTTATACATAGGTTATCAAAGGGTTTTCATATTTGAAAACAATATTCCAATCATCCTTCATCATCACCGTTAAAAAGAAAAAGAAAACCACAACTACTCTCAATTTTTCTTCACTTCAAAGAACAAAATTGTCTTGCCAATATTTGGTAGAAACTTTGCAGCAATGCAGCCTTGTTATTATAATGAATGATGGTTTTTTAAAATAGAATATTAAAATTAAAAAATGTATTATTAAAAAAATAGTAAATAATATAGATACAAGTATATTATCCAAACAATAGTAATCAATACGATATAATATTGAGAGTTAATACAAACCTAAAATTAGAGAATTGTATACAGTAGCACAAATTGGACAGTGCACCTCACTCGATGTACTATGAGCTCTAGATTAAATTTGGAGAGTGTACCTACACTCTGATGTATTGCAAGCTCTAGATTGAATTTGAACAGTGTACATCCACTTTGATGTACTGCAAGTTCTAGATTGAATTTGGACAATGAAAATGCACTCTAATGCATTGCAAACTCTAGATTGAATTTGTACTTTATACACATCAATTTTTTTAAATAAATTAATAAGCTAACACATAACTTACATTGGTAGTGGTAAAATTACAATTATTTAGAATCCACACTTAAATATAAAGGTATTAAAATTTAAAAATAGAACTAACCCATAATCAATGGTGGCTTTTCTATATAATACTAAAATAAAATAGTATTATCCAAAAAATAGTAAGCAGTGTAGATACTAGTATATATTATAAAAAATAATAGACAATGCCATATAATATTGAGATTGAATTGCCTAGACTTTCATAAATTTCCTCTCAGAAAATATTAGATAGTGTACATGCACCTTAAATGCATCCCCACTTTTTCTAAAATAAATTATTAAGCTAACACATATAATTTATATTGGTAGTTGTGAAATACAAATTATTTATTATCCATGCTTATTTTTAAAAATATAAAGAGGTTAAAATTTTAAAATAGAATTATCCAAATAATGAATGGTAGCTTTTAGAAAAATATAATATTAAAATAAAATAAGTGTATTATACAAAAAATAGTAAACAATAAGTGTATTATTACATCCTATAGTTTACTATAGTAAACAATAATTGTATTATTATATCTTATATTTTACTAAACAATAAGTGTATTATTATATCTTATAATTTACTATTTTTGGAGTTTATTATTTTTTTGGGTCGTACATTTATTTTATTTTAATATTGTATTTTAGAAAAGTCACTATTTATTATTTGGTGAATTCTATTTTAAAATTTTAATACCTCTATATTTAGTAAATAAGTGTGGGTTTAATTTTTTATTTATTTAACTACTTCAATATATGTTACTATTTTTTATTTAACCACTTCAATATATGTTTTTGATAAGGTAAGCAAGGATTTGAAAGGGCCCAGAACCTTATACAAAGCGAAGAAAAGGAACACATCCAAACACCAAAGTATCAAACTTTTCCAAAGAAACAAAGCAGCAGAAACAAGTTTTGAAGGGCACCTGAAGCCCTCACAAAACTTAGTATAGAAACAGTGGAGGCACCGCAAAACAACAAAAAACTATCAACCAACACCTGGCCAGTAAATAACCAAGAGAAAAATAGGCCAAAAGACGAGAGAGGCCACACCAAAAGAAAGAGCCTCACTGATCAAGGAGGTTAGAAGTTGTGTCTAACCAAAAAGATCATAAGGAGAGCTTGATCAGAATGGTTCAATCCAAGATTCTTGGAAGAATCAATCTTGTTCACAAGAATAGGAAATGTTTTATCCTTGAAGGGGCATCCATTTAGGAAATCAACGAGATCTTACACATCCAACTCCCTAGCCAAGGGGTTCACCAAGTCAATATTTTCAGTGGGATTATCAGTAGAGGAACCCAAAGCCTTCCCAACAAGACAAGTCTTCAAGGGATTGAAGACCTAACAAGAGTGGGAAAAGTGACCAGCTCTAAGGAAATGAGAGCACACCAAAGAGGAAAAATCAAAGAGGATTCTCTTCTCCCAAACACCTAGCTTGGAATGAATCTTAAATTTATTTGGTAGAAGCTTGCCAAATTTAATACACATACAAAATTTGCATAAATGAAGTGTTTCTTGTCTTTTGTGATCTCCTATCTATGGCTAAGAAAGAACCAAGACTATTACCAATACCATGAAAGATTTATTCATCCCAAAATTTCAAAGGAAGTGTTGGGAGTCTTACCCAAATAAGGCCCCAACCAAAGCTTTCCTTGGAAGCAACAAACCCAACATTCTAACTTTTCAAAAGGAGGATAAATTTTCCTAAAAACTAAGGCCCTTCAAGTAAGGCACCCTTACTTTGCTCAAGGAGTTGGAAGAAAAAAGAGAAAAAACCTTTTGGCATTGCAACCACCTACAATAGACCAAAGGCCTTCCACTTAACCAGAGCCTAGTTGCGAATAGAGTCAATACTTGGACAAGGGCCTAAGATCCTGAGAACCTCCTAATAAGAGAATTTCCCACATAAGCTGCAATAGAATTTTCCACCACAACATCAACAATCTAGAGCGAGAGGTAGGACATCCCATGGGTCCCCTGAACCTCAACCTAAACAGGAGTAGCAGCATCCAATTTCCCAACATAGGGTTGTTCCCTAGGGGTAAGAACAAGAGCAGTAGCCAAAGGAGTAGTAGACTCAAAAAAGATAGTTGGTAGAGGAGTAGCAATTGGAAAAGAAGCAACAACTTCTTCAACCAGTGCCTAAGAATTGTACACCATAGCAAGAGCCTCCAAAGCCATTAGAGTGCTAGAAACCACATTAGAACAACCAAATTCCAACCTTTTAGGGGTAAGAACATGAACAACATCCAAAAGAATAACAGACTCTGAAATGACAATCGAAAGAGGGCCAACAATCAGAGAAGAATCAAACAACGACAGTAATCTGCACTCTTTGAGAGCAGGAGAGATGGGAGAGGAAAGGACAAGATCCAAGCTATCCTTTATGTAAGGAAAGGCCCCCTTAGAAGGAAAGAGGAAACCTTTCCTCAAACCGAGAAACTTCACACCATCAGTGGCCTTAGCCACTGATACCTCAACAAGCTTATTTTCCTCTTGAAGAGCCTCCAAAAAGAGATCCATGAGGAACTCCTCCTCCTCATCTAGGGAATCCCCATCATAAGACACTGTAGGATGGGAAAAAGATTCTTCCAACTCCCACCAAGCATCTTTTCCATCATCACCTTTAACTTTGATTGAGGAGAAAACAATAGAAGAAAGAGTTTTATGTTGTTGTTGTGCACCTCCATGTGTGCCCCTCTTTGCTCTACCCATTATGTTCTCCAATAGAAAAATCCTTCCACAAACAGTGGATGTGCCTTCTATAATCTCCAAATCTCCATTCCCATCATCACCATTGTCCTCCTCTACCTCAACATATTCAAAAATACTTCCATTCCCTTTCCCGCTCGCTACTTCATTGCTGCTCATCACATTAATTAGGACATGAGACAAGAGACTTCATAATTTATTTTGAAAAAATGGATGATTATAAGGTGCAATTTCAATCTAAATATTGGAGTGTGTTCCATAGAGTTGGAAATGCATGTACACTATCTAATATTTTTGACAAGAAATTTGCACAAGTCTAGACAATTTAATTTCAATATTATATCTTATTATTCACTATTTTTAGATAATATTCTTGTATCTACATTATTTACTATTTTGGGATATGTAGAGAAGGGGATTCACTACTCCCAAGTCTCTAGGACACCAAAGAGCCTAAAGGGAGTGGATTTCCCTTAACTACCTCATACTACCTAATAAGTTGAACAAGATGAAAGAGATTGTAAAAAATGTATTAAAAATAGAGTTTTAGGAATAATTCTAGGAAAAAACTTCAGGAACTGAATGAGATCACTAAGATTCCTAAGACAGAGGGATAAGCTCTCAGCCAAATGATGGAAACGTGGGAGCGGGACTTCAACGCGGTGTGCTATAATCCCAGGGAAGCGTTGGTGTCTTGTACAGATAGAGAAATAGACCCTTAGACAAAATTCAAAAGGATCTACTAACTATTCAAAAACTAAGGTCTAGTTAACTCATTGATTTAAGAGAAAGAGAGAATGTAGATAATGAAAAGGAAGGTAAGATGCAAACCTATAGGAGGTCCTACACTTCAAAGCCTCCCACAAAGCTCCACACAAGTAACCTGCACACAAAGTGAACGAGAAAATTTTTTGGGGTTGTTTTGGGGATTGCCTCAATCAAACACCCGTTTTGGTGTTCCCAACTCCATAGATAACTAGATAGATAGAGAGAATAATAGACACAAGAGTGATAAAAGCAAGCCCCGCTACAGAGGAGAACCCATATCACGAAATAGACGCCAAAGTGATAAAAGCAAACCCTGCTACGGAGATGAACCTGTATCACGAAATATTGACACAATAGATATTATGCTAGAAAATTAACAAGAAGCGAGAGAGTGTTACCAATAGTTTGTGGCTCCCTCTTGGCTTGATAGATGTGACATTGAGCACTTGTAAGAGAGCTTTGGTTTTTGGTGATACTTCTATCTGATAGAGCTTCACCATAGAAATGTGATGTAGAAGAGAAGAGCAAGAAGAGAGCAAGTTGGAGAGAGTTCAAGTGAGAAGTGTTGCAAATGAGAGTGAAAAGATGAGTTTTATTTAGTTGCATGGGTGGGAAGATCAGTTACTCTAAGAATCCTACCACGACGACACGTGTCATGGGCTAAGACTTCCAAGATTCCTCATTTAAACTCACAAAAGTATGTGGACACTAGTGGACTGCACGGATGTCCATGTGTTGTGCAAGCATCCAACTCATTATTTCACTAGAAACGAGGTGGCAGACTCTGGTTGCTTCGTCATTGGTCCTTATGGAGTTGAAATCGTGAAATTTTGACTCATAAGGTTCTTGTTATAAATGTGATTAGGTGCCATAAATGCAGGGGGCATGTGCATAAATGTGAAATTGCCATGGGGTGCAATTTTATGACTATTGTCAATCAGATTGCATCCAAACGCTTGAATACTAAAATTCAGCAATCTGTTGAAACATTGGAACTAATTCTAGGCTGTGGGTATCCTATAAGGAATTAGACCTCCAGATTCTAGGCTGGTTCCTATTTAATTTCCTAGTTAATAACTGAGTGATTTGTTGGAAAAGGGAGAAAGACTAAGTCTAAATTCTGAACTATGAAATTCTAACTATGGTGATGCACCAAAGAATTCAATATGCAGACTTAACTCACAAAACAATTAAGTTCACTATTTTCATTCACACAACTAGATCTGGAAGCTTAAACACTTGAATGTTTTAAACAAAGGCTTTTAAAGAAACAATCATAGAAGGAAAATATGATTCCCCCAACTAGACTGTTCAATTATTGATTAGCACAATGTTTAACCAGTGGACTTAAACTTGGATGCATACAAAAATTCATTAAGGAGACAGAAATATTTAAAGGTTTCATAAATTGCAAACACAATAATCACTTCGATCAATCCCACATGACAATGATGCTTGAAACTTGAAGGCGAATTCTAAAATACTGAAACTTAAAGGAATTCTCTGCAATAACACAATTTGAACCTGTAAAAACATTGTTGTATTAATTTGTAAATAAATGCTGAGTTACAAGATGATTCACTTTGCAGAGTGAAAAGGCTGAAAAACAAGAACTAAATTGAAAAAGATAAACTTTTTCAATATATACAAACTGAAAGCACTCCAAAGTGCATGAATAAGAAACTGAAAGTGATCTGAAAGTGAAAAGATGATAATCCCAAAGTGAAATCCGAGCACAAGTGAAAATCCCTGAAAAAGTGGTTCAAACTCATGCAAAAATGAGTGAACTCAATCTCGAACTGGCAGTCATAAAGCATGTAATCGATCTGCAACTCGAACTAGACTGAAATCCCTAAAAAAGTGGGCTAAAGCACGCAAAAACCACCTCGTTTGTATCAATCCGCCCATGCACACTTTAAAGTCCATCTTTCTCATTTAAGTCTTCAGTTGACAATCTGATGTAGAACTGAAGTAAAAGATGACTTAGCTTTACATAATATTCTTATTTTCATTCTAGATGATAAATTAATTAAATGATTTATCTCATCATTTATTTAATCCATTTACATTATTTATGCAAATAAGAATAAAAAGAATAAAGCTAATTTACTTTATTACGCCTCATGATCTTCAAGCTTAATAATGTATTTCACACTTTTCACTAAGAAACCACCATTTGACAATACTTGGCATAAATTTATCAACTAATGATGTTGACCACCTTGCTAGGCACATTGACTTAAAATTCATGGCCACGGGGGGAATAAAACACAATGATTATTGAAAATTATTCGCAAAAATGCAAAGAGGAAATAGGGTGAATGAACAAAACACCATCGAACCCTAAAAGTCATTATCACTCTTTTGCATTTGACTTGGAGAAACTTCTGGAGGAAGTCGGCCGCCATGAGCAGGGTTTTCTAAGAGCTCTTTGATGCTAAGGCTCAAAATTTCATCATGCTTTATTGTTTATGAACTGGAAAAAACACATTTTGCTAAGTGTAGGCCTATTTCTTCATGGGTGATGCTCTTTTAAAGTCTTCTCTGAGAATTTCTTTGCACGGTAAGTCGTTTTACCACAGATCTGAACATTTGTCTTTGTTTTAAACATTCTTTGGGCCTCTCAGCCACGGCCATAATGGATCTTCTACATTTTAACTCCATTGTCTTTGTGCTCTTCCTCTGTATCTTTCGTGGTTGCTATGAGAGCTTGGCTTATGCATTCTAAAACACAAAAAGAGATCATTCACGGGTTTTGTTAACTCTCCTCCAGGCGCATGATAGTAAGTTTTATTTTTTTTTACTTTCATTTATCTGTTGAAATACAAGCTTCTTGGAAACTTTCTCTTGTATAAAACGAGTTGATAGAACACACCAGGCCACAAAAATTTATGTATGTTGTTTAACATTATTGATTGCGGCTGTGAGTTATCCTCATCTGGGTATTTGAAGTATTTTCTCTTTAAACCTTTTTAGAACAAACCCTCATATGGGTGACAATAAATCACTACTCTTTTCCTTTGATATTTTGTTGCTTGCTTTGTGTATATGTTTCCACTCTAAGCATCACATGTTTAATTAATTTCCAATTGAGACAATTTGGCATTGGCTGCATCACAACTACCTTGAAATAAAAGCATCTTAAATTACAATCAGTATCTGAGACTGCCATAGTTACCTCCCATCTTTTATTGCACAGTATAAATGTTTTATTGAAAGCTCCTGTAACTTGATATGACTGGTATACATACTTTCAAAATCATTCTAGCTGAGATAAATTTGTAACTAGACAACATCTCACTATTCTGTGTAAGCTCTCCTTTTAATTATTGACTATGGTCATTCATTCTTATACAGTGTGTAATTAAAATGATGGCTTACTCCAGGAAAAATACATCATTTTCGCCACTCCTTGCATCTGACTCATGTGGAATTGTCATCATAAAAGAAACTTGCTCAGAAATTTCTGTATACTATTCAACTTTTGACTGCTCACTTAATGCTTTATGCTGGTATAGATACTTCTGTTATGTCTTTTTAACCTGAACTGTAACAATGTTGTCCTGTAGATGAATTTGCTCCATTAAAAGACTGTTAATGCAAGCCTTTTAAGTCCATGATAATCTCTCACTTTAGAATACTTTGTCATTCAATTCATAAACTGCTATTACTTGATCCTTCAAAGCTCACTTTGACTGAAAAATAGAAATGAGGCATTTTATGAATTATTGCCAGTTGTTCATTGGCCTTGTTCACTGTTGTATTTCTGCTCTTTGCTTGTTACTATGCTTCAACTTATGATCCTTGGAGAAGATGAAATATTTTGTACACTATCTTGTGACATCCTTTGAGTATCTTCTGATGTATAGCAATATGTTGTTTATTTAATGATAGTTGCTACTCAAATCTATACCTTTCAAAGTAAAGACTTTTCCTTCACTTAATTGTATTCTGGGCTGATGAACATGAAAGGTTTTTCCCTGCTATCTCTTGAACTCGAAATTGTCTTAAAGCTGCAATCCTTTGACTGTGAGTGTATTGCTTAATCTTTTCAACAATGACAATGTCTCTCCAATTCATAAACATAGTAACAATATTTGTTTAATCTTGCACAACTTTCACTCTCTCATAATTTCCAATTCATAGCATCTTTTCAACTATTGTAGTGATTCATGCTATGGTTGTGATATTATTGTTTGTAACCAAAGTTGTATATCCTTTTGATATGTCGAGCTCAACCCTTGTGGGAGCCCGTTTTACTCCACATATCTGATGAAATGATCTCGAACATGATGAACTTGTTCCTACACACTGAAACAAATATATTAGCAAAAATAAAAGAAGCTGAAAGCTTCCATTGAATTATGTTTTTCCCCTTGATTTTTTGCAATCATCTGATAGATGCCTAATCGTCTGTATTTTATATTCCTGTTAGTAGCGTAGGCATATGATAGGATTTAATCTGTCATTGCTTAGAGACCATCTCTAACGTCATCTTTTATCTTTCCTACAAATGTTTATCATGAATTTGAACTGGAGCTGAAACTGGAAATGGAGTTAGAGCTGACGTCACAATTGAAAACCTCAACTGTCAATGATTCGTCATTCCAGGCAATGACGAATCATCTTTTACCCTATGCTTTTGTTATTTTTAGTTGTATAGCATACCATTGTTTATGCATTCTTTATTTGATTATAAAAATCCAAAAGAGTTACTCCCACGACTTGTGTGGGATTCAGCATTTTTTTACATAATGAATAAAAGCATAGCTATGCAAATCTTCTCAATTTTCTGTTTTAAATGTTTGCACAATAAAACTATGATTCATATGTAAGATGATCTCAATGATGATCAATGAACACTTAATTTGCAAAACATGAAAATTTTATGTACCTACTTTGATGGATGCAATTCAGCTCTACCTGTTTTGAGTTGGGAGTGAAAAATTGGTAACAATGACATTACATTTTTCCCCCACTTTAGTGAGCTGATTTTTGAGAAAAATCAACTACACTATAGTAGAAAAGAGAACAATAGAGAAAACTCAAAAGTTTTGAAATTTTACAGATTTGTGTGTCAAAAGGATACTATAGAGGTCACAAAGGTCGACTAGGAGGGTTCCGACGATGCCCCCAGCGATTGAGATCGACGAGAAACCACAACATCAGATGTGAAGTTTCATTTTGCAAAACTCAAATTTAGGTCAACTCTAAAATCGAAAGAAGCTACTAAGGAAAGAAGAATGCTTAAGAAAAATCTTGTGGTTCAGAAGAAAAATATGATAAAGAGGTGAGTATATGCCCCCTCTTGGTTTTTCCCCCCAGCTATGTGGGGTAAAAACAATAAAAATGACAAGGCCACAATCGCTAGAAAAAATGGGCCTCGGGTAGGCCTATATATACCCGAATGGACCCCTAGAAGGGTCATTTTCACTATTCACTGTGAATGATTTGTTGACTTTTGTGAGAGAAAATTCATCAAAATACCTCACAGACGAGAGGTTGAGGAGTCGAGAATCGAGCAACTACACCAAGCGGTGGTCGAGGGAGATGACGTTGTTGAGGTGAGTCTGAATCATCCCTCATTTTATATTTTATAGAATTTTTTTGTAATTTTTTTCCAATTTTTGCAGCACAAGCATCCTGGTAGTATGAAGGCATCTAGTTGACACACTAGCATCCTGCCAATGCACTAGAAGCCTTCATCTGCACTGACATCCACCAAATGCGATGTCATCTAGATAGCTTTAATGGCAAACCTTGAATAGGATCGTATCACACAGGCGTCTATGTGACGCAACGCCATCCAAGAGGTCATTTTAGAAAAAAATTGATGTAGAAGTTAGAATATTTTGATGTAAATGTATATGAGATAGATCTTTTTTCCTTTTTGTGGGACTATCCTGAGATACAAGAGAATAGAGGTGGGTGCGTGTTGAGGATGCTACACAACCAGGCGACTAAAATGCATCCTTCTTCCATGTATTATAGTGACTGTTACATAAGCTTCACAAGCTACACACCATAAAACTCTCATACAAACTTATAAAATGACTTTTGTAGCAAGTACATGAGAATGCACCACCAAAACACAAAGAATATGAGAGATAAAGAGCATTTTTATTTTAGGTCAATGATAAAGCTTCATGGAACAAACAAACCTAGCGCTCTCCTTATCATCCACATGCATGGTTATGCATTGAAGAGTTTTAATGAATCTTCATATTTCAACTAATTGTTTCCATGAGCTCAAACATTCCATGCTTCTTCATAAATGACTTGGCCACCTTTGTAGACTACAAATGTTGTGAGGATAAACAAACACAATAGGGAACCTAAAAGGTTGACCTAGCCAAAAAGAAATTTTCATTGAAGAGGCTTCCATCACATCCTTTACACATTCTCATACTTTTACACTAAACACTTTGGACTAAATGCATCATTTGAGACTTATAAAAGCACTTTTCTAGCAAGTACATGAGAATGCACCACCAAAACGCAAAGAATATGAGAGACAAAGAGCATTTTTCTTTTAGGTCAATGATAAAGCTTCATGGAACAAACAAACCTGGCGCTCTCCTTATCATCCACATGCATGGTTATGCATTGAAGAGTTTTAATGAATCTTCACATTCCTCCTAACTATTTCCATGAGCTCAAACATTTCATGCTTCTTCATAAATGACTCGGCCACCTTTGTAGTCTACAAATGTTGTGAGGATAAACAAACACAATAGGGAACCTAAAAGGTTGACCTATCCAAAAATAAATTTTCATTGAAGAGGCTTCCCTTGTGTCCTTTACACATTCTCATACTTTTACACTATACACTTTGGACTAAATGCATCATTTGAGACTTAGAAAACATACAATCTGCTCATTAATTCAAAATTTTCTGAAAAATCTCAAAAAAAATCCCTAAGATCATTTAGATTAATTCTTCGATATATGCCTCTAAAATAAAATAAAATAAGGTTATCTAGTTAAAGGCTATTTTGGGAAAAATAACAAAATTACACTACAACTTGATCTACATGTTGCAAGTGTTCTTCCCATGTCTTGCTCAAAGAACACTAATACAAACTTTGAAATGTAGATGGTGCATTGGTAAGACCAAATGGCATCACCAAAAACTCATAATGACACTCATGAGTCCTAACTGTTGTCTTAAAATTATCTTCTTTCTTAATTCGAATTTGGCGATATCCTGATCTAAGATCTAACTTTGTAAAAGGCATAGCTCCATTCAATTCATCTAGCAAATCATCAATGACTAGAATAGGAAACTTATTTTTGATGGTGTAAATGTTGAGCACTTTATAGTCTACGAACATGCACCAAGTTTCATTGTTCTTCCACACCATAACCACTGGCGAGGAGCAAGCACTTTGGCTATGCTTGATAATTCCTACTTCTAACATCTCCTCAACAATATTTTATATCTCGTCTTTCTATATATGTAGGTACCTATAAGGCCTGATGTTGGGTGGTTGGCTCCCTAGAACTAGTTGTATGGCATGATCATGATCCCTCTTAGGAGGAATTCCTTTAGGAATATCTCCAAAAACCATTGAGTTATGATCAATTATTTCTTGTAAATCTAGATGGGTGGGAGCATTGGATTGAGAGACTCCTAATGAACATAGCTGGGCCACAAATCCATCAACTCCTTTCTTAAGGAACTTTTGCATTTGATGAGAGCTTACCATTTGTGGGGAATTTTCCTTCAACCCTCTTAACTCTATTGTCTTTCCTTCTAATTGAAATCTCATGAATAATTCTTGGAATTTCATCTCAATTGTTCTAAAAGTAGTAAGCCATTGTACTCCCAAAACAATATTTGCTACACCCATGGAGATAGCATACATTGGGCTATCAAGGTGACAATCTCTCATGGATAATTAAATGCTATGACACTTCCTAGAACAACTAACAATACCACCATTTGTAATCAAGACCTATAACTCTAGATCTAGATATATCAAAAAATTTAGACAAGTAGACAATCTTTTGTTGATGAAATTATGAGTACTACCTGAGTCGATCAACATGGTTACTTTTTGCTTCTTTAAAAAACTCACTACCTTGAGAGTTTGTGGAGTGCTAAAACCGGAGAGTGCATGAAAAGAAATTATTGGTTAAAGGGATCATGTGATTCATCATCTAAATTCCTATCACCCTCTAATATTGGTTCATCCTCTTCTTCCTCACTCTGAACTTCAATATAGAACAATTTCTTTTCATTGCATTTATGCCCTCAACTATATTTGTCATAATTGAAACATTACCCTTTTTCTCTCTTCTCCTCAATTTTTTGTGGAGTCAACCTAGTAGGTTGTGATAATGAATGTGTAGGAAATCTCCTTTCACTAACATTTACATTCCCTTGTCACCTACTAGCCAAAAACTTATCAACTTATCTTTCCATTACTATTGCTTGTGATAAGGATTGTGATTGGAACAACCACACTCCATATTTTATGTGATCCTTTTATAAACCACCTAGAAATAGTTCCTTGAAATTTTATTATGGCACATTCTCTAATCTTAAAGAAAGGTTTTGTAAATCCTTGACCATGCATGTTTGCTTTAATCTAGTGAATTGGAAAAAATAGTTATCCATAAAGTTATCTCTATAATGGGTAGCAAGTTCTTCTTGAAAAATTAGCCATGTGACAACACAACCCTTCTTTCTCTTCTCATCACATAACCAATGATACCAGATAAATTGATCTAGTTCCAAGTACAATAATGCCATATCCACCTTTTTTTGACTAGAAACATGATGAAGATCAAAGAATTGCTTCATTTGGCATAGCCAATTAGTTGGATCCTTGCCATCAGATTTTCTCATATATTCAACTTGGGTATGAATTTCCTTGGCAGAGGGTTATTAAAGGAAGTATCCTTCTTAAAATTAGCTCGTCAAATCCTAAGGAATTCATGTCCAAAAAAGTATTATTCCACCTTACTAGGTGAATCTTTGCCTTTACACTTCATCCCTTGAATAATTGTGTTTAACTTCTTAGAGAATTCATTTATATCATTCTTAATTGATGAAATTTCACCCTTGAACTTGTTGATCTCATCATTAGGGTTAATATCCTCAATTTCTTCCTCATCCTTATTTCAGGATTCCTTCGGTGTGATAGCATTCTTTTTGCCTCTTATTGTAGGCCCCATCATGATGGTAGAAAATAATTTTGTAATAAATCACATAAATAAATTAAAAATAATCTAAACATTTTTTGTAACTTACTAGGGCCTAAGTCATACTCTCTTAGAAAAATCTCCCCAAATTTTGGTGTTTTACAACCTTGAGAGTGAAATTGTTAGAAACCCTAATTTTGCAATAAATCAAGTATTTCTATTTCAAAATCTCTACAATTTTGATTGTAGGCTCCTCTATTACTTCTTCAAAACCTGCCAAAAATAGGAATCAATTCAATTGGATTTGAGAGATATGCACTTCCCAAATAAATTGGGTAGAAACCCTAATTCTGCAATAAATCACTCAATTCAACTCTAATTCCTCTAGAATTTGAACTATAGCTTCTTGACTATGCTCTTCAAAACTCTTTAAAATTAGATGAAAATTCACCAAAATTTGGGAGATATACATTTCACAAAATGACCTCCAAAATTGATAAAAATTCCTTGTCCTTGCATTGCCAAGATCATGCTCCGATACCACTTGTAATGAAATAACTTGCACAATAGAAGAATATAATAGAAAATATGCTACAAATTCTTGATGATAACTAATAATAACAAGACACTTCAAGGGGGAAAACCTCCAAATATTTCCAATGAGAACACAATTCACAATATGATGATGAAATAAGACTAACAACCTCTTATATATACCTTATTTATATGCCTAGGATATCACCCAAGCTGACTTAGATAACCCTATATAAGTCCTAGGATGACCTAATTAACTAACTAACAATATAATGATGGTAATATGACTTAATTAGGAGTTAAGATAGCCACAAGCGGACTATTCATAATCTAATGTACTCTAATATTAAGGGCGTAGAAAAATATTTACTTGTTGGAAGAGGAGAAAGAAAAGAAAGGAAAAAGTAGAGTAAAAGAGAGGGGAAAGGAAGCCTAGATAGTAGATGATTGTGCCTTCATTTATCCATGTTGTAGGAGCTTCAATGTTTTGTTATCTTTTATGTGAGCTCTCCTGTTTAAAATAAAAGAACAATCAAACAATACAAATCTCTAACAAATAAGTAATCCCATATATTCTAAGACTTAACTAATCATGTGAAAATATCTTTCACTTTCCATAAATTAATCTCACACACATTTACATTAAGAAATATTTATGTTTCCACACCTTAGATTTTCTTAAGTACATTTCACATCCAAAGCCTCTTTTATATTTCAGTATAATTTTTTATTATGATTTAACTTTGCAAATATTTTCTCTCTCTTTTACTTGTGTGTAAATGGATTTCACTACCATTTTAATTTTAGAAATATTTCACTTATATTATAATCTCTTCTTGAAAATATGTTAATTTTGAAAAATAAAATCTCTTCTCCCCTTCAATAATTTTTGAACATATGCTTATGTTTTACTTATAGATATTTTATTAACCTCTTTTCTCCCTTTGCACCTTCCCATTTGATTTCCCTTTCCCATTTATACACTTTCCTAATTACCAAGAACATAAACCTTAATAATAATTTGACTTCAAATATAATTTACTCATTCTCATTTTTAATATTAAAAGCATATTTGCATTCATTGCACTTATACATGTATCTCTCTCATTTAAATCATTTTATAAAATAAAACAAACATTTACAGACCTCAAATCTCCCTACATACTCTGGCGATGATCATGGACTTTAGCAGAATCATATTTGGCTTGCAAACTGTTTTTAGGTGATTATTTTAATCAAATGATTAAGATAATATTAAAATTTTCTCTCACCACCCTTTGATCAACAGTTGGGCTTTTATATCTCAATTGCTTCCATTTCTTCCTGCTCTAGTCAGATGGAGTGGATTGTATTTCAAAGTAAATGCATATTGCACCAGCACAATTAAAATATCTTGAGGCACTTTACGCTACTAAGATATACAAACTTAGTCTCACATAAATTGCATATATTTATGAAAATTGCATATATAATTTATCTGGTTGGTTCACATTTATTTATGTTGCTATAATCTATTTTTGGATGGAGGATTTCATATCATCCATGAGGAGTTCATTTTGCTATTCTATACAGTTATACAAGTCTATATTAATATCTATTTGATTGAGAGAAAAAGATTGAGGGGTATATGTTTCACCAAAATCTCCTAAAACATGATCCTTACCTCATCCTTTATATCACACCTTCAGAAATTTAAAACTTGATAGATAACATAACTAAAAACTTGTGAATGATGACAATCATTGTTTAATTCAAACATGTCTTATACTTCCTTTTTACTCATAATCTTGTTGTTGTCTAACACCATGGTAAAACAAAGATGTGACATTGAAAAGAAGAACAACATAGAGAGAACCAGATAAAACTCATTGTTTTTTATTAGAGCCCACATAAGTCTTGGTCATTGTATTCAATTTATAAGAAAAATACATAAATAATTTATAATCTACTTCGCATGCCGATTGTTGAAGTATTTAGTATGCATGGTGAGGAGAGTGGCATTGAGCAATGGCAGATGGTTGCAGGAAATTGTATCAAAAATGGTCTATACCAACATATCTTTAATTTATTTAGTAGATAACATCCCCCATAAATTAATTATACTAATTACATTTAAATATCCCCCCATAATTTAAAAAAGATGGGTCATGGCATAAATCCTTGTTAAGTATCCATTTACAATCACTTATTAATATGATGGTAGAAATTCATAAATATCCCCCTTGAATGACAAGCATCAAATATTCATGTAACTTCTCATAATTCTAAAAGACTTCTAAGATATACAAACTTAGTCTCATATAAATCCTTTGTAAAAATATCAACTATCTAGTCATTTGTCCCACAATGTTAAAGATGAATCACTTGTTGTTAGAAAAGATGCATGATGTAATGGTGATAGACCTCTATATGTTTTTTCTGGCATGAAACATTGGATTCTTGGACAACAAACTGAAATTTTCATTGTTAAAGTGAAGCAAAGAAGGCTCCACTTGATATTGTTTGAATACTAAAATAATAGCCCATAGCTAAGCTATTTTTGCAGTTCTCATTAACTACTATATTTAGCCTCTATAATTGATAAAGCAATAATAGATTTTTTTTTACTATACCATAAAGTGGGTCCAAAATCATGAGAGAAGACATAACTTATGGTATATTTTTTATCATCTATTCCCAATCTGAATTAGAATATCCTACAAGTTATAGATCTCCAAGAGAAGAGTAATAAGCATCCATAATCAAAGTCCATATGTCTCAAGATTCCCCTTGCTACCATCCAATATTGAACCTTATAATAACTCAAAAACCTTGAAACCACACCTACTACAAATGAAATATCGGGTCAAGTGTGATTCAAGTACACAAGGCTACCAAAAATTTGTTTGCATAAGGTAGGATCAACATCCTCACCTTCCACATCCTAGTCAACTTAAATCCTAGAGTGAATAGAGTAGAAACACTCTTTCAATATTCCATCCTTAACTTGCTCAACAAGCCTAAAGCATATTTGGTTTGAGAGATAAATTACATCATCTTTTCGTCATACTTGGAAGCCAAGAAAGTAGTGTAGAAAACCAAGATTTGTCATCTCAACACTATCTTTCAAATTTAACTTGATGGCACTAATTTTGTTCATTTTCTTCCATGTGATGATAAGATCATCAACATAAGTACAATAATAATTGTGTCACCTTCATCAAATTCCTTCACATACAATTTTGGATCATGAGGACTAGTATGGAAGTCTCGAGTTTTGAAATATTCAAAAATCTTAACATATACAACCCTTGGAGCTTGCTTCAAGCCATAGAGAGACTTCCTTAACCTACAAAATAAGTGTTCCTATCCCAAAATTTCAAATCCCTATGGCTAAGCAATATAGATCTCTTCATCAATTTCATCATTCAAAAATGTATTTTTAACATCCATTTGGTGAAGAGACCACTTGAAATGAGTTACCAATGTTATAATAGTTCTAACAATACTAATCTTTGCTACTGGAGAAAAAGTTTCTATATGGTTAATCTCCTCTTTTTATGAGTAGCCTTTGGACACTAGTCTTGCCTTGTGTTTTTCAATGCTTCCATAAAACTTGACCTTAGTCTTAGACACCCTCTTTTTGTTGACCACATTCTTGCCCTTATGCAAGTCTGCCAATTCCCAAGTTTTGATCTTTATCAAAGATTCATATTCATTTTGCATAGCTTGTTCCCAGTCATGTTTTCCCCTAGTCTTCATTATGGTGGTCATAAGAGCATAATTAATTTGTTGAGTCTTTTGATACATTTCTTTAAGACTCTTGGTCTTTTTAGGAGGACTAGATTCTTCAACAATAATGGAAGTCGCCTTAAGAATTTCATTGGTTTCAAAGGCATTGTAGGATTCATCATTATCTATTTCCATTAATGGAATTGGAGAGAATTTTATCATATCCTCAAGCCCTTCATTAAACTTGACCTCCCTACTTGTGAACACATCTTCCACACTACAATCATACAAATTGTACCCTTTTCTTTGATCATCATAGCCAACAAAGATGCACTTAACACTTTTCTTATCAAGTTTCTTTTCTCTAGTCTCATTAGGTATGTGAGCAAATGCTTCACTTCCAAACAATCTAAAATGCTTAGCATTTGGTTTCTTACCACTCCATGCTTCTTTGGGAGTGATTTTGTACAAACAAGTTGTAAGAGATCTATTCAAGACATGAGTTGTAGTATTGATAGCCTCAACCCAAAGAAACAAAGGAAGATCCTTGGATTGTAGAATGCACCGTGTCATTTCCACTAAGATGCCATTCTTCCTTTTAGCAACACCATTTCATTGAGGAGTATACCTCTTAGATATTTCTCTCTTGATCCCATGATATTCATAAAAATAGTTGAACTTGTTATTCACATATTCTCCACCATTATTTGTTCTTATTTGCTTGATCTTATTTCCACTTTGGTTTTCCACAAATGTTTTAAACATTTCAAATTTGTTGAACACTTCATCTTTTTAGCTTAAGGAAGTAGACGAAAAACTTTCCTTGAAAAGTCATCAATGAATGTTAAGATATACCTAGCTCCTCACCTTGATGGGGGGATTCATAAGCCCACATAAATCACAGTGGACAAGTTCAAGACGTTTACTTGCCCTCCATGTAGACCTTTCAAACTTGTCTCTATGTTGTTTTCTAGTCATGCATCCTATGCACACATTTGTGTTTACCCTTATCCAAGAAATTCCATCAACCATATTCATCTTTGAAAGCATAGCCAAAATTTGATAGTTAAGTGACCAAATCTTTGATGCCACAACTCACTTGTGGAAGAACCTATAATAATATAAGTTGTCTTCTCAACAAATATTAAAAATTTGTAGATGCCATCACTCTCAAATCCTATAGCCACAATTTTGAGTCCATCATTAATGTTCTTGATTAGACATTTATCTGAATAGAACATGTTGAGTTATTTGACTAAGAAAGGATTTTTTATTAACTTAGTACAAGATTCACATTTGTTACTTTCAATTTCTTATCATAATGTCCTTTCATTAGAATTAAACCTATTCCTTGAATTATCTGTAAATTAATCCCCAAAAAATGTCTTTGCACCTTTCACTTCTTCAAAAGAACTAAATAAGTTTTTATTATAAGTCATATGTTGGTTAGCTCCTAAATCAATATACCATGTGTTATTTGAATTTCCTTGAGCAGCTAAAGAGGCTATTATTGCATTTGGCTCTGATACCATCAAAAGAAGAACACACAGAACCAGACAGATCTCATTGCTGCTGTTGAGTGGAGCTCATAGAAGGCAGTACCACTTATGAGGCGCCATAATATATTTGTGTTGTGGTATGTCTACTGTAGGTGCCTGCTCTTCAAACTCCTATGCCATTTAATTTCCTCTTACCTTCAACTGCTGCAAACCACTCCCTATGTTACCTATACCCACGCCATATTGACTGGTCTCTGCCTTGAATGAAAACAAAGTTGCTATAATATTGTGCACTTATCTGGACTGGGGTTGCTTATACAATGTTTCGCTTGTGCCAATTTCCTTATTGATGTGCTAGGCCAAGTTAGAATTCTCACACCCATGCTGTGCGCCACATTATGTTTTAGGTCTTTTCTTTGATGTTGTTGCCTTGTGCCCCTCTCCACAGGCTGCCATATTAGAATGGTGAACCACATCATTGAACTGCTACACCCTTGTCCATATGTTGTGTGCTATTATTTTGGAAGCCTTATTAAGTCGTACAAGCTCCTTTATGCCTTGACAATACCTATTTTTCTCTTGTCAGCTCTTATTTCTTTGAGTTTCTTTTACACTACCTGTGCCACGCTTTTTTCAAAATTCTTAGGTAGATAGTGCTGGGTCTTTGACTAGTATGCCCTATTCACACACATTACTTAACAATTAAACCAACATAAATTTGTACCTTTTTATCTCTTATGCTCTGCAAATTTGATGCTGAGTTTGCCTTGGTTTTCTTGATTATGTGGAGGGTGGGTGAGATCGTCAGAGTGCTGGAACGCTGGCTCATGTGGATATTTGAGCATGGCTGGTGAGTTATTGGTGCTGATCAGACCTTGTTCTTGCTGTCTGCCATTCACATCATCTCAAGATGACAAAAAAATTGGCTTAAAAAATGTGCTTCCCAGAACCATTTTAAGTCTTAATCTGGTAGCTGCATGGAAGTGAGGATTCAAGATTACAGCCTCATCGTATGAACTCTCCTCGCTGCAATAGTCCAATTTTCCATGCCTGTGCCTGTCTTCCTCAAAGAGGAGGGCATACCCTTCATTGATAATGGGTGACAATAGAATATAGCCTTCTCAAAGGATTGGAAATAGATTTTTGTTATGTTCTTGTCCGTTTGTGCTTCTGCAGTCTTCATTTTCATAATATGACAGCTCCTCAAAAAAATTGGCTATACCATCATGGTATGGATTCATTGAGATTTATTGCCATTCTTCCTCTTTTGGTGGAGATAAAGATTCTACCTCTTTATCATTTGAGCATTCGTCCATCTCTATTACAGCGAAGAAGTCATTTCATCTTTAATGAATTGCTCAACATAAGTTCCCGACTAAAATCCATGGATGTATTTCCCGCTCATGCAATATGAACTTTGAGTTACAGGCCCAGATTTTCTTCCGCTCTTTAGGCCCAGATTTCCTTCCTCTCTTCCACCTTGAGAGAAGCATAGAGGAAGAATCAAATCCATGTTATCTACATATAGGTATACAGGTCATACATTCAATATTCGTCATCATTAATCTATTCCATCAAGAAGGTTGATCTAGGAGAACACAATCTTCTAAAATGTTGATAATATTCTTAATGGTTTTCCTACACACTACCTTAACTCATTTAGGTCATACATTCAATATTCGTCATCATTAATCTATTCCATCAAGAAGGTTGATCTAGGAGAAAATGAAAGTGAGCAAATTCACTAATTACATTATATTAGATCATTCCCTCAAGTATTCACCTTTAAAACAATATTTTACCACATGCATACACATTGGGAGTGCAATGGGATTCCGTGGGTCAAAGGCGGGGGTTTAATACCCAAAATATGACCTAATATGCCATTTCAATATTTGGGGGCAAGTAGATAATTTAGTTAATATGATATGGGTAAGTATTGAGGATTGGAAATCATTCATAAAAGGTGGCAGATTGTTAAAATATGATGTAATATGTCATTTCAATATGTGGGGGCAAGTAGATAACTTAGTTAATATGACATGGGTAGGTACTGATGGTTGGAAATCATGCACAAAAGGTGGTAGATTGTTTATAAGTGACATTTCAAATTTTCTATAGATCACTTTACACAAGTCAATTAGAAGAATTGACATTTGCTATGTTAATCTTGACAAGATTGAAGCTATCTTCTTTTTACACCACATAATCTTGTATCATGTTAGAGCTCCATAATCTTGAGAGTGTCTAGGATAATTAATACCAACTCTAATGTAACTAACCAAGGAAATAATGGTCACTCCAAGGTCATGTAGGTTAAATACAATCCTACCCAATTTATGTAAAACTAGTTATTGGAAACCTTTTGGTAATGACATAAATAGGTTTATTCATAGTATTAAAAAATAGTAAAGATAAGTTAAAGAACATAAATCAATAAATTCAATTATAAGAAAAACATAGTTAAACAAATCAATATATGGGTAAACTTAAGATTATTTTAAATTCTTAAAATAAAATTAAGAATATATATATATAATTAAATATTTGATATATTTAATTGAAATGATCATTTTTTTTTAAAATTAAAATAATTTTAAATCACATAAAGCATAAAATTTTATTTAAATTTTAAAAAACAAGTTTCTTTTTTGGTTGATGTTATGTGTTGCAGTTTAGTTGTAACTGTATCTCTCTTTGTTTCATCTTGTATAGTTGTTTAGCTTACCTCATATCTCATGGTCATTTTCTATTTGTGAGTTTGGTTGTTCTTTCATAAAAAGACACAAGGGTTTGGACTCTTTCAATCCTACTTGAAGCAAAATTAAAAATAATAATAATAATTTAGAAGAAACAAACAAATAATCCTATCCATAAAAAAGATAGGCATACTTTATTTTTATAAAGATACAAAAATAGATTTTTGAAAAGGTCCTAACCATTTTACAAAGTATAGAGGAAATAGAATATTAAAACCTAATAAAATAAATTAGAAACAATTATAAAGACAAACAATAGTTAAATGGCACAATAAAAACTAACCTCAACAAACTATCCACTAAAAAATAAATATATTTAAACTTGTGCTAAATAAAATTAAAATGTTGTAGGGTTATAGCTGGTTTACCAATAAAGGGCAGTGAAACTTATTTTCCAATTACTCAAAAGTGGTTTGCAGAAGTGAAACTTGTTTCAGGCTCAAATCTCACACTATATGTGACCTATCGACCAAATATATATAGAAATAAAAATTTCTAATTTTAAACAACTTCCAGTTTAAATTTATGTTTAAACATAACTACCACAATCCATTAGCTTCAAACAGGAAAAAGAGCTCATCAAAGGGCATTTCATGAGGAATCCATGTTTCTGTCAAGGGCATTTCTTGAGGTATCCATGTTTCTCCTCCTACCATTGCACATGGATTCATTGGGCTGCCATCTTCATATGCCATATATGAAACCAATGTGAGAGGCGATGGAGCAGGAAAAATCCATTTCTTCATATCCACTGATGTTGGTGACATCTTGCTTTTATCTTGAAGTTTTTCCTTTTGAACCTCAGTGTTTAAGTTGTTGTAACCAGCTTCACATGTTGCTACCTTAACTTTTGGAGGACGTCCTATAAACAGAAATAACCACTGTGAAAATAATTTACAGTCTTGCGAGAATCTTTTGCTTCCAATCCTATAGACTATAAAGCTCTCATCTACACTATTTAAACTTTAGTACTATATTGAAAGACAATAAAAGACAAACCAGTATGGATATTACATAAGACAAATTTCTTAAAAACTGATGTAAAATCTAAAAACCCAATTTAGAATTCAGAGATATGAAAAAAATAAAATAAAATTAATAATTCAGTTATTAAAAGCAAAAAATAAAATAACATAAGAGAAAATGTAAGTTTACCTCTCCTTTTTCCAGTAGATGGGGGTAATGGAGACAGCTTTGAAGCTTTTTTACTTATTGGTGGGCTTTTCATCTCTTGCGGACTATTGGGGAGTGATGCAGCCGGATTCTGTCCTTTGCTTCCTTTCATGCTTACTGTAATTTAATCCTCTTAGTTTTATTCAATGGAGTCAGAATCTAAATCTAAAAAACAAAGAAAAAAACATGTTTTAAATAAATAAATAAATCACTTCGACATTGTTTCATTTCAGTTTGAATCAGTTATTTCCTCTGGAATCCAGCTTCGCAAGAATTTTTCTTAAAGAAATATGTGGCGACATGGAGGAACATGCAAATGTAAATAAAATGAGACAGATTAGTATTGCCAAATACATTGTAGCCTATACAAACCAAGCTTTTCAAATCTCGCGCTTCTATAATTCTTTCATGAAATTCTTAGGAAACAGAGCACACAGAAATCTGTATATTGCAGATTCAAAAATTCTGTCTCATTATTCATACTTAAATAAAATAGAGTGATTCCAATACATCGAATGCTGTTGATAAACATGACTCAAAAAATAGAAAACTATAGCATGCGTAGGACATGCACTATTAATGTGCAGCAGACTGGCAGCAAAACGGTGAAGATGGCAATGGAGGCAAAAAAAACTAAAAATAGGAGTAACGCATTCTGATGAGCAGCGAATGCATCAATAGTCAACAGAAGGGAAATAAGAGAAGATTTATATAAGGAAAATAAATAAAAACAGGGGTGTGTATTATTCATGGTTTCTGGTATAATCTGTGTCTAGAAATTTGGAAATGCATTTGATTGGAATTTGAATTGTATAAAAGTTATTCGTCAAGAACGAGAAATGAATTTAAGTTGTGGGAAAAGTATTACAAAATTTACAAAATTGTTAAATAGACATTGATGGGATTGAGATTAAATTATTTTATTGTGAAATCTCAAATTTGTTTGGATTGACAAATGAAATTGTCAATCTGAAATCGTTACCTGGATACAAATAAAGGGAGTTGGTGGATTTTTATTTACTTAGTTTGAAGTTTGAAATAGCCTCTTGCGTCAAAATTATAGTTTTTTTTAAAGATTTAAAATACGTTTAAAGTCAGAGGTTCTCTACAGTAGAGATTTACTGTCAAAAATATTGGACGGTATACATGCATACAGAACAACTGCAAGCTCTGAACTGAATCAGCCCCTACTTTTTCTAAAATAAATTATTAAGTTAAGAGTGAAATAAAAATTATTTAGAACTCACATTTATTTTTTAATTATAAAGTATTACAAAATTTAAAATAAAATTATTAAATAATTAATGATGGTTTTTTAAAACCTGGAAGCACTTATCTCTTTGTGACTTGAACTTTGGCAAGTTTGCAACAGCTCCTGTCAGATTCAAGGTGTTTAAAAGTTCCAAGGTGTTTAAAAGCTTGTGGAAACCCTGGGAACTCTCTAAAGATAAAATTATAAAGAAGTGTCAAGTTGACATTGATATCAACAAGATCTTCTTGGAAAGATCCATATGGTGGAATGTATTCCACAAGGACAAGCCACTGGCTTTATTGCAGGGATGTTCTGCTAAATGCTGGAATCAAAAAGGTTTGTCCCGCTTTGACCAAATTTTGATAAGAGGGTAGACTGAAATGTTGGGATATCCTGAGAATTGAGTTTGACTTGCGACAATTTCAGAAAAGAACCTTTGAAACCATTAAGAAAAATGTGGTAATTGCCACCGCTAACATGAATGGTAAGAAAAATCATGTACATGATCTTAATTGGCTGGAAAATAATAGCATTACAGGTTTAAAAGCAAAAAAGATTTATGGTCTATTGAATAACAATTCAGAAATTGCAAAGGCTTAAACCAGAAGTGAGGGATAAATTTAAATGATTTTCAAGCATAATTGGAACTGTACCTTGGAACCCAAGAAGGCAGCAATTAGATGGCTACTTCTGATAGAGAGATTACCAAATGTGGACTCCAGAAAGAATCCACTTGTCTGCAATATCTGTAATGCTTTTTTTTAATTGTTTTTTTGGTAAAGAAATTTGGAATATCTTTAAAATTGACATGTTAAAAGATGGGCAAACAAGAGAGGAAAGAAAATTAGAAATAATAATGGGAAAATGTAATGGCTTTGGAAAAACTAATAACTTATTCTGGTTAATTCTATCAACTGAAATATTGTGGTTTATTTGGAAGGCAAGGAATAAAGAAATCTACCAAGGCTCTAGAAGAGATCTTACTGAGTTTTATAGAAAACTCACTCTATATTCCGTATATGTGTAGGTATCCATCATCATCTAGATAGCAAAGGAGAAATTCCAAAAACTGATGGAGGAGGGCAAAACAGAAAACATTAACCAGAATATGGCGTTTGCAAAGCAATGGCTGGAACATAGAGAGACCTACAATCCTAAGAGAAGTGACTATTTGAGGTTCAAATCACAAAATAATTGACATCAAAATGGAAAAGAAAGACAATAGCACTTTTGTATAATCAGTATATATACCTTTGTAATGTTACTTTTGTAATATTTTAGGCCTACAAAAATGTGTCTAATGTAGAAAGATAGCAGATATAAAATGGGTTGAAGCAGTGGCCCCATATGTAAAGCAATGTACTAACAACCACTGGTGTTGTTCACTTATGTTGTTATTTAAACTATAATGAATACAAAAGAAAAATAGAATATTAAAATTAAAAAAGTACTATTAAAAAAAATAGTAAATAATATAGATACAAGTATATTATCTAAACAATAGTAATCAATAAGATATAATATTCAGAGTTAATAAAAACAAAAAATTAGAGAATAGTCTACAGTTGCACAAATTTATTGTCAAAAATATTGGATAGTGACAGTGTACCTCCATCCACTCTATGTACTGCAAGCTCTAGATTGAATTTGGACAATGTACATGCACTCTGATGTACGAGCTTTAGAGTGCTCTGATGCACTATGAGCTCTGGAGCGAATTTGGACAGTGGACATGCACTCTAATGCATTGCAAGCTCTAGATTGAATTTGCCCCTTTATAGGCATCGATTTTTCCTAAAATAAATTAATAGGCCGACACATAACTTACATTGGTAGTGGTGAAATTACCTATAAATAAATATTTAATATTTAATATTTCAATAAAAATTTATTTTTGTAATAAAACAAATATTATTTAAAAAATATATAAATAATTCTATATAAAATTAATTGAAATATAAAATATAATAATAAAATAAATTCATTACACATTATATTATATTTAATAGTTTATATAATTTATATTTAATATTCAATATGAAAAAATAGCCCAATTTTTTTTAATTGACCTTTATGCATAAAAATATTCGTAATTATCAATTATTAATTATTATATTTTTATATATGTATTTAATAATTTTTTAAAGAATATAATATATAATATTAATAAGAGTAGTATAAATGCTAATAATTAGGGTAAAGGATGTTGTAATGTTAAAACCTAAATGTGCTTTCATCGAAAAAAATGTTAAAACCAAAACTACCGGGAAAGCAAAAAATGGTGAATAGCAATAAAAAATGGCAAAAAATGATGAACGAGTGAGATCAGTTCAATCGTCTTGCATTGATACAAATGTTAGAATAGCCATCAATTTAAAGATTTGTCGAAGAGACTTCATATAAAAGAATGCCTTGGACTTAATAAATGAAACATTAAATTCATATCTAAGTCTAGAGATTCAGAAGACATAAAATATTAAAACCTAATAAAATAAATTGAAAACAACAATAAAGACAAACAGGTATATAACAAAAACTAAACTCAACACAAACTATCCACTAAAAGTAAATATATTTAAACTTGTTTTAAATAAAATTAAAATGATTTAAAAATATGTATAATATATATAGAAATAAAAAATTTAAAACAACTTCCAATTTAAAGTTATGTTTAAACATAACTACCTACCACCACGCATTAGCTTCAAAAGGAAAAGGAGCTCACCGAAGGGCATTTCCTGAGGAATCCATGTTTCTCCTCTTACCATTGCACATGGATTCACTGGGCTGACATCTTTATATGTCATATATGACATCAGTGTGAGAGATGATGGAGTACCAACAATCCATTTCTTCTTCTTCTTATCCAGTGATGTTGATGACATCTTGCTTTGATCTTGAAGTTTTTCCTTTTGAACTCCAGTACTTAAATTATTGTAACCAGCTTCACATGTTGCTACTTTAACTTTTGAAGGACGTCCTATAAATAAAAATAACAACTGTGAAAATAATTTTCGATCTTGCTAGAAACTTCTACTTCCAATCCTATAGATTATAAAGCTCTCATCTACACTATGTAAACTTTAATACTATATTGAAAGACAGTAAAAGACAAACCAGTATGAATATTACAGAAGATAAATTTCTTACAAACCCATCATTATAAACTGATGTAAAATCTAAAAACCAAATTCAGAATTCTGAGATATGAAAACCATTCAGTTATTAAAAAAAATAGTAACATAAGAGAAAATGTAAATTTACCTCGTCTTTTCCCAGTAGATGGGGTTAATGGAGGCAGCTTTGAAGCTTTTTTACTTATTGGTGGGCTTTTCATCTCTTGCGGACTATTGGGGAATGATGCAGCAGGAATCTGTCCTTTGCTTCCTTTCATGCTTACTGTAATTTAATCCTCTGTTTTATTCAATGGAGTCAGAATCTAAATCTTAAAAACAAAGAAAAAAAACATGTTTTAAAAATAAAAACTAAATAAATCACGTCGACTTTGTTACAGAAATACATTGTATACAAATCAAGCTTTTCAAATCCCACTAAATTCCCAGGATCAATATGTGCAAATCGGGCTTTTGTGATTGACACCTCCTTTAAATTATAGCTTTTTTAAAGATTTAAAATACGCTTAAAATCAGAGGATTCTCTACAATTGTAGAGATTTCCTGTGAAAAATATTGGACAGTATACATGCACACAGAACAACTCCAAGCTCTGAACTGAATCAGCCCCTACTTTTTCATAAATAAATTATTAAGTTACACTAACAACACTGAAAAAAGAATTATTTAGAACTTACCCTTATTTTTTAATTATAAAGTACTAAAAAATTTAAAATAAAATTATTAATTTGACTCGCTGTGGAAAAATACCTCCTACTTATCAATTGATGAGCTAAAGGGGCTCTATTATGAATGGTTCATAAGGCACAACACTTGCTGAAGGTTTTGCAAATGGGGTAACAACTCGCGGGCTTAACCTTGGAGAAAACTCCGATTAAGCTTGGAGCACTTGGGATGGGTGACCTCCCGGGACGGACCAGTGCTTCACCTCTGTGAGCATCACCTAGATGCAATGAGTGCTAAGTGGACCATTCAATATCATGAGAGAAGGGTTCTTGTTGAACCACTACTCATGAAACATGGGTCAATGAGTTTGACTCGAAACTACACGGTTGAATCCTGATAGCAATATCATAATGAATCATGGTGTTTTTTTAAATAAAATATTAAAATTAAAAAATTACTATTAAAAAATAGTAAATAATATAGATACAAGTATATTATTCAAACAGTAGTAATCAATAAGATATAATATTGAGAGTTAATACAAACCTAAAATTAGAGAATTGTATACAGTTGATTCAATTTGGACAGTGTACATGCACTCTGACACACTACAAGCTCTAGATTGAATTTGGAGAGTGTACATGCACTTTGATGCACTGCAAGCTCTAGATTGAATTTGGATAGTGTACATGCACTTTGATGTACTACAAGCTCTAGATTGAATTTGGACAATGTACATGCACTATGTACTGCAAGCTCTAAATTGAATTTGGAGATTGAATCTCCACTTTATACGCATCGATTTTTTTAAAATAAATTAATAAGCCGACACAACTTACATTAGTAGTGGTGAAATTACAATTATTTATAACCCACACTTAAATATAAAGGTATTAAAATTTAAAAATAGAACTAACCCGATAATGAATGGTGACTTTTCTATATAATACTAAAATAAAATAAATGTATTATCCAAAAAATACTAATTATCGTAAAAAAAATGGTAGACAATACCATAAATATTGAGATTGAATTGCATAGACTTTTATAAATTTCCTTCAAAAATATTAGATAGTGTACATTCACTTCCAACTCTAAGCTCTAAATTGTGCACCTTAAATGCATCCCCACTTTATCTAAAATAAATTATTAAACTAACACATATAACTTATATTGGCATCCCTGAAATACAAATGATTTATTATCCACGCTTTTTTTTAAAATATAAAGAAGTTAAAATTTTAAAATAGAATTATCCAAATAATGAATGGTAGCTTTTATAAAAATATAATATTAAAATAAAATAAGTACCATATATCCAAAAAATAGTAAACAATAAGTGTATTATTATATCTTATAGCTTACTATGGTAAACAATAAGCGTATTATTATATCTTATAGTTTACTATTTTTTGGTGTAATACACTTATTTTATTTTAATATTATATTTTTAGAAAAGTCACAATGTATTATTTGGTGAATTCTATTTTAAAATTTTAATACCTCTATATTTAGTAAATAAGTGTGGGTTTAAAATATTTTTTATTTAACCACTTCAATATATGTTACAAGTGACTTAATAATTTATTTTTAAAAAGTAGATGCATATAAGGTGCAATTTCAACCCAAAGTATAGAACAATTTAATTTTAATATTATATCTTATTAGTTCTTGTAGAATTATAGGGGAGGCCTATTTGTTAACTAGTGATTAAATGTTTTGCTTGCACGGAATCAAAATTCAATATTTTATTTTTCATACATTATATTTTAAATTTAATACATTATATTTTAATTTTGTTTTAAAGTTAAATGCACGATTTTTAACTTTTTAAATTTTGATTTTTCTTCAATTTTATTGGCTAAAAAATTTGGAGAGGGCGTATTTTTGGGAATGCTAACCATAAACATTTTTATTGCGGTTTTTTTAGGGCATTTTTCCGCTACAAAACATAATCAAAAAATATTTATCTAATTTTTAAGAAATTTTAAAGACATTTTTAATGTTTGCACATTTCAAAATTAAAGTTAGAAATTGTTAAGTTTTAATAGTTACAAAATTATTCGTAATATATTTCTATGGATGCGACAATAAAGGCAGTTTTGTTGAAGAATGTGGTTTTGTAATTAGAAAGAATTATAATAATTGTTTTTCCATGAACCGTTTTCTTCAACCCTTTATTGTGAATAATTGTCTTGAAATTGCAATGTCTTATTTATCCTCCTTAGGCATTTCCTTATAGAAATTTAGAAGGCGAAGCATAAAAGTATAGGCTATATTTAAAGAGCATGTTTGTTTCAAAAGAACAGATTATCCTAGTTATATGAATAAAAAAGGAAGTCAAGCCAAGATCAATAGAACCTTCCATCTGGGAGAGTGTAAAACTTATATGTTCTTGGTTGTCTGAGTGGAATGCATCTACTATGTATGCCATTGCCCCTCTACTATTTGTGTTTATGAATGAAGCAACAGCTGTAATATTGGTTTTGCTTTGTTTTTATTACAAATGCATGCAAATGTGGAACTTAGGAACTCATTGATAAATGCCTTGATCTTATGAAGTGCAATCATTGAAATATATGTAGAGAATGGATTTATTGATAAGGCTTTAAAAACATAGATGGCATTGATCTATTTGGCAGAGTGCCTCAAAGAGATATCATCTCATGGAGCAAAATGATTGCAGGATATTCAATGAATCTGTTCAAATGGTTTTGGAAACTTTCAACAAATGTGTTTAGTAGGAGTAAATTCAAATAATACAACCTTTCCCAATGTACTTCCAACTTGCGCCAAACTTGGAGCTTCGAAACAGAGGCATGCAGAAGATTAATTTGTAGAGAAGTGCAAGTAACACATTGAGATCAAAGACTGGAGCCTATCTCTAATTTTTTGGATTATGAAATCCATCCAAATAATGAAGATAGTAACAAAGAGGAGACTATGTTATGTATTAATTATGTTCTTCTAGATGATCTATTAGAAATAATTCTTGCATTTTTTCCTATTACGAGTGTTTTTTGAGCAAGAATAGTTTGTAAGAGATGGAAATCCATCACACTTTCAGAGAAGTCTGTATGGTAGTGTTCTAAAATGCCTGCACAAAAGCCCTGGTACTTCATGTTTACGAATTTAAAATATCCTCTGGGTTTGTATTCGATCGTATTTTGAAGAAATGGTACAAGTTTAGTCTCCCCTGCATAGATACATGAATCTGGTTTTTGGCATCATCATTTGGGTATGGAAAGAAACTATATTTATCATCTTTATTTAGGTATTCTTTGAGAAAGCTTCTTCTGCACTACATGTATGGGTTTCTTTTCCTTAGATTATAGGTTTGAGGTATCTATTTTGGAAATTTTCAACGTGTCACATACACCTATCTGATATCTTCCTTCAGATGTTGGATGTTTTGATTTTAATTATTTTTTTCATATTTAAGCTAGTAAGGCTTATGAATGAATCTCACCCATTCCTTTCTACCTCCACCAAACTCACCAGTGAATACCCTACTAGCATTATTAATTTAATTTCACTATAGAGTTGTTTGGGTATTCATGATCCCATATTTATTTTTTCTTAAATCACATGCAATGGAAGCCCTGGAGGTAGAATATTATTAAATAGACACCCATTTTCTCTGCTTTGCGATCTCAACAACACAGGTAAACACCCCAATGTACTTTGAATAAATGGAATCCACATACATTATGTTTATTAGAATAAGCATGCAAACTCAAATCCAAAATGTTGTCACTTCTCGATATTTGAGTTTCTTTCCATACAATCTTCTTGATATTTGAGTTTCTTTGCATACAACCTTCTCGATCTTTGAGTTTCTTTCCATACATTTTTTTGCATATCAATTACATTTTTAATCCAAATTTTTTTGTTCATTACGAGGCTAACTCTTTCATCCTTAAATTCTAGATTATTAATTTAATAAAGCCTAGTTGTATTGCTTGATACCAATCTCAGAAGTCTTTTAAGCCATACACTTAGCCAAAATCCAATGTGAAACAAATGACAATAGAACTATATAATAGAGTGTTGAAGAAGAGAACCTATAATTTCACAGAAAATGCCAGATAAATAAGCAGGACATTGAGGCTATATGGCTCTCTAAAATTATTAAGTCAAATGAGGATTTTAGTACAGTTTCATCTTGCTATGGTCATTTGATGGGTGATATCCAATCTAATAAAAAGGTGACCAGGTTAGGCTAGATAGCTAGAGATTAATAGACTGGGTACGTTTGGTGATGCTATTAACTAGCAATATGCCTTCATCCTTAGATATAGCAGTTTTATGTCTATAAAGACAGTGGCATCCATTTACATTTCAAGAACTACTCATTTCTTAGTATGAGTGTTAATACCACTCAATTTAAATAAGTACCATAACTATATTTGAAATAAGTGTTATGAAGTGAAGCCACTATTTAAGACTTTTGGTATTTGGCCTTTGGACTTAGTTTAATCTTGCCAGATGTACCTTAAATTTCTTAAAACAATTTGTAAAACATCATTCCTGTTTAGGATTTCTTATAATCATAATATTTATATTTTTTTGGTTGGCCTCTGGATTCATTTTAATCTTGCTAGATATACTTTGAAAATTACTAAAAAAATTGTTAAACATCATTCTTCTTGAGGTTTGATTAGAGTCGTGACATTTTTAGCTTACGAGAGTATGATTTTAGCCTAATTTTTGTAGTTATATTTTTGTTTCATCATGTAATTATGATCAATTGCTCATTCAAATATCAATGTTAGATATAACAACAAGAAGATAAATTTTGTATGTTAAACTTTATGAACCCTGTTTTAATTGTTGTTTAAGTGGATACAAATCAAGGAGGTTTGAGATGGGATCTTATGCTTTTTTTGAGGTCAATAATAACACTATGGTATCTAAAAATATCACGAAGAATAATAAACCAATGTCTATATTCCTTTCAAGTTTAATAGAATCTAGTAGCTTTCCATGATGTCACTTTTTATTTTTTTGGTTTTATGCTTATTTATTTTGTTTAAGACAACTTGCTTGTTTGCTCTAGTGGAGAATTTGAACGAAAACTTGCTTTTTATGTACATATTATTTATTTGTTTTATAAACATTGTTGCTAAAACTTAGCAAACACAACAAATTAAAACAAAACTATTCTAGAACTTTTTGGCAGGAACTTCGTTGCTCTGCAACTCTTGTTATTTAATGTTGTTTGGATAATGCACTTCTATCTAAATTGTCAACTATTTTTTGGATAACACAAGTTTATTTTATTTAATTCTTTAATTTTCATAAATGTAACTATTTATTATCTGAATAATTTTATTTTAAAATTTTAATACCTTTATATTTAAAAAATAAATGTGGGTTCTACATAATTTTTATTTTACTTTTGTCAATGTTGACTTAATAATTTATTTTAGAAAAAGTGGATGCATAAAAGGTGTTGATTCAATCCAAAGCTTTGAGTTGTTCTCTAGAGCTCATAGTGCATGTGTACTATCCAATATTTTTCAATAGGAAATTTGTACAATTGTAGACAATCCTCTAATTTTAGATGTGTTTTAAATTTAAAAAATAAAAATAAAAGAGGTGTCAATCACAAAAACTTGGTTTGCACAAATTGATCCTTGGAATTTTATGGGAAAATCATGGGAGTGTGGGAATTGAAAAGCTTGGTTTGTATACAATATATTGGCAATGAGGTTATATTGTAGAATCAGAAAACTATATTCAACTTCAACCATAAATCAATCATATTTAGAGCATAATTCACTTAGAAAAACAAAGATTGGTGTGGTGAAAAGTTCGTTATTTTTTGTCATTATTTACATGAATTTCAATGTGAAATAAAGGATTTATTACCCGTGCACACCTCATATTAAGAAGTTCTCTCAATAAAATTCAAACAAGGAGATTGATTAATCAAGTAGTAAGAAATACCAATAACCTTTTCCCAAAGCATCATTCCAATTATCTACCACTCATCATGCTTCTAGCCCTTTCTATTAAGGTTTAGTTCATCCTTCCTAAAACCACATTTCATCATGAATTATAAAGGGGTATTCTTCTACTTCTCAATACTTACATGTCTATAAAATCCATTGAATTCCTTATAGCAATATGAATCTCCATTATCAAATTTCAACACCTTTATCTTCTTATTTGATTATTTGTCAACAAAAGCCTTAAAATCCTTAAACTCAAAAAAAACTTCACATCTAGTTCTAAGAAAATAAACCCAAGTGTATCAATCACCTATAAATAAAAACACAATATCATGATTTACTAATATAATCAACATCCTTTGGATAGAAAACATATGAGTGAATAACTTCTAAAACACTTTTTTTCTCTAGTACTTCCAACAAGAAAATAAAATTTATGATGCTTTATGAACACATATTGCTCCACAAATCAAAGTCATTAGAATAACCATTAACCATACATCTTTACTAGTCATGGTTTAAAGACCTTTTTCACTAATGTGGACCAAATATTGGTGAAAAAATATACATGCATTTTGTGAAGTGATAGTTATAATAGAAAAAACATAGAACATGAAGACATCAAGCCTAAACAAAGTTCCATGTAGTGATCCTCCCACTATCACTAAATTTTATTAGGGAGAGTTAAATTAATAAATGAAACATTAAGTTCATACCTAAGTCTAAAGATCCAAAGGATATTTACAACTAGAGATTGATTACTTTTCTCAATGTTTCTTAAAAATCATTTCCAAAGCTCTAGCATTCAAGGTGTGCCCTCTCCTTTCACAGATTGTGTAGCTTGAGAAAACTGATTTAATAAAATATAGATACATTTTGGATAATATTATTATGGTATACTTCAAGCTTTGGGATTTGGGTCCTGTTGATGCCAAAAATTGGCAAGGTAACAACCTATTGTGGGAAACTCAATTTATGGGGGAATTATTGTGCTAAACTGAGTGGCCTCCTAATTTTTAAAGAAGTCAACTTCTTCTGTAATTCGGGTTTTGAAATGGGAAAAGGAACCAGATATAAAAATAAAGAATCTAACTAAGGCAATGCACCAGAATTTAGATAAAAGACATGATAAACCTATCTTTTGGATATGATCTAAGGGACCGCTTAGCATATTACCATGTCCTAGAATAACAGGAATTAAAGATTGTAGTATGAATAGCTCATCCAATAACATAAAATAATTTTCACACCCATTTACTGAAAAAGAAGAGTCAAAAGACATGATCTAAACCAGCAAACTTGCATTCAAATTATAGAAATACGGCAAATAAACTATTAAAACAATAATGGCACAGTATAAATTTTATCAATCACAAAAGAAAATATAGAGAGGCCGAATAATGGCACAGTTTGTGAGTTCTTGCAATAATATAAACAATAAAAAGGCTTGGTTTCTCTCTAAAATTTTGTAATTCTTAAACTAGTGGAACTTGAAAAACATGTAGCATGTAATCTTTGAACACCTCTTTAGAAATAAAGAGCAGTATATATAGTCAACATTTCCACCGCCTGGTGAGCAACAACTGAAAAGATTCAGAATCCTGAGCAATGATGTCACAACAATGATTACCCTCGGTCGTTGTAACAGAAAAGGTTTGGGCCATAGCATTTGGTCGCTCCCCATTCATGTGCATCCCCTGCGAATGATGGCAGTGGTCCCAGCAAAGTCCTATGCAAACAAGTGTCGCCTCCTCATATAGGAAGTTAGAACACGTGGTAGCATATCACAGCCCATAGTCCACTTTATCCCTTGCGTTGAAGAAGCATGTGCTGAAGAGACGTGTGGTAGCATTTCACTACCCACGGTCAATTTTTCCCTTCCTTCATTGAAAGCTTGCATTGAGATGACACGTAGCAACAATGTTTACTATAGGCATCACCTGTGGGGCCCACCAAATCTGTATGCGAATGGGAGCTACATGGCACATGGGCAAGGCCCGATGAGGAAGTGAAGGGAAGCAATTAAAATAACCTATGGTGAAGACATGTGGGAGCATAGCGGGGGCCGATAGAAGAGCAAAGGAGAGAATTCCCTTGGAGAGCATTGAGCGGACACATGGCGGAGGCCACGGTGATATCAAAAGGGGCTGATGATATTCATTGAAGGCACAGGTTGGTACCTAGCAAAAAACAAAACTCGAAGGGAGCATGGTGAATTTTGTATTCACAGCTTCTGGCGACTATCAAGGGCATTTCGCTTGAGGAACGTGGAACCCAAAATTTTCTCTGGTTTGCAAGCCAGAGTGCCATCCATTGGCGACAGAATTAGAGCTTGGAAAGGGCTGCTTGCAGGGGCGGCCAGTCGTCTTTGGATGGTCTTGTTATATTGCACAAATTTTCTTGCGCTCTGCCTAGGTCAAGCATTACTTTATAAGGAAACACCTTAGGTAAACTGGCCCTCGCTTTGCAATGGAAAGGTAGTTGCACAAGAGAATGAGTAACACCTTCAATATCTATCAAGGTAGGAGGTTGGCTGAAACTCTGGAAAGCAGTTGGGTCTTGCTCCTTTTCTTCAATTTTTTCTGCAATTTGCTCGGCTATGGCGATCAACCCATCTTCAAGAAATGGGGATGGTAGACCCATCTCGCTCAGCTGGGAGAAATTTTCTCGCATGTCATCCATAGTCTAGTTCAAAGTAGTTGTGGTGGCTTTAGTTTGCTGGAAGGCCGAGTGGCAATGGATGAACTTGTTTGTCATCTAGGCAGCAATATCCCAATCTTCGATTCCTGCCTTGGCTAGGTCTTCATCAAAGACCATGTATAGCTTGCTTAGCAAACTCTTAGCTCTAGGAACCTTCTCTGTGATGAACCGTGGGAATTGCTCGATTGTTCCATGAACCTCCTGGCTCAATTTTGTTGCCTTCGAGATGAACCAGAGGTTGGTTGTAGTGTTAGGCAGAAGGATTTAACCTTTTCCCTATAAGAAATATATAGCTGTCAAGCTAATGGGATGAGGTCCACCTACACAGCGGAGGCTTGGAGAGCACTCTTTAGAAGGGAAATCTCCATATCCTTTGAATTGACATCCTCTGTTAATTCCACAGTTCTCTTTTTTGTGGATGCAAGTTGCTCCCCAAAGCTACTTAGCTCTTTATATTAGTTCTCCTCGGCTCAGGCGCGATTCACCAATTCTGTGTCAAGAGAGGACTTTGTCTCTTGGAGCTCTTTTTCTAACTGGGCCTTTCAGCCTTCAAAGTTTGTATGATTCTTTTCTAATTCCTGCTCATGTAGAGCGCGTTGAGCTGCTAACTCTTCTTCTTTTTGTTGCAGATTTTTCTCCGCTAGGGTCAATTGGCTCTAATATTTTTGGTTCCTTTCTCGTAGCTCGTTGATTAGTGTGGGATCAACAGATTGTGAATTATTGAGTTCCTCTTGGAATTTTCTCTTGTCCAACTCTTTTGCCCACACTTTCTCCGATAAGCGTGTAACTTCTGCTTCCAGTGATTTCTCCTTCGTCTCCAGGAAACTGACCCTTTCCTTGACAAGCTTCATTTGCTCCTCCTTTTTCTTCAACTAATGGCTAGAGCAAAGGAAATCAGTCATTACCACCCGCTACATTTCCTCCATGATTTCAACCTTGTCCTGCGGTCGAGCTGCAGCCAGATCAAGCCCCATGGCATACAGTTTGTAATCGTCTAGCAGCATCTCCCCTTGTGGTTTGACAACGTTCAGGTACATGGTGGTGAAATTCAGCGTTTGTTGCACTTCATTGTAAACTGTATACACCTTAGACTTTTCCTCCCTTTTGTAATCCTTCGCTTTTTGCTTTTGGATCCTGAAGGCCTGCGCTTCCTTCGTAGCATCACCCTGCACTATGAATTGTCTTGGCGATTAAACTAGCCCACCTACAATAGGTGCACCAAGAGGCAGGGAAAAAGGGAATACAAGTATGGCAGGCCCCTACATTTTCTTTGGTGGGAGATTGACAGTTTTCGGGGAGAAAAAGGGAACCTGCCATAGTTTGGTTTCCGAACCGGCAAAAGGGCTCATCAGTTTCTGCAGTGATGGAGTAGTCATAATCAATTCCATTTGCTAGGCATACTGGGTCAAACCCGAGGTAGCAGTAGTAATAGGGGTACCAATGGTGCCTGAGCCTGTAGAAAGAGAGGCGAGGAGAGATTGAGCAGTGGCGGCTAGAGTCAAGGTTCACATAGGCATTAAGATAGATGGCCTTGTCTGGGCGAATTAAGAGAAACCTCCCACAAACATTGTGGTACGGGTAGAGAAGGTAGGGCTGACACTTGTAGTGAGAGGCATCGCAGGAATGGCAGAGGATACTAAAGATTGAGAAGTGAGAGAAGGAGTGAACGTTACCTGCTGACTAGATGTTGATGGTGCTACGCTTGTTGTTGGCTCCTCACTTACTTTAGACTCCTGGTTCGCTGCAAGAACTTGGCTTACAGAAAGCTCTTGTGAACCTTCCCCCAGTATAGCTTATGTGCGTTTCCGTTTAGGGAGTGGGGAATCTTCAATCTCCATAGTCTCCAATTGTTGTTGTTGGGATACTCTTGTTGTTTTTGAAGCCTAGGTGAGTATCCGTGAGGCTCTTGATATATTTAGTCATACATTTGAAGTGACATAGGCAAGTTTCCCTATGGACTTCTTCTTTCGTTGAGCGGAGGATGTTGATGTATCAGCTTCCTCCTCCGCTGGCTCTTCTCCTTCATCGGGTTCATTGCCTCTGCTAGCGCTTGAGTCGGAAGCAGGATGCTCCTCATCCCATAGCTTGTCAAACTCTTCATCATTCGGCACGCTTTCATAAGGTGCATCAAGTTGTTTTGTCTCTTGGCGATACACCCAGAAGGCTCTGATCCTTTCTATAGTCCATTCTTCTTCCTTTCTCAACCTATTGTACAAAGTTTTTCCCATTTTGCAGTTCTCATCATAATCCGCCTCAACGAAATAGAACCTATGCCATGGTGGCCTGTTGTCCTCTGTGGGAATATGAATCAGGTCAACCAACAATTCATCGTCATCCTCTAGCAGGCTGCACCTCCTCTCCCAGTAAGGCCGAGGGTTGTGATTTACCTTGATATGCTCATATGGTAGATCATTAAAAGGGTTGTAATCCCACTTGTCACAGATCATTACCAACCCTAAATGAGCCAACTTATCCTACAACAGCTGGTACATCTGCTTCTTTTTCATGGCCATTATTTTGAAGCTTTGCAAACAAACAAAGAATCCCTTCCTCTTGGCCTTTTTTCCGCTGCAGAAGGTAATATCAATAATGCACGCCTTTCAGAACAATTCAAGGGCCAACACTCGATTAATCACACATGTCAGAAGGCGGAATGGTTCTTCGGTCAAGCCTTGCATTCAAATGAATGTAAAATCCACTCTGAAGAACCAATCACATCTAGAAATGAAATTCTCCATATACTTTGTCTGCGTCAAAGGGAGTCGATTAATACTATCTTCTTGCAAATCTTGTAAAATTAGAGTCAAGAAATAATCTGAAAATGCATAATAATCAAAAGTGGAAGAGAGGAGAGAAGTCTAGACAGAAACTGGCTTTCTTTTGTTCCTTTTGTAAGAAATAGACAACTTCACCTGCTTATCAAAGAAATCAGGTTTTTGATGTTAAAACATATGGGTGAGATAGGAAGGAAATATGAACTTTCATTCAACTTGGTATTTGCTAATTTGCTCTATCATTTTCTTTGCGAGGTACTCTACAAAATCATACCAAAAATAAGATTGTTGCCTATGAAATTGGAAACCTGGGCCCAATTGAAACGTGTGTACCTCCTTATCGGTGCCTAGACCGAAAACAAATGCCATCATTGAAAAGGCATCTTGCAGGTCTTCTACAAAAGCGTTGTGCTACATCAGAATTCTTGGTGGCTTCCCTTGCTGTACTTCAATCCTTTGGGTTTCCTCGTTATAAAACTCCATAGCCTTATTCTTGGTGCTCCATATATGATTGGGCCCTTGTTTAGGAGTGAATGCCTCCATTGTCATCCCTCTTTGCTTATGATTAGGAATACATAGCATATTTTGGATGGCTCCCAGAGTGATATTAACTGAAAGAGTCCTACCCTCAATAGTATTGGTGCTTGAGTTTAAATGCTTAATGGTCGCATCGACCAATTCTAGGCAGTAGTGCACAAAGGGGACCATATATTGAGGAAGCCCACTGAACCATACTTTATCTGTCATCGACATTGTTTTTTTGGACACCTTCATTCTTTCACAAGTTGCTTCCCTCAATCCTTTAGGGTTTTTTGCAAGAAAGGGATCATGAATATTTTCCTATTCCTCCTGAATTAAGTTCTGGTCTTTGTAGCCTTTGGGCTTGTCTAGCTCTTTTGTGCTTGTCCACTTTGGCTTGTCAAGAATACCTGGTGTGGCATAGGAAATTTCTTCAAAGATATTGATGACTGGTGCTCCTCGCATAGCTTTAAATAAGCTTTTTGTTGCCCCTCCTTATAATACTTGGCTTAAACCCTCTGCCATTTTTTATTTGTGGGAAGCTTTTGCTTAGCTTGAATTTTTTTGCAATTTTACCTCGACTCTGGCTATGTGCTAGAAATCGCTTTTGCTCTGGGCAGCGTATTTGAAAATACCTTTTAAGTTCTTACATATTTCGTATGCAATACGTAGTTATTTTTCCTCAGGGTAGTAGATGAGAGTTACCTTTTTGCATTTAATTTAGCATGTACCACCAACCTTTGGCTTGTGCGAGATGAATCACTTGCCATTTTGATGTGACAAGAATTCATAATTGCAATTAGCAACCGTATTATACATTGTGATTTTCTTGGAACTTGAGCCAATGCTTTGCTAGCAGCTTAAGCATTCGTATGCGTTGGCAATTAATATCCCAAAAGGAATGATTAAGCCAAAGATGTGATCAGCATTTGAAAAGATATGAGCTATGTCTCAGAATAAGCAAAACACCTGGAGAATGACACCTCGGTCCTTGGTCATGCATAACACTGCCGATTGTTGCCACCAGCTTAGGCTAATTAATTAGCGCTTATTAGTTTTGCACGCAACAAACCGTACTCAGCAGATGCAACTGGGTGGGAAATTTGAGCACGCTCAGGCACAACTTTCAAGTTGGTACTTGATTAGCATCACATTTATGGTAAGCAGATTACCACGCATTGTCTTGCTTTTTCTATAAATAGGCATCTAAGTAGTAGCGAAATCACACTTAGTGATTAGAGAAAATTTGGTAGTAGGTAGTTGGTTTAGAAGTTTAGCATTGGCAGTGCATAGCATTCTCATAGGCTAGACTTAGGCACTTTGCAAAGATAGTTTTAGGCTAGTTGTAGAGTGATTGCCAGCATGGATACCCCAATTAGGCTAGTGTGTCATAAGTCTCAAATTGCCTTCCTAGGTGAGATTTCTACTAAGAGTTTGAAGAGGATGACAAAAAATAAGCACTAACTGGCTATTATAGCCATGAAATGGGTTTTGGGACAAGATTGCCTCAAATATGAGGACAAGTATCGAGTTAACACTGATGTGTGCTCGCACTTTTTCTCCTCCATGTTGGATATTCAAATTCCCAAGCCCCTGATTCTTCATCTTGTCAAAGAAATATTTCCCAAGAAGTACCTGAATGGCCTCAGAGAGGTAGTGGAAAATGTTGCATTTGGCGGAGGCATACCGACCGCGAGCGACCTACGGAGGCTCATAGAAGAGGATGCGGTTGTGTCGTGGTTGTCATTTCTGACTGGCTTTTGCCTCTAGTCACAAGATGAGCACCGCCAGAGGGTCACTCGAGGCTACCATTTCCTATTTCGCATCTACAATGTGGTGTCGTTTTATGACATCGATTGGTACACGGACTTCAGGAACCTTGTGCTCCCTCCACCTCTGGTCGTTGCTCCTGTTAATGATGTTGTTGTTGATGATGATGCCCCCATGGATGAAGATATTGTGGACGTTGTTGTTGACGCGTATGTTGTTGTTGCCCATGCTGTGGACTGAAGACTATTGTGCTTTTCTTTTTTCCTTTTAAAACTCATAGCAGTTAGTCCATTTTTTGTATACATGCCTGAAAAAAGCTTTTCATAAAATATATGAAAGAAGAAAAATAGAACTATATGCTTTTAGAAGCATGGCCTTTGAGCCATTTTGATAATGTAAATATCAAAGCACGTATATAATGAAAATATATTTTTATATAACCATCTTGTTGTCTGCTTTTGGATTCTGCAACTGGGTCATCTTTTCCTTTTCAGCATGTATGTATCGATTCAATTTGTGGGTATTAATTTTTTTTGCTTTTTTCAGCTATGAGTTTATTTCCTTACTCTGCAATTAATGGGTTACCTACTCTTTTCCGCTTCGAACCACAAAATAAATAAAAAGACTGGCCAACAAAACAAAAAGGGAAAGAAGGGAAAAACATTATAGACATATTTACATTAGTAGGGTAGCAAGCTTAATTAAATAATTTCAAGTGAATTTTGTTGACCAGAATTCTTTATGCTTATTTTTCCATTGTTTCTAACTCATATGCATTATGCTCTTTGCATTGAATTATTCTGAATGGGCCTTCCCAAAGGCTGTCAAACTTCTCGTGCTGACTCGGCTTCACAGCCCTTTCATTAAATTTCAGTACTAAGTCTCTGCACTTCAAACCTTAGTCGGATGATTTCTTGTCAAACCACCTTTTAACCACTTGTTGGCGATTAGTCATGGCTGTTAGGGACTTTTCCCTTTTTTCTTGTACTTCTAGCAACTCGGCTAACCGCACCTCCATTGTGTTGTTTTGTTCCACCTCGAGAGATTTTAGCATTTGCAGCGCCATAATCTCCATAGAGATAGGAAATAACGCCTCTTTTCCATATACTAGCTCATACGGTGAAGTATTGAGGACTTTCTTAGGAGTGATGTGGTCCGCCTAGAGCATTGTTTGAAGGTTTTTATGCCATTCCCTTTGGTATTCTAACCCAATTCTTTTGAGGAGTCAGACCAAATTCTTGTTTGTCGACTCGACTAAGTCATTCCCCTGCGAGTAGTAGTTTGATGATGTTTTAAGGAATATGCCATGCATAAGTGCGAATTGACTTACCTTAGAGCCTAGGAAAGCTTTAGCATTGTCGGAGATGATAGTTTTGGGCAGGTCAAATCTTGTCACTAGCTCCTCTAGGAAATCCATTATCTCTACCTCTATCGCATTCTTTAGTGGCACGGCTTCGATCCATCTTGTGAAGTAGTTTGTGGCTGTCAAGATCCATTTATGTCCTACATTGGAAGCTGGGTTGATCATTCTGATGAATTCCAAACCCCATTGCGTGAATGGCTCATCAACCACTATCAGATTGAGAGGCATTGCATAATTCCTTCTTCTTCCTGCGAAGAACTGACATTCCTTCCAGGTTTTCACCAAGGAGTAGGAATCATTGAATAGTGTCAGCCAAAAGTATCCCGCACACATGATTTTGATGGTGGTTGTCTTCGTGGAGAAATGCCCATTCGCGAAACTACTATGGTAAGTGTCGAGGATCCTTTTCGCTCGCTTTGTGGTAACACACCGCAATAGAACGCCATTAAAATTTCTCTTGAACAAGATCCCTTCAATGAGCGCATATATGTTGTTTTGTAGTCGGTAGAATCTCCTCTTCTGAGCAGGAAGTTCCGGCAGACACTTTCCTATATGCATAAATCTTACTCTATCCACTAGCCAACAACCTTTAGACTCTGACTCGTTCATTAGGACTAGCTTTGGCTTCTCTTCTTCGATGGCCATTCCTTCATCGTGCGCAAGGTATTCACACAGCCCTCTTCCCCAAACTGTCTTTGTAGGCTTAACCTCAATGTCATATTCGAGGATCTTGCTAATCCAATTGGCTCTTTTCTCGGTGATTTCCCCTTCCATGATGTATTCACGCATGCTAGAATGCACAACATAGACAATCACCTTATTGCAAGATATTAAGTGTCAGAACTTCTTGAGCCCCTTAACTATTGCAAATGCTTGCCTCTCTACAAAGTTGTAATTTGTCTCATATTCCTTCAGGGTTTGGGAGTGAAATACTATCAAATGTTCTCCCTTTCCCTCATCATCTTTTTGAGTTAAGACAGTAGCAATGTTTGACTTGATACTGAACACATACATTATGAAGTCCTTTGATAAGTCTAGATTGACCAGAACAAGAGCGGAGGAAATAACATCCTTGACTCTCTCAAAGGCTTCTCTGGCTTCCTTTGTCCATTTAAATGTTTGATCCTTTTTTAGCATCAGGGTAATTAGCCTAATTATTCTTGCAAAATCATAAATAAATTTGCTAAGAAAATTAACCTTTCCTAAGAAGGATTGGACGCCTTTCTTGTTGACCGGAAGGGGAAGCTCTCTGATTGCTTTCACCCACTTAGGATCAATTGCAATTCCTTCTTTGGACACCATGTGCCCCAATAGCTTGACTTGCAGTACTCCGAAGACACATTTTTTTGGGTTCAGGGATATCCCAAACTCCTGGCATTTCTTGAAAACCATCTCAAGGTGATCAAAATGATCATCTTTGGATTTGGAGAACACCGTCAAATCATCCAAATAGATTAGGATAATCTTGTTGATTAGTTTTCTAAAAGCGATATCCATTGCCCATTGGAAGGTGGCTCCTACGTTTGAGAGGAAAAATGGCATCTTAGCGTATGCAAACATTCCCCACTTGGTAGTGAACGTTGTCTTATGTTGATCCTCTTCTTTGACTCGAATCTGATTGTACCCGAAGAATCCATCTAACAGGGAGAACATCTTCAATCCTGCCACCGTTTGTAAGATTGACTCCATTGAAGGTAGCAGGTAATGATCCTTCAGGGATGCTCTGTTTAGGTCCTGAAAGTCTACACATAGATAGATATCTCTATTCTTCTTTCAGATTGGGACCAAATTGGATACCCACGTGTTATGCTTGATTGAGAAGACAAACTGCGACTGGATTAGCTTTGTTAATTCTTGTGGCATTAGCGCTTCAATCTTGAGATTCATTGGCCTTTGTTTTTGGTGGACTAGTTTTGCACCTTCCACCAACTCTATTGTATGTTGAATGATATCAGGATCATATCCCCTAAGGTCATTGTATGACCAGGCCACCACTCCTTCATATTTTTTGCAAAAGTCAATAAGCCTTTTTTTATCATGATGTGGGACATCCTTCCGGACTTTGAGTTTTCTTCCATCTCCAACCTGAAGATCTGCATAGTCACTTTTGTCTATTACAAACTTTCATTTTTCATTTCTTGCATCATCACAATCAAAAATATTCTCGAGAGTGACCAATCCCTTTGGAAGATTGTTGGATTTCAGCTAAATAATTTGTCCTTCATAAGCTTCGGCAATCTTCAGTTGGAGCTGGTCAGCAAATTCTCTCGACTACTGGATGAACGAGGCAATGTGTTCATCACTATCAAACACTTGCCAACTTTGGTGATTGTCTGGAATCATCAGTCAGACTATCACTCATACAGAGTGTTTTTTGTGAATGAGGTCGGAGGCAGGATCAAACTGGGATCCGATTGATGCCATGCAGTCCACATCTACATTTTTTTCTCAGGGCACCATCTAAATGTTGAAAGCTTCAAAGCCCTCAATCAGGTCCCAAAATTGGTGTCTATAGGATCACATGTAGACATTCTTGGTCGCAAAAATTCCTCGAACTTGATTGACTACTAGTTTGGAATCTCTAAACACCATTAATTTTTTTATTCCCATCTATTCCACAAGACTGATACCTTGCACTAGTCCTTCATATTCAACTTCATTGTTTGAGCAAGTGAACTGGAAGCAGAAAGACCTCAGTGTCTTTTCATTCTATGGGGGCATTAAACATATCCCGACTCCTACGCCATTTTTGCATCTTGCTCCATCAAAATGTAGCATCCATAGCTCTGAGGCTCAACCGTTCTTTGGTTTTTCAATGAACTTTGAGAGTACTAGATCTACATCGTAGATGACATAAGTTCCCAATCCGGTAGCATGGTAGTTTCCAAAAGGATCAATATCCACATGTTCGCTCAATAGAACATCTTCTTGATCGGTCCGATCTTCGATCACCTTTTCATCTTCCAGTAGCTCAGTGTAATACATTTCTTGCTTGGTGATAGAAGTATGAGCAGCCTCAAAGTTGATCATGGCCTCATTGGCCACATGTTCCGAATGTAGAGCTTCAGATTCTATCTTCATTTTCGCACCACGCTTGGTCTTGAGAATCATATGTGACCAATCCAAGGACAGGTATCCGCCCACCTTTGAAGTAAATTCTCAGGATAGGCAGAGGCCAAACATGGGGGGAACATCAATGATCATAGTATCTTGTGACACCATGATGCTAGGATAGGAAAATAGAGTCAAGGGAAGATACTTGATGAGACCGAGAGTGTCGACTTTGTTTCCATCAAGCTGCATCACTCCCTTTTTTAAAGGTTCATAACTAAGCCCTAAAGCTTCAACTATTTGTTTTGGCATAACTGTGGTGCTAGTACCAGAGTCAATCACGACATTGTGTAATAACTTCTCTCCCATAATGAGCATTAGGAAGAAGGGTTTGGCTTTTAGGTTATCCCTTACCTCAGTGGGAGCTTCCACTGCGCTATTTGTGAGAAATTTGGTCGAGGGTGATTGATCAATAGCCTTTCCTTTAAAAAATTGCTCCTTTGGTTCAATGATTAAATCCTCCTAGAGTGCCTTTTGTAGTAATGTCTTATGTTCTAGGATAGCTAATATATCCCAAAGAGATACATTAACAAATGCTTTCTTTAATTGTTCCACCATGTTGAAGGGTGGCAGATTTAGATATTTTTGCTCCTTTGCTCTTGTTATGACAACTTCCCTTCGTGGCTGACATTGTGGCACCACTGCGGAGGCACTAGGTGTTTGGTCGGAAGCACTTTTAGGTTGTGGGCTGACTAGTTACGGGACACTGGTTCACCCATGAATCTCCTCTTTGAGCAAGTGTTGTAATCAAACTATACTTGTGGTGTTTTAGATGTGGATGCATCATTGGCAAACATCGCTTCTTCTTCTTCCATCCATGAGAAGAGTGTGTGATCGGGAGCGATGTCTGCTTCTTGTTCTAGTGACATTCCTTGCATTTGTGCGGTGAGCACCGCATTGTCCATTTGTGAAGAGGTATACACATAGCTTTCGAGGTCTGATATTGCGACTTGGTTGCGTTGCTCTACCACCTTTTATTGTAGGTTTTAGTGCAAATAGTTTTGAGGCATGTGTGAATCGTCGCAAGGGAAGCACTAGGGGTTGGTGTCATCCATTGGATTGTTCTGCCCCATGGTCAACTCTCTGCTTGAGCTTAGGTTGGCGCTTTGTAGAGGAGTGGGTACCAGCACTATCTAATTTTTTTTTACACCTACGGATTTGTGTGGGCACCTCCTTGGAAATGGTTTTGTTGGTAAGAGGACCTTCCGCCTTGATAATTCTGGTAGGTTGGCTTCGAAGGTAAGGCCTGGTTGCGCTTGATAACAGTTATCTCGTTGGCCATATGTCACAACATTTCCTTAGCGTCACTCATATCCTCCTTGGAAGAACTAGATGTAGAAGCAACATTATGCGGCGTGCTCGAATATGTGTACATGGATTGAGGAGTCGGTGCGTTGGTAGAAGGTATCCTGAGAAAGAACCAATATTTTTGGAAAGATAGGAATGATGGGCCAAGGTGGCAATTTCCCAACGTCTATCAAATTGTTCTCTACCTTGACAACAATGCTATATGCACCCGGTAGTGTGGTTCCGCTGAGAGACTGGATCATCATGAAAATCTTAGGGTTGATAGATTTCAAATAGAACATAAATGCTAGATCGAGCGGTAGGTGAATATCAACTTGAATCCTCTGCCAGCTGGTATGAAACCGGGCATTGAAATCAACCATGGCTTCATTTGGGGCCCGCTTTATGACCGACAATTGATAATATAGCGAGGATCGGTCTCCTTCATTTGAGAATCTCTAGTAAAAAGGATCTCCAAGCTCATCCTAGGTACTGATAGTGTTTTCTTGTAGCGTCTGGTACTAATCTAGTGCATTGCCTCTAAAAGAGGTGGCGAGCACCCTTAGTGCTATATTTTGGTATGTAATGCCATGTCCCAGACATATGTCTGCAACATCTTGCAGATGTTCGAATAGTGTCCTTGAGCCATCTCTAGTGAATTTAGGTATAGCCTTTAGGGCGGAAACTAGGATAGCATCTTAAATGGTAGGCACTACTGGTGCAACAAGAGGACTTTTGGTGTCCCATGCCACATAATTTATGTTAGTGACAACCAACATGACTAGCAGAAAGGGCGGAGGAAGTGAAACATTCACTAATTGAGTTGTGGGCTATAATTTCCCTAATGGTGGTACTAATTAACTAGGATTATTTGTTGTTTGGGACCTAGTAATAGGTCGATGGCTCATACACCCTTCTTAAAATTAGATTCATTTAAAAATAGTCCCACTGGGCATGCCAGGAAAAAGAAAAACTGTTGATGCCAAAAATTGGCAAGGTAACAACCCTTTGTGGGAAACTCAGTTTATGGGGGACTTATTACGCTAAATTGAGTGACCTCCAGATTTTTAAAGAAGTCAGCTTCTTCTGTAATTGGGGTTTTGGAATGGGAAAAGCAAGCAGATATAAAAATAAAGAATCTAACTAAGGTGATGCGCCATAATTTAGATAAAAGGCACGATAAACCTATCTTTTGGGTATGATCTAAGGGCCGCTTAGCAATTTACCATGTCCTAGAATAACATGAATTAAAGATTGCAACATGAACAACTCGTCCAATGACATAAAATAATTTTCACACCCATTTACTGAAAAAGAAGAGTCAAAAGACATGATCTAAACCAGCAAACTTGCATTCAAATTATAGAAGTACGGCAAATAAACCATTCAAACAATAATGGCACAATATAAAGTTTATCAATAGAAAAAGAAAATAGAGAGGTCGAATAATGGCACAATCTATGAGTTCTTGCAATAATCTAAACAATAAAAGGCCTGGTTTCTCTCTAAAATTTTGTAATTCTTGAACTAGTGGAACTTGAAAAACATGTAGCATGTAATCTTCAAACCCCTCTTTAGAAATAAAGAGCAGTATATATAGTCAACATTTCCACTGCCTGGCGAGCAACAACTGAAAAGATTCAAAATCCTGAGCAATGATGTTGTAGCAATGATTACCCTTGATCGTTGTAATAGAAAAATTTTAGGCCATAGCATTTGGTCACTCCTCATTTAAGTGCATCCCCTGCGAATGATGGCAGTGGTCCCAAAAAATTCCTATGCAAACAAGTGTTGCCCCCTCATATAGGCAGTTAGAACACGTGATAGCATATTGCAACCCTGTTACCCACTTTTTACTTACAGCTCAGGTCAAGTCAGATTTATTGGTTTTAATTGCTGAAAAGCCTTTCGTTACCTATTAATTTTTCACTCTGAGTTAAAACAAGTAAAACTGGATGAAGTTCATCATTTTAAGGTACAAAAATTTTCATGTTTTGCTAATTGAATGTTCAGTAATCATCATTGAGACCATTTTGCATGTGAATCATAGTTTATTGTGCAAACATCTGAAACAAAAAATTGAAAAGATTTGCATAATAATGCTTTTATTCATTCTGTAAAAATGTTGAATTCCACACAAGCCGTGGAAGTAACTTTTTCTGATTTTTTACAATCAAAGGAAGAATGCATAAACAATAACTGTATGCTATACAACTAAAAATAATGGAAACATAGGGTAGGAGGTGATTCGTCATTGCCTGGAATGACGAATCGGTTGACAGTTGAAGATGCTAGCTTTCACTCCATTTTCAATTTCAGCTCCCATTCCAGCTCCAAAAGCGTCTGCAAGGAATATGAAAGAGGACGTTAGAGTTAATCTCTAAGCAATAACGGATCAATCCTATCATACATCTATGCTACCAATAGAAATATAACATGCAGTCAATCAGGCATGCATCAGATAATTGCAAAAAAATCAGAAAAGAAAGAATGTAATTCAATGGAAGCTTTCAGCTTCTTTTATTTTGCTGACATGTTTGTTTCAGTGTGCAGGAACAGGTTCATCATGATCATTTATCAAATATGTGGAGTAAAACGGGCTCCCACAAGGGTAGAGCTCGGCATATCAGGTAAATACCTCTCATTCACATCATACTTGACAGTCATTGATATCAACTACAGTTTTAAATAAGAAAGCTATCATAAAAGCAACTCATAGCAGCAGTGTTCAATTGAACAACAGCATCCATAATATGAGAGATGGTTATAGAAGTTTTTTGCAAATGAATTACAAAAAACAAAATGTCAAATAGCCAATAGCTATGGAGATGCAGTGACCATTAAGCAAAAAGGGAAATGGTGAAACAGCGAATGGTTGATCATGCATATCAAGTTCTCATTTTCAGCTTAAGAGCATGTTGACATATTCTTGGTAAAGTCTACGCACAGCAGTATAGAGGAAAACAACAGTCACTTACAGGCTTCTTTCGTCAAGAACAAAGTGATAGCATGACATCTTAAGCCCACAAGGTATGCATATTCATAAATGTCACAAAGTGCATTGAAACAGATTTTGGTTTTCATGGATAGATAGATCAGATTTGAATCTATCATGCATAGAAAAATAAAATGCAGAGAAAGAGAGGAAAGAAATTTCCGTAAATGAACCAAAGTTTTCATCTTCAGCACAAGAATACATTGAAGTTTCAGATTTCTAATACCAACAGAAACACAGAAAATGCAATTTCAAATTTAAAAGCTTGCCTTTTAGAACAGAAATCAGATTTCTATGAGTTTTAAAATGCCCAACCTCATATTTAAAGAAAACATGGTTGTATGTCTACAGAAAATCAAGTTTTGTATCTGTTGTGAGTTCAAAAATAAAATGTTTTTGCTGAAAATCGAAAGAAGACATCAAGTTCGTAGCTTGCAAAGTGAAGTTTTGCAGATTCAAACAGAAACATGCCCAGATTTAAGAAAAAACATGGCTGTTAGAATACAAAAAAATCAAAGTTTTTTTCATCTGTTATGGCTTTAAAATGAAATGTTTTTTGCTGAAAATTAGAATCAAGAACTTCAAGTTTGCAGCCTACAAAAGAAGAGTATTGCAGATCCAAAAGAAAAGAGCAAATTTACTATTTATTTTTAAGAGAAAATGCTTTCAAGAACATCAAGTTCACAGCTTGAAAGAGACATTTTTGCATATTCAAAGAAAGAAAAATGCCCAGCTTCAGATTTAAAGCAAAAAACGTGACTGTTTTTCACAGAAAATTAGAGTATTTTTCTGTTATGAGTTCATAAATGCTACATTCTTTGAAAAAAATGAAAGGAGACATCATGGCGTGGCTTGAAAATAAGTTTTTGCAGATTCAAAAACCAGAAAAGACCAGATTCGAGTTTTTTAAAGCAAGTTTGTTCTTTGTTTTAAAAAAAATCACTTCAAGAACTTCAAGTTTACAGCCTACAGAGAGAAATATTGCAGATCTAAAGAATAAAGACACAGATTTAAAATTCATAAACAAAGCTTGTTCAGAAAATACTTTCAAAGAGTGTTCATGGTAGCGTAAGAAATAAAGAGAGAACTTCCAAAAATTCGCAGAAAGAAAGCAAGAAACCAGACTTTTATCTAAAATACCTCTCAAAATCTTCATTGTTTCGAATTTGAAGAAGAAACAAAGCAAGTTCGTGGCCCATAATGCTAATGGCGGCCTAAAAAAAGTGCAGATTTCATCCCAGATTTGCAAGAAGATCACACAGCAATGAAAGAAGATCACATAAAAACAGAAAAATCGCGCCTATATGCTCCCACATTTTTATAAAAATGTCTTTTGCTCTTGATTTTGCCAATAAAACAACAGATTCGAAGTTCTTCATGGTGGAAAATACCAGAACAAAGCAATTCGTGGCTAGGGTTTGAGGCATGGCGGCGCCCAACAAAGAGGAGTCTTGTGAAAATACAAAATGAAATGCCTTTGTTTCATTTTAGGGTTCGAACCCTAATGAAGTTCGCCTTTTTTTTGCCTTTGCTTTTAGCTTCTTTCATTCCTTCAGCAAAATTTCTCTAAGGCTTTTAAATCAAAAATATAATGCTTAGAGAAAATCTTTTAATTTTGCATTTTTATCAAAATGAAAATCTTTGTTAAAAATGGTTAATGAATCATTTTTAATAAATGATTTTATCAAAATGCAAAGTTAGTGCTTAGGAAATCTTTTTTTAATTTTGCATTATTAAAACCAATTGTAAACCTTTATTAAAATGATTTGTTAATCATTTTTAATAAATGATATTATTTAAATGCAGAATTAAATTTGACCTTGTTAGGTGGTATTCCAACTTGCACTTTAAAAAATTGTAAAACTTTATTTTTAAAAGTGATAAATTATAAATCACTTTTGAAAAATAAATGTTATTAATGCAAGTTGAAGATATCTGAGATATGACAAGAGGAGCCTTTAAGTGGAGCATTAAATCTTGGAGATATGACAATCTGTTTATGCCAAGTGGAGGTTTTGGGTTGCTAGATGCAGGGGAGGAGTTTTTGACTGATGTGACACATTTTTTGGAGACTTTTGAGTCCTATTTATGAGGATTTTTGTTCCTATCCGGGTCTGGGAGACTTTTTCCTATTTTGGGTAAGTTGTTGGAAAGTTTGAGAGCCTTCTTTTAGGGCATTTTTACCAAATCCGACCCCTTATCCAAGGTGGGGCCCTTTTTCTAGGGTTAGGGTGAAGAGATTGAGCTTATTTATTCTCGTCCTCTTTTCTTTTTTAAGGATGCAAAAATTCTGGAGTGGAAGAGGCTTGGTACTTTCTGAAGGACATGGTGCTATTTTGTTCCAAGCTTTGTATCAGACTTTGGAGTATGTATTTCTAGGGCCTTTGAGAGCCTTTATACAACATCTTTGATCTATTTCTGGTGTCATGTTTGTATGCAGATTGGTGATTGATCTTTCTTTTTTGTGTTTCTTATCTAAAACCTTTTAAGTTTGTCTCATTTTGGCATCTTTGTGACTAGGAATTCTCTTCACAGGTTAAGGGTTGTATCAATTTTTAGATATATTTACTGTGATTAACATCCTTTAAATATCATTATGATTTCAGATCTTCCTTTGAAATATTTATGTGTTGAGGGTTTTACCAGTTATTGTATCATCATATAAATGGCTGTAGGTTCATTCTGTGCTAAAGAAAGTGATTTTGGTGTATCACCCATTAATTAGTTTAAATCTGCAAGTTATTTTTATCCCTTTTCTTCCCCTTTTCCCTCTAAAGTCTTTAGGTTTGAAGAGCAAAAATAGATATTTATTCAACAGGAACCGGCCTAGAATCCGGAGGTCTCATTTTCAGTATTGCATATCCCACATGTAGAATTTGAGTCCCATGTTATGCCAGATTGCTGAGCTTGAAAATCTCAGTAGGGTGCAAATTTGGTGCATAACAAACCCATAGTCTACTTTATCCCTTGCGTTGAAGAAGCATGTGCTGAAGAGACGTGTGGCAGCATTTTGTTTCCTGTGGTCAATTTTTCCCTTCCTTCGTTGAAAACTTGCATTGAGATGACACGTAGCAACAATGTTTACTATAGATGCCACCTGTGGGGCCTGCCAAATCTTTATGCGAATGTAAGCTACATGGCACACAGGTGAGGCCCGATGAGGAAGTGAAGGGAAGCAATTAAAATAACCCATGGTGAAGACATGTGGGAGCATAGCAGAGGCCGATAGAAGAACAAATGAGAGAATTCCCTCATAGAGCGTTGAGTGGACACATGGCGGAGGTCGCGGTGATATCAAAAGGGGTTGATGATATTCATTGAAGGCACGGGCTGGTACTTAGCAAAAAACAAAACTCGAAGGGAGCATGGTGAATTTTGTATTCACAAGTCCCATTTCCTTCAATGTGTTAGTATGCTCTTCATTGATGCCTCTACATGTATCACCATCAATGGTCACCAATCCAATGCCTTTGGTCTCTTTTTTTCCATTCATTAGGGTTTTCCCTTGGCCCTAGCTCTCTATGTTATTGTTTCCAAAGGCTTTGGCTACCTCATGGCCCACTTTGTGTCTCAAGGGCTAGTTAGAGGTATTTCCTTGCTTGATTATTCAACTCAACTTGTTAATAGCCACTATGTAAATGACTTTTTCCTTACTCTTGTTGAAGAGGAGAAAAATATAAAACAAGCCCTCAAATGCTTGGACACTTTCTATCAAGCTTCTAGCTCAACCATTTAATGGTACAAGACTCAGTGTTATAGACAATCCTATTTACATGTGCCTCTTTGTCTTAATTCCTTTGGATGGAAGTGGATTGGTCATGGAAGTTTTTTAGATTTCTAGGAATTCCTTTGCCTTCCAAGTTTCACAAGTTTCCTTATGGCAATAAGTTATCTCCATAATTGAGAAAAATCTTGTGTATAGATCACAAAACTCCTTTCTCTTGTAGGAAAGTTTCAAGTCTGCTCCAAGATTCTCGGGACTACTCATGTGCACTACTCCTCTTATTGGGATCCTTCTAAAGCCTCTTAAATGAAATTGGAAAATCTTATTTGATATTTTTGTGGCTCCCTTTGAGAACTACAAGGGATTTTACAATGTTTCTTGGGAATTCTATTGTATCCCTCATGCTCATCTTGAGGGCTAGGGTTTTTATACATTTAGTAGCAAGGTTTGGCACTTTGTGCCAAATGGATTATTTGTGCCATCACCAACAACGAGGCCTAGAAAATTATGGTTTGAAATTGTATTTATTTTGGATACCCAACTCACCATCCTACTTGGAAGGGGATTAGTTTTCAAACCCTTCTTACCATGAATGATGCAATTCATTTTTTTTGTTAAGAGCATTCAAAAAGCTTGGGAAGTCATGAAACCCTAATTTTCTTGAATGGTTTTGGTTTCCATGATGGAATTTCCATCAATGAATAAAACATATAGTGGTACCCCTTTTGCAAGATCAAGGTCACCCTTTGGCTAGATTACCTTGGGTGTAGAACCGAGGATTCCATAAGAAAGGGATTCAACATCTATATGATTTATTCTTTAGAACTTATATGATTCTTAGGTCATGGAATGAAACCAAGGCTAATTTTCTCTTTTCTAAGCAAGATGGTGATATATTTGATACAATCATGGGGGCTATTCCAATTGATATAATTCACATAATTGGGATCCATTCTCCCAGGCCTTGGTGGAATTATTGGAAATGTACCTCCAAACACAAACTTTTGTGATTATAATCCTTGGCATGGTTATCGGTGGATTTATTCTCATCTTCCCATGGTGTCAACTTTAAACTAGAGATGACATTTTCACTCACCCATTTATATGTGGTAGTATTGCTTCCACACCATATGGTCAGCTATTTTGGAGCTAAAATTGGCCCACTTTTTCGGTTGTATTCTTTTCCAAGGCCTTCCTATGGACTCTAGAATTTCTCATTTGGATGTTTGTTATCCTCATATCCCTTTCTATGGGTAGCCAAAGTATTTTATGAATCTCTTATGGGTTTTTCCTAGAGCATAGAAGTTTTGGACTTGGATTCATTATTTCTTCATCTCCTCATACCAAAGCCTTTCTCCTAGCATATGATTATTCTAGGGGATTGGCCACGTATCCCTCAAAAATTCAACCAAATTTGTAATGCTTTCAAGATGGAGATTCTCTACAACATATGGAAAGATAGAAATCTACTTTTTTTCTATTTTTTATATTGATTATCAAATCTCATTGTATTCTAAACTTATTATTTATTCTAATGTATTATTACATATCCAAGTGCAAGCTAATAAAGTTACATTAGAAGTGGCTCACATTTAGGTATTTCTTGACCACTAAGAAAATTCCCCTTATTTTGGGGCAAGAGTTCCCTCATCTCCCTCCTCTTCCTAAGGCCACTTGTCTCCTCACAAGCATTGCTAGGGATGAAATATTTCTACTCGTGACAACCATGTTGCTTGCTTGCAAGCTTCTCCTCTTCTTTCCTAGGAGATCATGGACAAAAATAATAATTGTGGCCTGCTCATCGATGCTCCACCTCTTTTCCTCCCATGAGGGAGACTTCTAGGTGGCCTGATGGTGGAGTCCCTAGCTAATTTTATTTTAGCAAGTTTCCTCAACTAGCTCTTAGTAGTTTTTAGCCCATGAAAAAGAATATAAAGATAAAGATAAGGATGACAACCTGGTTTGTGACCCTCTCTTGGATAATCTACACCCTACCAATATATGGGGTAAACCAAGTGATGAGGACCCTCCTCCTCCCCCCTCTTCTATTGTTATTATCACTTAGCAGCTTTTTTTTATGTTTTATGATCTAGGTATTTTCCTAGTATGGACTCTAGGGGTGTGATTTTATATCCACCCACCTTTTCTAATATGTGTAATGTTATTCTTATATAATTGATAATGTTGGTCCACTTATTCATAATAAAAAAAATTAATAAAATAGCACAACAAATTTGATTTACTGATTAACACATGATTGACCATTAAATTATTAGGGAGGAAATATATCAACAATAAAATCAATGAGTTCATAAAATCAAATACATAACCCTAAATGTACATGGAGAAACCATTTCATAAAAAGTATGCCACCAAAGAGAGCACAAGTCTATATTATTCAAAATAACATTGTTACATCAATACATCAACTTATTTCCTCAATTTGATAGCTTTTCAACAATGTGAAAATAATCAAACTATAAATATCAACTGTAAATCTAAATCGTTCATCATTATGTCTCATATATGATGGTTGATATTTTATTACCTTGACTTACCCTAGAAGGCAACCCTATTTTATGAGGGTGTTGTATTAGTCATGTGGATTGCGATGTATTATGAGAGTTTGATAGCGCCTCTAGATCTCTAAGAGGTGATACTCCTATGAGAAGCTTGCTCTGCAAGTATATTGTAATCTTTGTGATTTCTAAATAATATATTGGGTGGATTTTGGAGTGTGGGGTTTTTGTCCCGAAAGGGTTTTCCCCACATAAATCATTGTGTTGTGGTATGCATGATGTTTATGTCTATTTTTATTTAAGTTTATGTAACTGTTAAAGATCTATAAAAATTTTGCATTATTCTCCTCTCAAGATTAGTGTAGGAAGTTGTTCTACTACCTTAGCTTCCTTACAATAGAAAACTGGAGAGATGAAGCCATAAATAGATTCACCAAAACCAACAATCATGAAACTCATGGTATGGGAAGAATCCAACACCACCATGACTAATTATTCAATATACTATAACTAGAGACCACTGACAAGCATTTTTTACCTCTTACACATCATGGGCACACTTCCATAAAAATGGTGCTCCAATATGAAGACCATAACTCATGAGGGATCCACTTGATATGAAGATACTCTACTCTCTCCTCTAGTGTCTAGGAATAAGAAAGTGTTATAAATGCACTCAAATCACCCTATAACTACCACTATCATAAGTAAACTCCTTTATTAATTACACTAAAATATTTCAGGCTACAAGGAGAATAATAATTAAATAATAATATATCCTAACCACCATGGGCATCCAAGTACTCATTATAGGATATTTGAAGATATAAGATAAACATAGTATTTGAAGGTTAATATCACCTTAATCTTAATAGTGATGCTAAATTTCTAGTGAAAATGTATTAACCCACTCCTTAGTATCCAAGTAATCCAAGCTAAGAAAGGAATTTTGATTGAACTACTAAATGAAGTGTAAATAGACCACTACGTGTTTTGCATGCCAATGCTATGCCAAGTTGTGAGAATTGTGTATATCAATTTGGTTTTCACACCAAGAGTGTTGAAGTGATCTTGATGAAAATTAAAATTTATCATTAACTAGAGAAGAAAAAGAACCTTCCTACTAGCTAGAATAACACCATAATGCTTAACCTCAATACATGATAATGTAATAGTTGATTTCTTCTTATACAACTATATTAATTGACCTAATGAGGCCAACATACAAATCCAAAGATGGACTTACAACCATCAATATCACCAACTTATTATAATAATTATCCCTTAATGTATATTATATGAAAAAGTGTGAAGTGCTTTAAATGTACCTCAAAATACATTTAGCTACCTTCTAATGATTCAATCAAGGATCCTAACTGGAAGTGATGCAAGTCCAACCATAAAGGAAATGTCAAGATGATTTTGTGTGAGATATAAAATACTACCCACTATTTTTTAATACAAACATAATCCACTCTTAGTGAAGTACAAGTGGTTGATAAAGTAACCCGAAACTAAAAGGGTATAGGGTTAGGCTTACAATCAACCATAAAAAATCAATGATCTTTGAGTCATGATGATACTGAATCTATTGATAAAAGCAGACCCCATCATAAGACAAGTTTATTTGTATCCCAAGAATGTAGTGTGGAAGTCTCAAATTGATCGTGCCAAATTTCCCATCAAACTATGTTGTACACTTTGTATCATGGACAAAGAACTATGTCTAAAGATCAAGGCATCAACATAAAGTGCAACTATCAAAAGGTTAATATTGTACCTCTAAATGTATATTATAGGGTTGGAATAGAAATGAGTGAAACCAAAATCAAGTATAAAATTATCCATCTTATCATGCAAAGCCCTGGGAGCTTGTCTAAGATCATTGAGTGAATGCCAAAGACTTTGTATAAATGGAGGGTTTATATTTATCTCTTATATAGATCACTTAAATGGTTGGACATCATTAGGATGTAATCCTACTAGGAATCATATGCATTGATGTCATGCATACCTTACGTAGTTTCCACAACATAAGGTGTATTGTGTGGGTTTTCATACAACCTATTCCAATTTTAATTCCCTCCTTCCCCTCACATTTTTCTAACTTGTATCTTTCACATGTTTTTGGTTTCATGTGGTGTGGCATGTGGTGACAACACATGTATATACATGATGGATTATGGTTATTAGTGCTTTTTGTTGGCTATATTTTTTATATTTTTCCATGTCGATTTTTTTCCATTACGATTAGTTTATATTGAGAGGGTATAATAGTATGGAAATGCACACTTGGATGCTTTGATACACTACCACAAAGTTATTTGTATACTTTGATTATTTATTTAAGGAAGAAAAATAATACTTATGTACACTACGATTTTTCTTCAAGTTTGTTTCTTTGGATTTGAATATTACAAATATTCATGCTTACAAGTTAGATACTTTTATATATAAATATGGATGTTTATTTTCACATGGATCACATGGCTACGCAATTTCTTCTCATGGAATATCTTGATAATGGTTTAAGATAATGATAGTGGGAGAGTGATTATCATGAGTGATAATCCCTATTAGAAGCATCATCAGAATTTCTTGATTGAATATTGTGATGCCTATAGTGCCTTCAAAAAATATTAATGAATAAGGGACACATGCATTGTATGAAATTTTGGGAAAAATATTACCATAAAAGCTAGAAAATGTTCACCATGTTACTTCCCAAATTTGTTGCTCTAAAATTTGAAAACATGGTTTTAGCCTCAAGGCTAAGGGGTGTCATTTATGAGGACAAAACAAAATTCCATTGATAGATTATGGAGGATTCAAGAGCAATGACAAGAGTGGGTAGCCTCTCCTAAACTTTGGGCCTAGTTAAGTCTAGGAGGGTGTTCCTAGAGGTAACCTTAATAGGTTTTGAAATAGCTAAAACTTTATCATGTTCATGTAACAAAGGAAGCTATACCCAATGTATGTCTAACCCCTATTATTGTCATAGGTCAAAGATGAACTAACTATATAAGACCCCTTATATAGCTGATGTGATTATCATTGCAGAGAATGCAAGATGTGGGTGCAAGGACATGATTCATAAATTATTTATATGATAAATCTCATGACTAGTACTTCCGTGTTTATGTTGAACACCTAGAATACTAAGAGGGGGGGTGAATGGGTATTCACTTAAATTCATTAACTTCATCAACTTAAACATGCATTTAAAGAATCTCATCAAACTTGCGAAAATGGAAAAGAAGAATTGAAGCATGAACCACAACAACAAATACAAGAATGCTAGATTTATGTGGAAAACCCTAGGAAGGGAAAAACCCTGGTGAGGATTAGATCACAATGTATTAGAACTAGTTACAATAGATTACAAATTGGAGGACTCAATGTCCAAAAAGAAAGGCTCACTACCAAAGGAATCATTTCCCAAAGGACTCACTATACAAAACAGAAAAGAGAATAGAAGAATGGCTCACTACTAGATTTTGAACTACTAATAATCCATCTGCAATATGCTAAATATACAGTTCTAATTAAGTTTAGAAAACTGAATTTACACACTTCATACTTCACCACTATCACCTTTATGTTAGAAAATTTAATGCATTCAACCCACATTCTTAATCTATTTCATACATAACCCCATGAGAGATAAACATGCATACAAGTAATCATAATACATAGATCAAATAGACAATCCACAAGATAACACAAGATATACCTTGGGAAAACCCTCAAGAGGGAAAAACCCAGCCTCCAAAAGCATCCATAATCCATCATATCATTCAATAATAAAGTAATACAAGGGTTCAAATGAATATATTTGAAGCATCAAGCCTCTCGATGCATCATCATGTGTCCAAGCATGAATCCACACATTCCATGCCATGTTTCACATATGCACTCCTCATAAAGACTCAATAATGATAGCCCACTCACCCAATCAACATAACCACTAAACATGTGCTTGCTTTTATAGACTCAAGCTCACACAAATACAACCAAGTGGTAAGATAAAACCATGTGCCCCAAAACCATGTGAACACAAAACCACTAATCCCTTATTTAATATTGGGTACTAATTTTTCACTTTATTTAATATTTTCCCTAATATTAAATTGTTATCACATGTCTCCCACACATTAAATAATAATACAATGTTACAATACAACATAAAGTGGTCCCCAAATAATTACCTAGTGTGATTAACCACACCACCTAGGTGCATCACAACTAAATAATTATTTAATTATAAAATTACTGTTATCACCAAATAGTGTGCCCTTGCTGAGTTGCAAAACTCGGCCTACTGGTGAAACATGGGATCTTTCTAGGTTTTTGGGTCACCTATGATGGAAAGAACCTCCAGAGAGGGTTGGTTCCCTTGGAACTATCACCTAAAATAATTGTCTTACTACTTCACTTGATGGAAAAAGGTAGAAAGATTTGCTTGAAATGAAACTACTACTAAGGTGATGCACCGAAAATGTATTTTTCTCAAACTTTGGACTGCTATTTTGACATACAACTAATCAATTTTTTAGCTACTTATGCACAACCTAAGTGTTTGGCATATCTATGTATGAGTATTTCATTGAAAGGTATGTGTTTCTTGCAGTTTAGAAGGAAGAAAGTGTTATTTTCTTCACAACTAACACCTATTTGAACTATGACACAAACAATAACCTACACAAATACATCTTTTCTGCTTGAAAATGATGGAAGTAAGACATTCATTCAAGGATTTGAACATAAAAATCACAAAAATGCCATCAATTACCTCACACACATAACAAAAACAAAAAACTTTAAAGGCCAAAATGCTTGCTTTATTGATACAAGATGCATTTACAACAGTATATGATCTAAAAAATGTGTATCTCTTGCTTGATAATGTGTTACAAAGTATTTTTTTTCAGTCTAAACCTTAAAATATGAGTTACAATGCACAATAGAAATAGAAAGAAACTTTTCCATCTTATAATACTATTTTCAAAAGTGAAAGAACTAACTGAAAATGAAAAGAGGCTTTTCTTTTGTCCACTCTACACTGGAGGAAAATTAGGACAACATCTAATGATAATTAAATGACCCTTTATGACTATTGCTAACTCTACCCTTTAATTTGGTCGCTTGAAATTGCCTTGAAACTGCCTTTGTCATGTTTTGACAACTAAAAACTCCTTGATGGCATTGGAGAAGGGAAGTATTGACCTTTTCAGATGTTGTTTATCTCATATTTCTGCCATAAGACTTCTATATATCTACCAATTGATCCTATATCTGCTCTTTGACCCAGCCAAATGCTTACACATGTTATCTTTCTATTCAAACTACCTCTGTAAATGCTCTCAACTGCTACTATATTCCCTCAACTAGCCTCCAAGATATTTGCAACCGACTCTTGATTAGCCTATAATCTTTTAAACTATTGCCACCTCCATACTTTAAGCCTTTAAAACATGTGCAAAAGAGGTTTGAAAATGTCAAAATCTTTTAAGGAGGCATAGAAGGTCTTCATATGATAAGCAATCCACATTTTATCACATTTTATCCTTATTGCTTTTGTCACTGTGAGTTTTAATCACTATCCTTTTATCAAGTAAAGGATTGTCCTCTCATTCTTATAAGCCTGTAGCAAACCATTTATCATGCTCACTGTCATCCTTATTTACTATCCCTTCTTTGTTCTAACTGTGTTCAATAGGCAAGACACTTGTCTTTGCTCACAACCACTAAGACTGCCTCTACATAATGCACTGTCAGGGACCCTTTATTCCTACTTCTATCATTAAAATATCTACCATCCCACCTTCACACATGTCAGTTTCATGGTTTTGTGCAATCTATGATATTATTCAACTTTGGACTTCCCATTTTAGAATGTTGATATGACTGTCACTATTGACTACTATATAGGTTACCTTCACTCAACATGACTGTCCTGCGCCCTTTTATTTTCTATTCATTTCCTCATACCCTTTATGTTCATGCACAAACCCATAGTTTGACTTTAAAATTTGAGTATATTTTTAATTGCCATGCATTAAAATTATTGCTATAAAGTGGCAGTAATCTAATGATACACAATCCCTAACGTATCCTAAACATATTCAGAGATACTCTACCAGCTTTTATCATTGCCATTGCTTGAATGTTTCTTCAAAATCTTGAAACTCTTCTACAACTGCCATACCTTCTTTGAAACCTACCTATGACTGTCATATTCAGTGTTGTCCATTCTTGATTATGACTGTCATGTTTACCTTGTAATATCACCATTAACTCTCAAGGTCACTACCAAATTTTCAAGGACTCATAGTTTGTTAAAAAGCATATTGTCACTTATCAATCATTGTTATGATTGTCATATCTTGCCTATGGTTTAAACTCTTTAGGGTCTTTCCCATCCTACTCACCTTTTGTACTTCACGAGACTATGATTGACTTCAAAAGGAAAACATTTCTCCTTTTAATATTCTTGAGAATATGAAGAAATGAAGTGTTACCATGTCTATGTGGGACTCTTTGTCTATTCCAGGGCAAAGGGATTTGTTGCAATCTAAATTATGAAATTTGAGTGTGTCATGTGAGCACCCTACTAACCAAGTCAAGGCAGTACTTAGTAATATACCCCAAAAAAATAGTGGACAGCCAAGCAAATAATTCAAGGCACCACCTTTCTACGTGTCATTGATTATAGCAAATAGCCTTGTTCATAATTGCATGATTGATTCAAGGGCTAGTAGTTTTGTCATGCCTAAACAAGTTGTAGATAGGTTGGGTTTGAGATATCAATCTCTTGAAAAAGGGGTAGTTCAACTTGATAGGACAACCATCAATATTGTAGGAGTTATTAAGGACTTAAATCTTAACTTGCATGCATGTCTCAAATTTTCTATTCTACAGGATGTTTATGTGATTGACTTGCCACCTTACTTTTCCCTTTGTCTTTTAAGGGATTTCACTACTAAAATAGGTGGTTATCTATCTTCAAATTGGTCACATATGTTGTTTAGGAAAAGATATGGAACCAAAGTGACTATAAAATCTAAGTCAATAGAAAAAGATCACGTAGAGCCATATATACCTTGTGTTTCCAATGTTAATTGTGTTGGTTTTTACCATGATGAGCATACTGTTGTCCAAGAGCCAAGTACCCAAACTGAGAGTATTCTAGACATTATTTTGGATGAATGGGCAGCTGAAAACATCGAAGTTGATCCAAACAAAAATCTTGAAGAGGTAGGCTTAGGTGTTTACATGATTCATGAGCAAGATTATATCATTCCTAACCTTGAAAATAAGGATGAGCAACAGGATAAACAACAACAAAATGAAGTTTGGAAAATATTTTTTGATGGTTCAAGAAGTAGACATGGGGCTGGTGGGGGTGATATGCTTGTATCTCCACAAGATGAAAAGTATTATTCATCTTTCTTTTTTTTTCTTTTAGCTGTACTAATAATACAACTGAGTATGAAGGTCTTGTACAGGGTTTGGAATGGGAAAGGAAGAGAAAATAAGATGTCTACAAGTGTTTCTAGTGATAGTGAGCTAATTGTAAATCAAGTAAGAGGCTTTCATGTGACCAAAAATGATATGCTTAAGTCCTCTAAACATAGGGTATGGGATATGATAGAGGAATTTGATGCTTTTAATTTGTTGTTTGTACCTAGAAGTCAAAACAAGCATGTTGATAGGTTGGCTACTATAAGTGCCCAATTTGATATTCCAAATGACATTAAAAAGGATAAGGTACAACTGTATGTTAAGGTAGCAGTAAGGCCATCTATTCCTGACAATAATGTCCATTGGAAAGTTTTTGAGAGTGATGAACAAGTGCTTAGTTTTTTGCTTGAGGAAACTAAGTTTTTAGCTAGAAATCAAGAAAAGTTACAACAACAGTATGGTGATCAGATTATTCAGCTAAAATCAAACAAGTTACAAAAGGGTTTGGTCACCTTAGAGTCCATTTTTAGTTTAGATGATCAACTTAAAAAAGGAAAAACCAACATGCATATATATCAAAGAAGAACACTTTGAAGATGTGGAAATTTTTAAAGGTGAGCTTCTTAAGATTAGTAAGATTTATTCTCAAGAGGATAGAGAAGCTTTTGTTTCACTTTGTCAAGAGTTCCATGATATATTTTCTTGGGAATATTTTGATTTGAAAGGATTTGACCCCAATATTTCCCAACAATACCATTGAACTTGATCCAAACAAAAAACTAGTAAGATAAAAACAAAGGCCTTTAAACCCCAAGCTTGAGCCACTCATGAGAAAGGAATTGAATAAGCTAATTGAGGATAATATTATTTTTCCAATCAAACACACCTCATGGGTTTCCAACCTTGTTCCTATTAGGAAGAAAAATGGGGAGATAAGACTTTGTGTGAACTTTAGAGATTTGAATAGGGCCTCGCTCAAAGACCATTACCTGCTTCCCTCTATGGAACAAATTCTACAAGTTGTTGCAGGTTCAAAGAGGTTTTCTCTACTTGATGGATATTTTGGGTATAACCAAGTGCTAGTGAAAGAGGAAGATCAGTACAAAGCAACATTTACCACAAAGTGGGGAACAATGGCTTACAAGAGAATACCCTGTCCAATGCTGGTGCAAATTTCCGAAGGGCAATGGACATGGCTTTTCAAGGGTTAATTTACAAGTTGGTGTTGATTTATCTTGATGACATAACTATATTTTCAAAAAAAGATGATGAACATCTCTCTCATTTAAGGCAAGTGTTTGACAGGTGTAGGGAATATGACTATCCATTAATCCCAAAAAGTGCATCTTTGTTATCCATGAAGGTAAACTCCTTGGACATGTGGTCTCAAAGCATGGAATAACCATTGATCCAGAAAGGGTAAGTGTCAGTCTTGCTCTACCTTTTCCTAGTCATAAGAAGGGACTGCAAAGTTTCCTTGGTAGAATCAATTTCATGAGAAGGTTTATACTAGATGTAGCCAATATTTTGAGACCTCTAACTACAATGTTGAAAAAGAATATGAGTTTCAGTTGGACAAGAGAAGGAAAAAACAGTTTTGAGGTCATTAAAGAAGCATTAACAACAACACCTACATTGGTAAATCCTAACTTTTCCAAAAATTTCATCCTTTATGATTTTGGTAGCATAGATACTATCTTTACTATGTTGGTACAGAAAAATGAAGATGGTTTAGAGCAGCCAATAGCATTTTTAAGTCAAGGTTTATAAGGTTATGAGGAAATATATTCTTTTGTTAAGAAGCATGTACTAGTTGTGATTAGAAGTCTCAAAAAAATTTGTCGTTTGGTTTCTAATAACAAAATTCAGTTGATGGTTGCTCACCCAAGTGTTAAAGAGTTCTTGTTGAGTAAGGATTTGAGTGACAAAATGGTTGGGTGGATCACCAAGGTGATGGAATACGATATGGAAATCAAAGTTACAAAGTTGGTAAGAGGTAAGGAACTATGTGAACAGCTAGTTGTTGGGTTAGAAAATGATGAAGAAACTCAAAAAGAAGCTATCCTCATGACAAATGATGAGCCACAAACTACTGCACCATCATTGGGTACTAGTTGGATCAAGAAATGGTGCATTTTCTTCAAACTGGTGATGTCCAGTTGGCTTGACAAGGCAAAAAGAAGGTATTTTAGATTGCATTCCATTCTATTTGTACTTGTCAATGATGTGCTTTTTAGAAAGGATCATAATGGAGTTTTATTGAGATGCATAGATACTGACCAAGTTGACAAGGTACTCCATGAATTTCATGATGAAACAGCTAGTGGTCACTTTGTTGCAAGGACTACAACTTGGAAAATTATGAGGGTTGGGTACTATTGGCCAAGCCTCTTCAAATATTCCCATGAATGGGCAAGAAAATGTGTCAAATATGCCATGTTTGTAGGAAAGGAAAGACTTCCAGCTCTTCCTTTGCAGCCCATATAGGTCGAACAACCCTTTATGAAATGGGGTATTGATTTCATAGGGGCAATACATCCTCCATCTAGTGATGGTCACAAGTGGATTTTGACTACCATTGATTATTTCACAAGGTGGACGGAGGCTATAACCCTTAAAGAAGAAAATGAGAGTGTTGTTTTGAACTTCTATGAGGAGTTGGTAACAAGGTTTGGAGTTCCCAACTCCATTATTTCAGACAATGCTTTGGCATTCATTGGTACAAGAATTAGTGATTGGGATGTAAAACAAGGTATATTCTTGAGTACTTCATCAAATTATTATCCTCAAGGAAATGGTTTGGTTGAGTCCACTAACAAGAATTTGATCGAGATCATTAAAAGAATCATGGAGGATAACCAAAGAACTTGGCATACCAAGTTAAAATCTGCTCTATGGGTGGATAGAATCACACCTAAAAGGTCCATTGGTAACTCTCCATATGTGTTGGTTTATGGAAAGGAAGCAAGGTTTCCTTTGTCCATTGAACTCCCATCACTTGACATAGTAAATTAGCTTGAGATGTTTGAAGAAGAAGACCCCATGGCAGTTAGATATATATAGTTGTTGGAGCTTGAAGAAGCAAGAAATAAGGCCATGAAAACCATGGAGTTTCACCAAATCCAAGTGAAGAAATATTTTGACAAGAAGGAAACACTAAGGGTGTTGAAGGAAAGAGATGTAGTGCTCAAATGGGATGAGCTTCAAGGTTATCATTAGGCTTTGTCATTAAAACATAATCTTAGATTTAAATATTTATGATGAGTTTTAAAATGTTATGGAAAAGGATGGAGCTTTCTTTAAAAGAGGAAAGGAAAAATTAACATGTTTGGAAGAGCTAGCAAATAAAGGCTTAAGAAAAAAGGAAAAATAAGAAAGGGAAAATAAGCTTTGACTAAGTTTTTGGGTTCCAAAGAAGAAAACTATTTCATTTGCACTCCAACCACATTGCAGAGGAGAACTTTAGGGTTTTCTTGTTCATGGGAATTCAAGGCACGTTAAATATTGAAGAATTTTTCCATTCAAGGCATGTTGTAGTAAAGGGAGATTGAGAAATATCAAGTGTGGAAGGGTTCATGGGAAAAACCCATGTTGCAGATTGAATGAGCTATGTAATGTTGTTGAAGGAGTCCTAGAGGATAAGGATTTAGAGACAAAGATACCACCACATTGCATGAAACAAATAGGAGATATCACCATATTTTAGAGCATTGAAAGAGGATCAGGCATGCAGCAAAGCCATGAGAGCATAGATAAGGTACGTGGAAACAAAGGGGGAAAGTTAGGTCTATCTTTTCTTGCTCCATAAAACCCTCACATTCAATGAGAAATTCCTTGTAATGATTATCTAAGTTATCAAATGTTTATATTGATGTCTTCATTAAGTCTTTTGTAGCTCACCTTAGTATTTTCTTCATTATAGGAACGAATATCATGTTTTAATCCATGCAAATATGTTATGTGTTGTAATGTCTGGAAAGACCTCTAGAAGCCTTTTCAAAACATAGAAACCACTGACCTGCCTCTAAATCTTCATAGACAACAAACAGTGACAAAAAAAACAATGGATAGTCCAAAAGAATATGGCCTTGACAGTTGAAGAAGGGAGGCAATGTGAAGACAACTCGAATGTATGCATGGTTTTTTTATGAGAGCATGTGATCAGGTCAGGTTTTTAAAGAGACAACTCTTGTAATGGCTCCAATGCCATCTATGAGCACAAGGCAGTGTTGCATTAGGTTGTGTGTGAACTTGATACATGGGCTCAAGGGATTGCACATGTCATAATAACTGAATTAGGGAAATGAATCAAGGAAACAAGAGGTGAAGTGCAACACAACATTGATACTTTTGAGAGGATTCCTCAAGGATTTTGGGGAAATCTGCATTAACATGAAAGCTAGAGTTGGGAAAAGGAAAAGTATTTTTGGCAATGATAATAATATCACATGACAGTTGATCATTCAGAGGGTGGTTGCATCATCAAAAGTAGTAGTTTAAGTTAGGATAGGTGAACACCAAGAGAACCAACTTGCTCTAGAGGTTAACTCCCATGTCCTAAACCCACAATCAGGGGAGTTATCCCATGTTTCATTAGTAGGTTGAGTTTTGCAACTCAGCAAGGGTGCACTATTTGGTGATAAACAATTATAATGTATCAAAGTATGCAATAAGAATAAAGTGACCAACATATCAAGAAATAACTCCTCCCATCCTCCAACATGTCCTTCTACCAACACCTCAAAAAATTCAACATTGTGTCAAGTATGATCTCCTAACAACTCCAAATGAGAAGCCTCAACAACACCAAAAACAACGCTCAATCTCTTAGATCAAACAACATATGAATCATGTAAATGCCAACATGGATGTAAGCCTCTCTAACCAAGAAGATCAAACTCAAAGTATCCATTCACAAACCAAGGAAATCAACCCATTAAACATATCCTAAACTCCTCATCAATGAATGATAACATAAACTCAAATGCATAAGGAGATAACCATGCTAAACATCCCTCAAAATGAATCCTCTAAAACTAACTATCTATAGCTCAAGATCCATATCAATGAAAGATAAAGCATCATAAACTCATGCTGAACTATCCTCAAATGAGTCTCCAAAATCAATCACCATGAATCAATTCATTCCCATGAGAAATCAAAGGATGAAACATAACACATCTGAAAGAAATAATGGGAAAATACCTCTTAAATGATAAAATGTTGAGTAGACCAAGAGTGGGGAATGAGAATGCTCCTCCAGGATAACCAAGTTGTCATGACTCACTCCAAGAGCAATATCCTCTATTATTCCATCATGAACTCATGTCCATACCCAGGTGAAAGCTTCTTGATCTTCCTATTGAAACCTCCAAAGAGTAGTTGTCTCAAGAAAATGTCTCGAATCACAAGAGAACTCCAACCATCACCCACGTCTCCATGTATCCATAAGCACCCGTAACCAATCAATGCATGTCAAAATTTAAATGCAACATAGTACCATCATGAAGTAATCAAGGAAATGATCAACGTACTCAATACAAAGAGAACTACCAAGATCAATGTCAAAGTGCCAATTGCAGAATCAGGAACGTATCATGATAACATGATCTAACCACCTCCTCCTAGGAGATCACATGCACCAATGTATACATCCTAGTCTCAAGAGAACATATATCATGCCAAAACTCTAAGCTAGCATCAAGATTAAACCATAACATAATATCAAACACGCTCTAAACCAAGAATCCACATCTCTAATCACATGAAGATAACCATTACTAATGATGCATCCATGTCACTACCAACAACTCCCACTGAACCATGATATTGAGCTACACATGGCATCATGACTACCATCTCCTCAATGAAGATCATCCAGGTCTACACACACAATTGAAATGTCTTTAACATACCAAGTAGAACCAAAATCTCCAAGCCAAGAAGATACATACAACTTCCATCAATCCATCACAAACCAATCCTACACCACCAATTCATCACTATCAAAAGCTCCCAATGAAAGTGTATAGCCAATTAATGTACCAAACTATCATGACATCATGATCAAACCACATGCTATAAGTCTCAACAACTGACTAATCAGGTACTCTAACCATCTATCCTCTCATCCCAAAGCAACATACCGATGCACAAATGACCACAAACAAGGTCAACTAACAAAATTTGCATCAACATTGAACTAATCTCATGGATATAGACAGTCCACACTGAGTCATCCCACTACAAGAGAATGGGTAAACCTGCATAACTTGTGATCAAAACAATAAAGCATACACACTCATCATCACATCAGTAACCTACAAACCAAGATATCAAAGAAAATAATCATGTAGACATCAAGACTCAAACACCAAATCAACCATAGATATGATTTTCCAACCATATCCAAAAATGAGTAACCATAGTCAAGGAACCATACACGCATCAAGAAGATAAGAATAACCTCTCTAATATAAAACAAAATCACCACCAAACAACCATATACATGATCATGGCGTGTCAATACATAGATATACCTACATACCCATGACACCATAACCATAGCTATCATGGTAACTACATTCAACTATCACCCATACAAGACTCCAAGTCTCCACTCGTGTCAACTCATGTCCTCAAAACCAAAAACAACTTGTGTACCATCACCATCAAATTACAACTTTAAAAAACACCTATAAACCTATACCAAGAAGCACCAGACTAATAATTAGTTGTACCATCATAAATATCATATAAAAACATGTACTCCCTTAAGGTTTTGCTTCTTGAATCATCTGGATGCTCATACAATCACACCCCAAAAGTGATCAAAAAAGTAGAAAACTCATCTTGCACCACAAAATGATAAACAATATATGAACCACTATGTAGTACACTGTCCATGCTCTCCAATACCTATTCAAAATTGAAAATATGATTCTATATGCAATAGTTATGCTCAAAACCGTGTAACCGAGCACATCTAACTTTTAGGCCTCAAAAACTTATCAAAACAACAAAATCATGGAACCAAACCTATACCACTACGTAGTGGTCAAAACCAACTTTCTAACAAGTATAAGATGTCAAAAATTTGACATCCTAGGAAAAAGTTATGCATGTTTGAAAAAAGTCCTCCAATTTGACTTATAGGTGGCAACTGGGTGGCCCCCAGGTGGCAGGCTAACGGCCCCACTAATGGTGGTGTTTGATATATCATAATGTTAAAATTAAATAATTATTTAGTTGTGATGCACCTAGGTGGTGTGGTTAATCACACTAGGTAATTATTTGGGGACCACTTTATGTTGTATTATAACATTGTATTATTATTTAATGTGTGGGAGACATGTGATAATAATTTAATATTGGGGAAATATTAAATAAAGTGAAAACTTAGTGCTCAATATTAAATAAGGGATTAGTGGTTTTGTGTTCCCATGGTTTTATGGTACATGGTTTTATCTTACCACTTGGTTGTATTTGTGTGAGCTTGAGTCTATAAAAGTAAGCACATGTATAGTGGTTAAGGTTGGCTAGGTGAGTGGGTTGTCATTATTAAGTCTTTTTGAGGAGTGCATATGTGAAGCATGGCATGGGATGTGTGGATTCATGCTTGGACACATGAGGATGCATTGAGAGGCTTGATGCTTCAAAGGTATTCATTGTAACCCTTGTATTGCTTTATTGTTGAATAATATGATGGAGTATGGATGCTTTTGGAGGCTAGGTTTTTCCTTCTTAAGTGTTCTCCCAAGGTATATCTTGTGTTATCTTGTGGCCTGTCTATTTTATCTATGCATTATGGTTACTTGTATACATGTTTATCTCTCATGGGGTTATGTAGGAAATGGATTAAGAATGTGGGTTGAATGCATTATTTCCTAACAAGTGGTATTAGAGCTTTCATGGTTGATGGGTTTTTGTTATAACCCTAATTTGAGATATTTTTGCAAAGTTTAAGTCATGGCTATGCATGTTAGATTTGATGCATTACAAGATATGAAACACATGTTGTAGGTTTTTGTTTGCATATTTGGGCTTTTGGGTTGTCAAGATTTGGTGGGTTTATTGTAGATCTGAAGTTTTCAAAATATGGGTCAAAAGGGTTTTCTTGGTTTGAGTTTTCATATGAGGGTTTTTAAGAGGAAATTTCATTAATGACCTCTTGAGACAAAACATACCTCATCATTGGATCCAGGAGGCCCAAGACATTAAAATAAACACTTTCGCACTTCACTCTACATCACATCTCACACAAAATATCTACATCACATCTTCACACACTAAATAAACCTTCTATATGTACATGCATCTTCCACAAATAAACATATCATCAATTAGGTTAGCCTAATTAGATGAAACGTGTAACACCATAACTTGTTGGCTCAAAACTCCAACCCACATACCTTACAAAAAAAACCAAAAAGTGTTCTTCACCAAAATAGGTCGATATGAGCTATAATTACTCCCATGATTTTTCTCCTTTCATAATTCAACTTTGCATGACCCCAAAACCCTTAAGTCGACACCACACAACAAAATTAGTGAAGCAACAATTGAATGAACCAATTTTTTATCCATAAATTGACACGTGGACCACCAAATCACTTGCCTCTTGGAGTGCAGACACTTCTGACATCCTCAAACACTTCCTAAAAACCACACAGGATGATAATCATTCACGGTGGAGTGTGGAGCATGTGCCAATATGTACTCTACACCTATAACTCTACTTCTACTAAGCCCGACACTCTGTCATCGACATCTTCAGCTACGAAAGACATGCAACCCTGGAACTTCAAATATAGATACCTTCAATACATACCATTATTACCTCAAAACCACATGACAAGATTCTACAAAGTGGAGCAATTCAAACCATAAATTTTTTGCTCTATTACTTACTTTTCTAGTATGGGACTTAGGTAATTTTCACCAAAACACTTGGTCTTCTTTGGACTCTTCTAGACTATGTACATACAGATGCACCATCACTTCTAAAATGGGTTGTCATCAATTACAACACCATATATCGTCATGCTTATGTTGGCAACAGTTTAAACTACTGAATCACAAACTAAACAGACACTAAATCTAACTCCTAGTACAATGATAAATAATTCATTATTTTAAAGGTGTATGATTGAATCATTAGTTATTGGGACTGGTACCTAACCATTAGACAAGTGAGTCAAATTTTATCAAAAGAAAAATAAATTGAAACCACAAAGAATAATAAGTTTTTCACTTACATACATCAAATACATGGTACCAATAATAGATCAAGCTTAATAATCTATCACAAAATTGCATAAATCTATGTAGGCCAATTTCAAGCTTTGTAATACATTAGAATGTTATCACAATCATCAAATATAGTGTTACACTTGTGCCAACAAATATAGAAAAGAAGAAACCTTATTTGTGACTAGAAGATTCCTCTTCACAAGCACAAACTATCATAGAGATGTTTGGCTACATATAACACACAAATTTAATATTTTTCCAATTTCATGGACCTATGCTACTCCCAAGATAAGTTAGATTGGCATGAGTTGAAACCCTATACTGTTATATCAATATAGTGTTTGAAAACAAAAAATATTCAACCCTTTGTACATTGATGAACTTCCATATATAGCTCTCAAATGGGTTGTAACACAAAGGTGGGAGGTGCCAAGGTGCTTAGAACTCCCAAAAATTTGTAATCGACATGAGAGGTTGAGAAAATCAACTTTAAGCATAAAAAAATTTAGATTGGTACCCTCTAACAAACACCCAAATCTCTTAGGTGTGATATTTCCTTAAACTGTGCCAATAATCATGGTCTAATATGGTTGGTTGTACTCACAAGGCCTAGAGGGAGACACTTCCTTGATTTTCAAATCATCCTCCACATGAATGGTGAATTGGTATGACACACTAGGGCATGGGGAAAGGTCACAAAATAATAGGATACATCCCTTAAGGACCATGTGAATTCATTTTAGTTGTTAAAAAATCTCACCATGGTGGGGAGGTAGGTAGAATAGTGTTTTATGTTAGGATAAGTAGGTTGAAACTAGATTTTAGCATGAAAATTGAAATTTTGATGTCTAGAAGGGCTACTAGACTGGGAAGGACCTAAGGAATTTTGTGCAAGAGTAATTGAGATTTGAGGTACAAAGGAAAGGATGAATAAAAACTTGTTAGTTGGAAAAGAACTACAATGGGGTATCAAGCTAGGAGAGAGAATCGATATCAAGGGTGAGGGAGAACCCATGGGGTGAGTCTAGATGGACTTAGGACTAGGGGACAAGTTGGAGGTGCAAGGTATATAAAGAGGCCCAATATTTGAAGGGAGCTTAGGAGATTAAGGGATGTGGCAAACTATGTATTGGGGATTGATCCTAAAGTATGGGGTTCCCTTAAAAGTCTAGGCTTTAAGGGAAAGGGCAGTGGAGATATGAGTGAGGGTCTTGAGGTTTTAGGGAGTTTTATAACTCTAGGATACAAAACATAGTAAGGATCAAGGCATGGGAGAATCGAGGACATGGAATTATGTTCCAAAGTCCTAGTTCCATTTGGGGGTCTACACCTAGTAGAAAGGGAAGGATGAGGAGAGCTAGGAGGTCCAAGGCACTGGGAAGGACTTGGACCTTGAAACTTAGTCCCTTTATCCAAGGTCCTCTTGAGTACCCATAGCTTGGGGATACACAACATAATAGTTTTTAGAGAGGGTGGACGCTTGGATTTTGGGAGGACTTGGAACCCTGAGACCTAGTGTAGAAGTGCACATGTCCCAAATCCACTTGCAACTCCATCATATAGGAAAATGAAAAGAGCCCAATAGATACACATTCCTTGGAAGTTAGTTGAACACCTAACAACCATAATAGGGGAACCCACTTAGAATTTATTAGATAGATAACTAATGGTGGGTAAATACTTGCAAGATGCACAAAAGTAGGTGAGGACTTAGGATTTTTATGAATTTTGAGACCTAATACTCTAGGTACTAACAATTTATCTAATTGGAGACAAATACCTCTTACAGGTAATGATAATCCAAATCTCTAAGAGAAAAAAATAGTGGAAAAAAGGAGAATGAGACCACACATTTCATCATGATCAAACAAAGGTCGTGACTACACAAAGACATGAGCATCGTAGTATTTATAAGATGTGACATGAAAAAACATGAAAAATAAAAATATATACAAGATAGGACCACTATTAATTACATGAAGTAATGCTTCAAATGTTGACCATGGAGGAGAAACTCCTTCAAATTACCCACCAAATATTTGAGGTTATACACATTGTGACCATATTTCTCAGCAACTTCATATGGCCCAAGCCATAAGAGATCAAACTTCCCATGGCTAGCTTTGTCTTCAAATCTTACATTCCACATGAGGACCAAATCTACAATAGGCAAGTCTCTTTGAAGTAATTTATTGTAAAATGGTTGTTTCCTTATTTTCTTATGTGACAAGGTATTTTCATATGCAATCCTCCTACTTTTATCCAACTCTATTAATTCCATTACTCTACAAATATTGCAACATTTTCATTTCCATTAGCATACTATAATATATAATACATATAGGCAACCCCATGTTGATTTAAATCTTGGCATCCATCACATAAATAAGTTTGAAAGAACTTTTACCAATAACAACCTTGTAAGTCACTCTATTAGCCCATAGTGCATATTGCATCTTGTTGTCCCATATTTTCTCAAGTTCATGTCCAAAATCCTTCTAATGATCTTCATAAGTCTTTTTTTGTCAAGCTCAAATTATCCATTCTATTGGAGGTGATAGAGGGATGAATGAATTAGATCAATACCATACTTTTTGTATAAAATTGAAATATTATGTGATCTAAAACATATGAAATTATCTATACTAATTCTTGTAGGCACACCAAATATAATTGTGATGTTGTTCAATAGAAAAATAATTACCACCTTTGATGTAGCATTAAAATTAAAATTTTCCTCAACTTATTTGGTGAAATAATTGGTAGCCACAATAATCCATTCGTATTCATTACTATACTTTTCTTGAAATTCCCCTATGAGGTCAATTTTTCAATACTAGAAGGGAGCCTCTACCATCATAGATGTAACAGGGAGAGCAGTTGCAAACTTCAACTTCCTTGTAAACCTTTGGTAGGTGTCACATCTTCTCACTATTCCAACCACGTCTTGAATAAAGGGAGGCCACTAGAAACTTTCTCTAAGAATATTATACATATTAATCTTGGCATGGAAATGTATGACACAAATTCCTTGATGGAATTCATCTATTACCTTTCTAGACTATTCTTGGTTAAGGCACTTGAGTAGTAGTCCATTTGGATCTCCCCATATTAAGCTATCATGTACTGGAACATTTTTTTTGGGACTATAGCTTGAGAGTTCTTTTTTGATGCTCTGTCATCCTATAGGTACATTTCATGTTCTAGAGGAAGAAGATGGTATCCTTATACTATGGATCATCCTTTAATGGGAAAAAAACACGTTCACAATCATTATCGATTTATTTACTTCAATCACTTCTAGATTTACATCCATCATGAATTTAGTCAAGAATTGGCCCTTGATTAGCCTCATCATTTGAACCTCAATGTCATATTATTGGTTGATCCATCTACATATTTTTCTTGAGGCTTCTTGTTCAGTGAGGATATCTTTTACTTCTATTTGCAAAACATATGTGGTTGTCTTTCCTCTTATTAGGTATGACCTATAATCCTCAATGACTTTGGCTAGGGCATAAGCATGATTTTCCATTATTGAATATTTAATTTTTACCCCTTAAATTTTTTATTGAAAAATGTAATAGGCTACTCATACCCATCCTTATTCTTTTGGAGCAACACAACATCAATAGTATGGTAGGAAGGAAATGAGAAAATCTAGAAGGGTTTAGAATAATCTAGACTTACCAAGACCAATTATTCTTTGATGTCTTCCTTGCTCCTCACAAATGCCTTAGTAGGCTTGTCACTCCACATGACTAATTACTCCTTCAACATCTTAGAGATTGCTTCAGTATTTTTAGTGAAGCTTGGTACAAACCTCCTTAAGAAGCTTATCTACTTGAAGAAGGATTGCAATCCCTTGACTTTGGTAGGCTTGGGGATAAGAGATTAATTTGAATATTTTTGGATTAATCCTTACTCCACCCTTAGACATAATGTGTCCCAATAGCTCACATTATTCTATGCCAATTATATACCTTTTAGGATTCAAGGAAATCCCATATTCAAAATGTTATTTAAATATCTACTCCAGCTTCTTGTAATGATCTTTTTTATCCTTGGAGTAGGTTGTAAGGTCATATGGATAGACCACCATGATTTTATCAATGAGGCCTACAAATGTAACCTACATGGCTCTCTAAAAAATTGACCCTACATCCTTCAGCCCAAATTATATTCTCACGTATACATAATACCACAAGGAGTTGTGAATATCATCTTGTGTAATTTTGATTCCTTGACCACCACCTTGTTATACCTTGAGAACCCATCCATCATGGACATTAGTTCAAATCCAATTTGACCCTCTATAATAGGTGATCCATGCTAGGGAGAAGGTAATTATCCTTAAGGGACTTGACATTAAGATTATTGAAGTCCACACATAATCTTTTATCCACAATATTCTTGTTGACTGGAACAATATTAGATACCCACTTTGAATGCTTTATTTATTTGATGATTCTCCCCTCCTTAAGATTCATTAATTAATTTTTCTTCTTAAGGGAAAGAGTGGGATTAATTGGCCTTAACTTTTGGAGGAAAGTTTTTACACCAAGATGCAGAGGAATCATATATTAAGGTAAATCTCCTCTATATTCTTTCAATTCATCATGACAAAGCAAAAAATCTCTTGAATATTTTTATCAATGCTATTAACATTCTTATCTTGAATAGATTTAGCATTTTATTGATGCAAACCATTTTAGGTTTAGCCTTAATACCAATATTTACACCTATAGTGTCATAAATTTTCACCTTTGACAATTTCACACTATATCCCCCCCTAAATTATTGAGCCTAATTGACCCCCTAATTTATTAAATCATGCATTTCAAGGCCTATTTTTATCGTTTTCTAAAAAATTGCAAGCATAGAACAAATGCATTTATTTAATGTGTTTCCATCAACACCTAAATCCCCAAAAAATAGGGCTAGGAGTGGGATGCCCTTGGGCAGCTTTGTTCCCCTATTTTGTCAGGCTCAAAATTTGAATATGTCAGCATCAACATTTTTAACATTTGAGATTCAAGTTGTAAATTTTGGCTACCGAGATCTAATTTACGAGAAATTGAATAAATTCCTATAAATACCTAGTTATTGCATCATTTGAAATCTAACAAGAAATACCTAGCACTAACAAGCAAGAGGTGAACATTAAGAGCATGTCAAGAGAAAAATTGTAGTGATTCATTGCAACAATTCAAGATCCAAACATCATGTCAAATCCTATGTGAGTTTATGTATGTTCGTGTTATCATTGTTTGTGAAGGCTAACCCTTGTTATAGGTCTCCAAGAAATTCAAGCAGTCAAGCAAGCAAGATCCAATACCTTGAGGTGATGTGCATAACTTCAATCCTTCAAGGAAGCCATTGAAGGGTGGTGAGTTACAATACTTTGTTGATTCATCATTCCTTCCTATCATTTATCATTTCTATCATTGTCATTTCCATTGTGGAAGTGGAAACACTAACACAGGGTTTGACTAAGGCAAACCCCTAAATGGCACAACATTTCTTCTCTCTTTGAATGTGCAGGTTTTAGGTTTGAAGAGGATTGAAGGAAGTGTAAAGACTATTTTTCCATTGTTGTATTCAAAGCCCTACACCTTGTCAACTCACGAAAACTCACCTACAAAATTATTTGATGGTGATCTAACAATTTTACAAGCAGAAATGAGAGTCTCAAATCTGACATTAGAGGACTATGAAAATAGATCCAGGACACCCCTACAAGAATAGATACGCCCTTGGGCACCTATGTCCTCATATTTTGACTAATACCAAATTTATATGATAGGTAAACAACACTCTACCCTTCCTAGATCTACTTGTAAATCTCCATTATAGTCTATCAATTATCAAAATCTTGTAATTTTCATATTAGGGTACATAGTCTAATTAGGTTAATTAAAAAAAATCAATTTCAATATATTTCCAAGGCTCAAAAAGATGCAGATCGAGGTCCGATTGGCTCACTTTCATGGTTGAAATTCAATATAATCACCTTGTTGATCTCCATATTAATGAAACTTTAGAAAAAGATTACAACCCCCACAAATTAACCCTAGGTTTTATACATTAAACATAGGGTTATATTTTTCTTTGTTTCAACACCTTCAATGTTTTGTTCATCAATTCACTATTTTTTTTATTTTTTAACGATCAACACCATCAAACATTTTTCTAATTCCACTTCCCCTTTGGGAAATTTATTGGTCTTAAGCTAAACTGCCTCATTTCCAAACAAAATCTCTTTTCCATCATCAAGCTCAACCATTGGTTTCCAATCAATCATTTTCCTATCAAATTCATCCACATAGTTCATAAATTTATAAATTTGTTGATTATCATTAAACACTTGTAAGTTGCAAATATTATTAGGTCTACTAGGTCTTGTGAGGATATTTATGCTATATTGATAGTGTGAGGGAATCAAATTCAAGTCAAAATTCAATGACTCAATAGCTAAAACATCAACAATAACATATTCTAACCTATCAATCCAATCTAAACCAACCACATCAAATAGTTTGATAGTGTCCCACATAACATTTTTATACAATTTCAACTATTAATCCTTAGTTGCATGAACACCCTTTTCCTATTGAGTTATCAAATTTGAATCTCCAAGGATTCTTATGCACTTAATCCCATGCCTGCAAATAAAATTCAATCCCAATAATAGAGCCTCATACTTTACAATATTGTTAGTAGATTTGAATGTTAGCTTAAATACATATTAGAAGGATCTAACATTGAACAAAACAATAAAAACACTAGCCCCTAAACCATCTTTAGAATAACCACCATGAAAGAGTTTGTAGTAGTACTGGAGAGGGTAGGAGACTTGCAACCTCATGAATTTTGTATTCATAATATCCAATAAAGTGATTATGTCCTACATTGATATAATGCAATTCATTGACAATTTTGTATCTATCCTTAAAAATATTTGCATAGATTTTTTTCTCTATGTAGCTTGAGTTATTTTCCTTGCGACTAAATGGTAGTATAAGATAGATATTTTTTTATACTACCACCCATTGCGGTATCCTATTTCCTAGAAATTATTATACTTCACTTGGGCCCTAGACAGTTAACAATGATTATGCCCATTAAGAAAGATTTATTCAAGTATGCAACCAACTAAACTTCCACATTAAACAACACCAATGACATTCACCACTTTGGGATCTATGAAAAAAAATTTACCATAGGATTAAAATACCCTTAGTCTTAGCTCATTCATGACTATAAGGGGCATGACATTAGTTGAAGCACCAAATTATAACATATAGTTGTGAATGAGCCAATTATTTATTATCAACATGGTGTAAAATAGGTCAAAATTATACTAATGGAAAATAAAGGAGTGTCCTAGATATACTCCAGTGGGTTCTTCATTATCCTTAGAATTTGGAGCATCATTAAGAAAAATGGTAGGTTGATTGGGCTATTTTATATCATTGAAGTATGACAACACCTTTTCCCTATGTTCAAGGATTCTAAGGAGTTCCCCTATTGGCATTGATATTCTAACTTGGTTCATGACATGTCATAAATATAGGGTAGTAATTAGGTAGGGGTATAACACGTGGAACAATGATATAATTAACATTAGGAATATAAGGCATGACCAATCCATAAGGCACATAATCCTTACCTCTTGCGTCTTGTTCTTTATTTTTTGTTTCATTTTTCATTGGTCGAGAATGATTTTGCTACAACTTAATGACTAGACGTCACCCCTTTGAAGCATCATTCACACTAAAATATGTTGCATCTTAATTACCTTTTAGAATATAATTCCTCTTGGTTATTTTTTGTTACACTTTATTTTAATTCTTCTTCACTATCCCATTTATAGGATAGCATTCATAGCTCCATCTTTATCTTATGCTTGCCCTTTCTAAATCTAGTTCACCTCCTCTTGGTATTACAATTTTTGAATTATACTTTGGGAGGACTTGCATAATTCATAGTTGATACCCATCCTAAGAATGTATCCTTATAACACTAGTAAGGATTATTTTATCCTTGTCTAGTGGTATACCACCCTTGTATTTATACCTCATGATTTCCCTCAGATGTTTATAATCATGAATAGATAACTCATATTATCTTGGATCAATAATTTTATTATATTGGAAAACTTGATCAATATTAGATCTTGATCAAAATATTCATAATCTTTTTCATCCATAGATCCATATATGAATGCATCCAATTGATCAATTTAATCATGACAATACTTGACATATTCATCCCCTTATAGAAGTTCTTCATCTTTTCCATTAGCTAGAGCATCCATATAGTCTATCAAATCATGAGGGATATAGAAGATATCACACCACATAAGTGTGTCTTGATAATGCACATTATACCCTCAAATAGGGTCTGGAGTCACCTTACCTTGTTTCTTAAAATTCCTTTACCTAGGAGCATCTTGTATGTCATGGTGTTGTGGCCTTTTGGACCAATCGTAGTTATAGTCCTATTATGCAAAAAATGACCCTCATTAAAATGAGTTGTGTTATTTGGAGATGGAAACCCCTTTCATTCCTTGCTACCTTGTATGCCAAATCCTTTATCACATGCATCAATTTATCCAAATTTTCATCAATATTAAGTGACTTTCTTGGAGCTTTTATGTTAGTTTGAGATGTATTAACATCTACCCTCTTGATGTGTTTACTAGATACCCTCATATTACTCTCAATATTGATGATAATAACATATGCTTCTTTGAAATTCTATAATTTTTTAGCTCTAAGGTAGTGCCCAATCTTGGCATCAAATATACCATAGAATAAAACAAGAAACATAAAGCCATTAAGCCTTAGATTCATTAGCACCTTCCTTATTGTCATGATTACTACTATTAAACTCTACCACTAATTCATTCACAAATGTCTTGATGGTTTTGAGCTCGTGGATGATAAACTTTGGGTCAATTATGTCCCCATACTGCAATCTAAAAATTCTCATGACCTTCTCCCATGTGCCAATACTGTCATCTGGGAGACTCCCAAATAACTCCTTTACACTTTCCTATAAGGACTATACAAATAATTTCATCATTACATCCTCATCCTCTATCCCATATTTGTCCATGAAATTGACAAATTTTCAAATATTCCCTTCTTCTATTATAGCATTATTACCCTAAAATCCTAGTATATTTCCCCTTATCCATTTGGAGTCATATTAGAGAAAATAGGAACACTAAAGAAGTATAATAGTCTATACCAATCAATTTTGAGAGGCTACCTAACTAGAGAAAATCTTTGAGAGAAAATTTTGACTTACGGCCTCATATTCATCAAATTATTATCCCATTGATCCACATAATGATCATGAATATTTTGATAGTTAATTAGGGCATCATGCTTGATAAGTGGTTAAACATGAACTATGATTATGCTAATCCTAATATAATCATCGAGTATTTTCTTCCAATTTTTCCTACTATATTTGTATTTAAGCTTCAATTTCTCTTTTCCTATTTCTAAGATGATCTATCAAATCAATTCTCTCATCTACCTCAATTTCTCTTCTTTCATTTTTTGACTGTATAAGTATATCATCAACATCAAGAAAAGTTAGTTCTTATTCTTGCTTTAATCTATGAGAGGAAGTATGGGAACTATGATGTAGACCTCCCTTTTGATTTCACACTCATGGAGGTGGAGGAAGATTCATGTCTACATCTCAATATGTAACTCATGAGATAAATTTATATTTATTAGTCCATGTTCTCGATCCTTGGGTGAGGCATAAATATACCTAAGGGTTTGAGATCCACTAGTATAACCCTATTATTTGTTGTGTCATATAATGTATACTGATAATGGTCTTTAAATCAAGAATTGTATCTCCTTTACTAGATGTACCAACTAGTACTGAATCAAGGAGGATTGACATAGATGGCTTGCCCAAAGATTTTGTTTTCCATTGGACCTGTTATTTTTTGTATTAGTTGAAATATCCTCACATCATTGTTGATATTTGGGCTATTGTCATCTCTCCATTATTAAAAACTTTTCTTTTCAATATGACTATTATTTAGTTTCCAACAAAGTTGCCACTCTCCAACTAGGAGAGATACACTTTCCTTATTGGTATTTTTTTGAAAGTACCAACCAAGGACACTTGCCTTCCTAGTTGCACTTGATAATGATTTTCTAAGGTTTTCAAAAAATAAACATATTTATTAGGATCCATGGTAACAACACCAACTGGTACTTCCCAAAATTGTTGCTCCAAAATCCTATAACGTATTTTAGCCTCAAGGTTAGGGGGTTTCATTCACAAGGATAAAGTAAAAGTTTATCAATATTTTATGGAGGATTCAAGGCTAATGGTGAGAGTGGGTAGCCTCTCTTATACTTTGTGTTCATAAAGGATTAGGAGGGTGTTCCTAAAGTGATGAAGGGTACTCCCCTTACAAATCTGAAATCAAACACACTCAAAGAGACTTGCAATATGGCTACAATATGCCATTAAATTTCAGATTTAAAGAAAGAAAATCAGCATAATTCTTATTTTCTTAAATCATAAAATGGTTACATCAAGTTGAAGCTCATGGGCTTCCTTACAATCTAGGCTTCAAACATACAAAAATCTGCAACATAATGTCTTTAACATTCTAGCATCATTCTGATAGCATCTAGGTATGCAACCATAACTTCTCCAAAAGCCCCCTTTCTCCAAATGAGCAAGCATCATTATATAGAAATTACATGAGAATAAACCACCATTGGTTTCTCAAAACAACCTCCATAAACTGCCTAGAATTCCAACACCCAACTTGAGGAGAGATAAGAAAATAAAATATAAAATAATTTATTGCCTTCACCAGCTTCACATGGGTGTCTAACTTTTGGCCAATCATCTTGGTCAATCAAGACATCTTCTTTGACTCTCAATAGCCCCAACAATTCCAAATACAGTCATGCAACAACATGCAAAGATTGTGGCACACACATGCAATTATATGCAAGGAATGCAATTGAACATGCAAGCACATGCACCCCAAATGGTCCCCACCAAGAATGTGGACACCCAAGAGGAGTATCTTCCCAATTTTGCATTAAAAAATATTCATAAAGAGATAATTCCCACTAAAATTACAATTACAATATCATCCTGAGGGAAATTACAAAGTTGCAAATCAAAATATTTATTCACCTAGCATCTAAGCCCTTATTGAAAATAAACCAATTAAAATAACAATATTTTTGGTGATGCAAGATGGCTAGTACCCCTAGATGCTCCTGCATCAAACACCTGAGGTAGGAATTTTTTTGTGAATATGGATTCACAAAATGGAGTTGAGTGGTTGTACCACCCTTTTGGATTGCAAGATATCCTCAGCAAACTCCGTTATTGAAATTGGTACCTGTAATTGATTCTTCTTTCTCCTCTTCCAACACTTAACTGGAACAAGCTTCCTTCTCTGACAACTTTTCTCTTCACTAAACCTCCTAAATGTGGAATCAATTTCACCATAAATCGAACACCTCCTCCAAGTGTATACTACACTCCCCTCTAATCTTGTGGGATTCAACCCACCATAGTCCAACCACCTCCACCAAATTGCACTTGCACTAAACTCTACAATACCACACAAACCCTTCTCTACATACCATACATCACTAGAAAAATCTTCCTAAACTAACCCATCCATAACTTGTAAATAATCATCATTATAAAATTTAATAAAATAAGATTTACTATTCTCTTTTGCTGCAACCTCATCACACTCACATCCTTCTTTAGAATAATATTCTGAAAAAATAAAATTTACCTTGGTTCCATTCACTACTACAACTTCAACCTTGTCTTGAATATGATATGTCACTATTTTTATGCCTTTAGAAATACATATTACCACTGTAAACTGATCTTCCACATTCAAAGCAACATTAGAATAATAATCCTGAGATTCATCATCCATATTCTCTAGCAAATAATTAGGCTCTCTAACCAAGGAATCTTCATCTTCAATACTTTCAAACAAAGAATCATTGGAAAACTCCTCTTTTACCTTCACCTCTTGTTCCTCAATTTCAACCTTCTCAAATTGATTCATTGTTGCATAAAATTTATCCATTTCTACATTCTTAACCTCATCAAAACATACATTAAAATCTGATTTTACCTCATTGCCTTTTGTTGCAACTTTCACTGTTGCGATTCTTTATTCGTTGTCACTCATCATATCACTCAAACACAAATCATATTTGGTTCTAACCTCATCAAATTTTGATGTTCCTCTTTTCCTTACTGTTGCAATAAAATCTTGAGCTTCCTCATATCTATCTATCCCATTCATATCATTCACATGCAAACCAAAAGCATTGATGAACTTACAAAATACAATATTTACCTTTTCTTTAACTGCTGCAACTTGGTTTTCCTCTTCTTCAATGTCCTCCATTGCACTCAACTATTTATTTTCTGCTGCAACCTCTATAATTTCATCCTTCATGTCTTCCAATAGACATTCCTTAGCTTCAAGTTCATCAATTTCTTTGTATTCATCATCTTCTTCTTCCTCTATACCACATGCATGACACCCTATTGCATCTTCTTTCTTTCTTGCAATCAAAATATGATTAGAAGGATAATAAAAATTACCTTCAACTCTTCTCTTTTCTTTTTTTCTCCTTTCAATCTCTTCTAGATTAATTCATCCACTTGCTTCTACATTTCTATCATCCCAACTCTTATTTCTTCTTGCTCTATCTAATTTTCTCAAGTCCAGGAATCCTCAAAATCCATCCAATGACAAAAGTCATTTTCTTCTTTCTCTTTTCCATTTTCAAGGCCTCACTAAGCCTCAACACAAATCTTCAAATCCTCAAGTTTTACTAATGTAAAATTCCTCCTTCAGCAATCTGTTTACAAAACCCTAATTCAATATTCACCAATATTATTGTAAATCATCTCCTTTGGTGATATGTTTACAACCATGGGAACCTTAGTTCCTCAAACCCTCTAAAAATTTCTTCTTGCAGGTTGCACATCCATCTACAAACAAAATCCACACACTCTCCACCCTTAGGTCCTAGTGGAAACTGCCTCCAATTGACGCTTCTACCTGCACTCTCAGGAACTCCTGCTCTGATACCACTGATGAAGGGGACTCCCCTTAAAAATTTGAAATCAAACACACACAAAGAGACTTGAAAGATGGTTACAATAATCCATTAAATTTTAGATTTAAAGAAAGAAAATCAGCAACATTCTTATTTGCTTAAATCATAAAATGATTACATCAAACTGAAGTTCACGGGCTTCCTTACAATCTGGGCTTCATGCATACAAAAATCTACAATATAATGTCTTCAAAATTTTGGCATCATTCTAAGAGAATTATTTGCCTCCTATAATGATTTTACAGCTAAGCCCTTGCAACATGGATTTACATTGGACGGATAATTTGAATAGCTATCACCGCATCATGAAGATTGCATTTAACTTACAACCCAGGGATGTAGGCTTGAGATTCAGCACAGTGTGTCGCACTAGAATCCATAGAAGCGCGTTCGTTCACAACTAAGAAAGACATAATCTTTGAAAGTAAATTGCTAGAGGCGGAAGAGTAAATTTCTTGGAAGAAATAAGTGTTAAGTTTGAAACCAACAACTATACTAAGTTGAAATGCATGAAGAAATGAAAATCTGAGCAAGCGGACAAAGAAACTACTTTGTCTTTGGCTACAGGAATAGTCACATAATGGAATTCTAGTGGCTGGGGAATAGCCAGTTGATTCAACTAGTTGTTGAACATAAAGTACTAACTAAACTAGGGGATGGAATACTCACCAAATTTTTGGATGATGTTCCTTAAAAATGTACACGCACCGGTCACGAAATTATAACTTCATTTTATTCATTGGAAAGCATAAGTTCGTCAGCAACAACTATATTACTAAAAACTAAGAATACGAGAGTACATCATCAGATTAATCCAACCTTTTGAGAAGAACTGAGTCTTATTTATAGGAAGAAAACTACTAACTAACTACCTAGCAAGGTTAACTCCAACAGATTAGGAGGATGCCGCTTTTGGGAAAGCATAAAAGTGGAAAGGAGGTTATGCATGCGTGGAATCTTGCTCAAGCATGTTTTCCTTAACACGGATCTAGCACAACAGTAACTCCTATATTCGCTCAACAAACTATTAAGACCATTTACAAGGCAGTTACAATTTTTTATTTAAACTAGGAATCTCCCTCCATTGAGAGTCTTCCCTCCATTAACCTTTGAATGATCACCTTGTTGACCTTTATGGCAAACGACCAACTGGCATAATCTTCCTTAATTTTGTAGGCTCTAATTATATCTGCATAACAATATTAGTATGCACAACAATTGCATATTTGTAACTATCTTAAAGTGACATTCATTAATCCACATGTAAAATTAGCATAGATAGTTCATATAGCATATCAATTTCATTTAAAGGTTACAAAAATAAACTCATACCCAATGTCTATGGTTTTGAGGAAATATCATAAAAAGGTCATCATCCAAGTATCAAAGTTTATGACAACAACAACAAATGGATAATAAACTCTATTAAAATTGAGCCATAAACTGGACTCATCAAGCATCTGGGTATGCAACCACAACTTCTCCAAAAGTCCCCTTTCTCCAAATGAGCAAGCATCATTATATAGAAATTGTGTGAGAAGAAACCACCATTGGTTTCTCAAAACAACCTCCATAAACCACCTAGAATTCCAATGCCCAACTTGAGGAGAGATAAGAAATAAAATATAAAATAATTCATTGCCTTCACCAACTTCACATGGGTACCTAACTTTTGACCAATCTTCTTGGTCAATCAAGACACCTTCTTTGGCTCTTGGTGACCCCGACGGCTCCAAATATGGTCATACAACAACATGCAAAGATTGTGGCACAAACATGCAATTACATGGAAGGAATGCAATTGAACATGCAATCACATGCACCCCAAATGGTCCCCACCAAGAATTTGGATGCCCAAGAGGAGTATTTTCCCATTTTTTCCTTAAAAAATATTCATAAATGGATAATTCCCACTAAAATTATAATTAAAATATCATTCCAAGGGAAATTACAAAGGTGCAAATCAAAATATTTATTCACCTAGCCTCTAAGCCCTTATTGAAAATAAACCAATTGAAATAACAATATTTTTGGTGATGCAAGAATGCTAGTACTCCTAGATGCTCTTGCATCAGACACTCAAGGTAGAAATTGTTTTGTGAATATGGATCAGTTCAGTCGGTTATGCCAGTAATTTCAGGTGGCGGGTCCCGTTTACTTTCGGGGAGATTTGGCATTTTAAACCCTCACAAATAGCGCATTTTGACGCATAAAACGATTTTGCTTAACTTCCCAGAAACCACAAAACCGCTGCATGCCGCATCGCTGGCGAAATCTTCCTGAACTAACCCATCCATAACTTGTAAATCATCATCATTATCAAATTTAATAAAATATGATTTACTATTCTCTTTTGCTGCAACCTCATCACACTCACATCCTTCTTTAGAATAATATTTTGAAAAATTAAAATTTACCTTGGTTCCATTCACTACTACAACTTCAACCTTGTCTTGAATATGATATGTCACTATTTTTATGCCTTTAGAAATACATATTGCCACTACAAACTGATCTTCCACATTCAAAGCAACGTTAGAACAATAATCCTGAGATTCATCATCCATATTCTCTAACAAATAATTAGGCTCTCTAACCAAGGAATCTTCATCTTCAATACTTTCAAACAAAGAATCATTGGAAAACTCCTCTTTTACCTTCACCTCTTGTTCCTCAATTTCAACCTTCTCAAATTGATTCATTGTTGCATAAAGTGTATAAATTTCTACATTCTTACCCTCATCAAAACATACATTAAAATCTGATTTTACCTCATTGCCTTCTGCTGCAACTTTCATTGTTAAGATTCTTTATTTGTTGTCACTCATCATATCACTCAAACACAAATAAGATTTGGTTCTAACCTCATCAAATTTTGATGTTCCTCTTTTCCTTACTGTTGCAACAAAATTTTGAGCTCCTCATATCTATCCACCCCATTCATATCATTCACATGCAAACCAAAATTATCAATGAACTTACAAAATGCAAGTTTTACCTTTTCTTTAACTATTGCAACTTGGTTTTCCTCTTCTTCAATGTCCTCCATTGCACTCAACTCTTTTATTGCTGCTGCAACCTTTGTAATTTCATCCTTCATGTCTTCCAATAGACATTCCTCAATTTCAGGTTCATCAATTTCTTCTTGTTCATCCGCTTCTTCTTCCTTTGTGCCACATGCATGACACCCTGTTGCATCTTCTTTCTTTCCTACAATCAAAATATCTAGAAGGATAATAAAAATTACCTTCAACTCTTCTCTTTTCTTTTTTTCTCCTTTCATTCTCTTCTCTTAATTCATCCACTTGCTTTTGCAATTCTATCATCCCAACTCTTATTTCTTCTTGCTCTCTCTCTCTCTCTCTAATTCTCTCTCTGATTTTCTCAAGTCCAAGAATCCTCACAATCCATCCAATGACAAAATTCATTTTCTTCTTTCTCTTTTCCATTTTCAAGTCCTCACAAATCCTCAACACACATCTTCAAATCCTCAAGTTTTATTAATGTAAACTGCCTCCTTCGGCGATCTATTTACAAAACCCTCTTTCAATATTCACCAATATTATTGTGAATTGCCTACTTTGTCGATCGGTTTACAACCATGGGAACCTCAGTTCCTTAAACCCTCTCAAAATTTCTTCTTGTAGGTTTCACATCCATCTACAAACAAAATCCACACACTCTCCACCCTCAAGTCCTAGTGCAAACTGCCTCCAATTGATGCTTCTACTTGCACTCTCAAGAACTCCCGCTTTGATACCACTAATGAAGGAGACTCCCCTTACAAATATAAAATCAAACACACACAAAGAGACTTGTAAGATGGCTGCAATATGCCATTAAATTTCAAATAAGAAAGAAAATCAACAACATTCTTATTTGCTTAAATCATAAAATGATTACATCAAATTGAAGCTCATGGGCTTCCTTACAATCTGGGCTTCATACATACAAAAATATGCAACATAATGTCTTCAAAATTCTGGCATCATTTCGACAACATCTGGGTATGCAACCACAACTTCTCCAAAATCCCCCTTTCTCCAAATGAGCAAGCATCATTATATAGAAATTGTGTGAGAAGAAACCACCATTGGTTTCTCAAAACAACCTCCATAAACCACCTAGAATTCCAATGCCCAACTTGAGGAGAGATAAGAAAATAAAATATAAAATAATTCATTGTCTTCACCAACTTCACATGGGCACTTAACTTTTGGCCAATCATCTTGTTCAATCAAGTTCTTTGACTCTTGGTGGCCCCGACGACTCCAAATGTGATCATGCAACAACATGCAAAGATTTTGGCACAAACATGCAATTACATGGAAAGCATGCGATTGAACATGCAATCACTTGCACCCCAAATGGTCCCCACCAAGAATTTGGATGCCCAAGAGGAGTATTTTCCCAATTTTTCCTTAAAAAATATTCATAAATGCATAATTCCCACTAAAATTACAATTGCATATCATCCCAAGGGAAATTACAAAGTTGCAAATCTAAATATTTGTTCACCTAGCCTCTAAGCCCTTATTGAAAATAAACCAATTAAAATAATACTATTTTTGGTAATGCAAGATTGCTAGTACCCCTAGATGCTCCTACATCATAAAGGAAACGTTAATAATATTTAAAATAACTAAAAATATAGCAAAGTGCTACCACAATAATGTGTCCCACTTTTGGGACATCCTAATATTTGTCTGAAGTCACATATTTTTAAAAAAAATTAATGAGTTAATCCTTGATGGGTTCCATCTAAAGGGTTTTAATTGAATAGGATAATACCCCCTTATATCAAAACCCCAAGGATAGAACCCCTCTAGTCTTAAATCATACTAACAATGAAGTCTCCTTTGCACCTATCAAAATGTTGACAAAAAATCACTTTTACTTTACCTTTTGAGGGATCAAATAAAGTCACTTATAAATTATGTTTTTTAAGTATGTATCCCTTATTATAAATTTTCCAAAATGTATAATTTTGAATATTGTTTATTTATTATTATATTTTTTTTTATTTCTTGTGAATGTAGGTTTTTCACCAAACATTAAGGTATTTGTTTCACACACACGGAAAAATAGAAAAATTGAGAAAAAAATTCTTAAAAATATTTGTAGATCCTAGGTATTTATGTCCCTATTTCAAGAAAAAAATAAAATAAAATGTCAATACATACAAAATAGATTATGTGTTACGGCATACACCTATGTCCAAATTATAATTACTCTAACATTGAAACTTAATAAAAAAAAATGGAACAAAAATTATGAAAAAATATCCATGCACTAAATATTAATGTTCAACATCTATATTTTTAAAATTATAATTTTATCCTTTCTATAAAAAAATTATGCATTACGACATAAACATCGCTTTGTAAAAATGTTGTTTACTATAAAAAACAAACTATTAAAAGTTACGTAAAAAAATTCATAATTTGCTTTTAATTTTTTTTTTAAATGTATTAGAATATATACACAAATCCTCACAAATCAATAGTTCACATCATCTCCAAATTATTAATGGTTTAGTTGATATAAGTTTCATAAAGTGAAAGTTTGGTGAAAAATGTTGATTTCAATGTCCTACTTTGGCCAAAAAGTGGGACATAGTATTGTGGATTGACCCAACATGAATGCAACAAAGGAAGCTATACCCAATGTATGTATAACCCCTATTATTATTGCTAGGTCAAAGACAAAATAATTACATAAGATCCCTTATATAGTTGATATGGTTATCATTGAAGAGAATGAAAGATGTGGGGTGTAAGGGGATGATTCACGAATGATTATATGATAAAGCTAATGAATGATACTTCTATGTTTAAACTATTAAATCACAAACTACATAGATATTAAATCTAGCTCCTACTCGAATGATGAATGATTTTTTCTTTTAGAGGTGCATTATCAAATCATCAGTTCTTAGGAATGATGGCTATCTGCTGGAAAATAAATTCAAAGTTTATCAAAATAAAAGAAAAATGAAACCATAAAGAATAATGAGTTGTACACTTACATCAAATACATGATATCAATGAATGAGAATGATTAACAATCTATCATTGAACTACATAAATCCATGCATAATATGAAAGAGACCATTACAATATTTTCAATGCATTATAATGTTTTTGATTAGGGGTAAAGCAGGTTTTGATGGGACCCGAAACCCATTACAGACCGGTTTTGATGGGATTCGTAACCCAATCAAGCAAAGCATGCTACATACATAATTAGACACATACAAAAAAACATCCCAACAACAACAACAACTAAAAAAACAAGACTCCACAAGCTGCATTATAAAATAAGACAAGGGACCAAGATCCCTATACAACTAGGAAACTGGGACCTAGAACCCTTAGGTAAAGAAAGAAACCGTCTGCATCAGCCAGACATCAGCAAACCAACCACTCAGAGAAGACACCACTGAGCCAAGAGAGATAGTCATCTTAATGGTGTAAAACACCATCAAGGCCCAAAAAAAAAACACCAACAACTCCAAAAACCCCACCTCAAAAGGGGATCCTGATGGAACCCCTGAAATTCTTTTTTTTGGTTCCATTCCTAAGCTCTACAAATTTCAATCAATTGCAAATGTCTGGACGTAGGGTTTTGCTCAATGATATTGCCTTGGGATTTTTCTATCAAAATCTCACCCAAGAAACCCTTAAAACAAAACCCTTGCCAATATTATGATCTATTGTTGACCTCTTATCACCCGTCTTTGGTCATCCTAAAACATCTTGAGTCATTTGAGCTCATGGAATTACCGACTCCTCATGCCTAGGTCTGATATTCTTTATTTTATAAGGTTGATCGATTAACCTTTTTGGCCTTTACATCCTTTGAAAATAATATGTTTCAAGTTGTTTAAGGCCTTTTATACGTCGTCCTAGGTGGTCCCCTTTTCTCACAAGTTTTGAGCACATGCTTAATACTTCACTTAAGTCATGTCTATCGCTTCCATTTATCGCTCATCGCAAATATATTTTGAAATGCAAATTTGCATTAGTGATGAGCGATGAGTAGTATTTCCCTTCGTTTCACGTATCGTAGATGGCTTTGAGAACTCTTGTTTCAAATCTACGATGCGCGATATGCCAATTTCTTTTTGTATCATTGGGATCTCTTTTATCGCTAATTGTTTGTGAGTTTTATAAAAGAAATTAGCAATGTGCAATGGCCTTTGATGCTTTTGTGTTTCCTCCTATTGCTCATCGTGGATTCATCCCAAGTTTTGATTTTTGAATTATCGATGAGCAATAACCTCAGGGTTCTTTGTATATCTTTCCATCGCTCATCGCGGATAGCTATGTGACTATCTTGATCAAATTGGTGATGAGAGATGAGGTCACCAGTCAATATGAGCCATTGCTATTCTAAAAGGGGGTATATGAGCGATATGTTGGTGACCATTGATTTCAAAGGATGATGTGCGTGGCTTGTTTTGGTCATGTCGCTTTTTTTCATCCATTGTTGATATGGTTTTGAATTTGAAACATAAATCAGCGATGTGCGATGCAGGGTGAAGATCTCCAAAGGGGAAAATGATCCGATGGTCCAAGTTTCATTGCACCAAATCTCTCATCGTTGATTAAATTTTGAAAGGGTGGGGAAAATTCGCAACACACGGTGTGATGTTTTCAAGGAATTTCCTCTTTAAATGCAAGCTCTTTGTACTTCACCGATATAAATGAAAAGGCATGGACCAAGGTGGCGATGCATGATAATTTTCAGATTAAGATGACTAATGAAGTTAGAGGAAAACGTGGTAGCTTTCTGAGTTGGTATCGTCGTTTTGAGGCAAGTTGTAAAAGCCAAAAATGATGCTCGAGGATCGCCATTGATAGTGTTTTAAATCCAAAAAGATCGACTATCCAAATTCAAAGTCGATTGGCTAAGTTGTTAGCTCGGTCGCATGAAGTTCTCTTCAATGTTTAATTGCTACACGCTTTGAATTGTCTACTTAATGCAGATTGCCTATCGTTTCATCTCACCATTTGCAGTCTTCATGAATTAAGAAGTGTGAGCCAGAGTGGAAGTGTGCGAGCCTTGGGTTTTTAATTGCAAAATTATTGAAGTGGGTATCCCGGTGAGTTGTTCTTTCATATGAGCTCTATTTGATTCATGCATTTGTTTGTTTGGCAGTTTCATTCTTCTAGGGTGGTGAGAGTTTCAATTGCCTATTTTTGTGGGTTTTCTTTTTTGTAAGTTCATTTCAAGAGCCTAAACTAGTGAGCCTTCTTATAATTGAAAGTTTGCTAGTCTTCACCCTGTGTCTTGTGAAAATGGGTAAGTTGTGTGTGTCTCTTCAACCAACGATGATTTCCAAGAGACTTAGTGTGTTTGAATTTCAAGAGGATATGTCTATGGGCGAGCAAGAAGTCCTTGGGACTTCTACAACACCAATGGGTAGGAGAAATGCCTGTGGAAAAAATAAGAAGACTATTGTCAAAAGCACATATAATTTAAGAAGCATGACCATTTCAGAAGAATTGGTCAAGTTTAAAGGGAAGGAATCAGCTGAGCCTGTGAAGAAGGAAAAGAAGAGAAACAAGTATCATAAGGCCTACCTGGGGAGACTCAATTCTCTCATTGTGATTTCAGACAACCCTTCGGAGGATGGAGGTGATACTGACCTAGAGTATGACCATTATCTTCTTTCCCTGGCGTCGTATGAAGACTCTGACGAGGAAGGAGTGATGGCTCCTCTAGTTTCATCACGAACAAGAAGTGGACGAGCATACTCTGATACTGATGACTCAAAGTAGCGTCCCCACCCTATTTTTGTTTTTGATGACACCATTTCCACTGCATCAAGATTGTTCCCTTCAACATTTTCATGGATTTTTATCTTTAATGTTGATGTGGAAATCTTTTTGGCTGGTGTAATGGAGAGGTGTTGGACTCCTTAACTTTGTTGGAAAATATGCCTTTTCCAGGTAGTATATATATTTTTTCTTTGGCTACTAAGGGAGAATCTTATTTTGTCAACAAGGACAGGTTGTTTTGGCACTACTGCAGCAATGAACTACACCTTTTGGAAGGCTGGCCAATCTGCTTCAATCGAATTATGTGGAGTTTTTTGTCTTTTACTCTCCCCTGCTCTGAAATGATTATGTATAACCGTCTGGGAGGTTTCTAAATTTGAAATGAAATGTGTGTGAAATGAAATGTAATTATAATTGTACTGAAGGAGTTTTTACGATAGCAGTAGTTATAAATGAAAATACTAGTTCCGAAACATATTCTTTCCTATGTAATTTTCTTCCTTATTATGCATGAAATGGTTAATGGTCTTTTCATTTGTCTTCAATTGTTTTAATTGAATGATTGATTTCATTTCCGCTTCAATTCAAATGATTGACTAAATGCTAAAGTTAGGTCCCTGATTTGTAAGGAAAGAGCATAGGATTGATAAGTAGTCATGTTTAAGGCATAGTGAGTTGAGTACCGTAATGCAGTATATCAATAGTCCATTAATTATTGGTTCAATTTTCTAAATTATTATTGGTTATTATAAGCATGACTCCATTTCCCAATGGACAAGGCACTAGTATTTTCATTTGGTTATTTTAAAGGATAAATGAGTTAGTTATTCACTTGACTGAGGGCTTGAAATGAGGATGAAAATCATTTAAAAAAATTTCAATTACAATGTACCAATCTGAAATACCCTTTTATTCCTTGCAATAGATAGTAACTTGTTTAAAGGTCGGAAAAACCTTTGATGAATGATGTCTATTTGCATTCATAGGAATCTATCTATGTGTAGAAATGTTCTTGACCAAATGAATATCATATGAGCATAATTAGGATTACCCTCCTGGGTTTCACTGAGCCCAAAGTGAAGAAGTAAGGACCTCAAAATCTTTACTTGTGTGTTGGCCAATCCTTACCCTTGCTAATTATTGAATTTTGGCAGATTCATAGGTAAGTGATAAGATTAAGTTTGGTTCATAAAAAATAACCAATAGATCCAACATAACACTGAGTCACAACAACGATCATGCAGTAGCAACCAGCCTGAAATGCTAACTCCAACTCCACCTTAATAGGAGGGAGCTCCCCTCTATAGGAGAGGAAGATATGAGAGCCCAAACCTCCAAAGCCTTCAGTCATCTGCCCACACAAGCTCCACCTCGATAGGAACAAGCAGACAAGGAAATAACTCTCCACCAAATCTACAACAACCAGATTAGAGTCCACAATCGCAGGAGCCTTCAACCAACACAAAAAATCAGCCTTCAAAGGATAGAAAATTCCCTTCATAAGAGTAAGCTTCACCATCTTAGGGAGGATCATGACCCAAAAGTTACACAACTTCACAACAAAGAATACAACAACATATCTTATAATCTATGAAGAATGAGGAACCCAAAAAGTAATAATAAACCCCTTCAACATGTTCAACTTCAAAAACCAGGGGCGCCAAGCCACAATAGAGAGGCTTCCTTCCATAACCAAAGCAAACACCTCCCTCTTCAATGCATTAGAATGTTGCCACATTCATCAAATCAAGTATTACAATTGTGCCAACAAATGTGGAAAAGAAGAAACCCTAGCTACAACTAGAACATTTCTTTAGATACATACAAACTATCATGGAGAAATTATACTATAGATAACACTTAAAAATTTAATATCTTTCTAATTTTATAGCCATTTTTCTCCCAAAATAAGATGAATAGGGATGCATTGAAACACTAGACCATTTTGGCACCATGGTGACTAAAAACAACAAATGATCAACCCTTTTAATATGGAATGAACTTATATATCTCTTAAGTGGGTCATATCATAGGGGCAAGAGGTGTCGAGGCTCTAGGAACTCCTAAAAATCAACAAGAAATGTGAGAGATCAAGAAAATCAACATTAAACATGAAAATATTTATATTGGTGCCCTCCAACAAACACCCAAAATTCTTGTGTAATATTTCCTTGAATTGTGCTTGTGATTGTGATTTAAGATAGTTGGCTATACTTACAAGGAATGAAGGGATATACTTCATTGATTTGTAAATTTACCTCCACATTAATAGAAAATTGGTTTGTAACATGTTAGGGAATGAGGTGAGCTCACAAAATAGCGAGAGGCATCCCTAGGGACTACATAAATTTATTATCGTTATTGTGGGGAGGTAGGTAGAATAGTGTGCTACATTAAGGTTACTAGGTTGAAATTGACTTTCAATGTGAAGCTTGAAGTTTTAGTGCTTGTTAGGGGTTTTGATTTGAGAAGGATCTAAGGACTTGTGTGCAAGAGGAATCAAGAACTTTGGGGGTAGAAGGAAGGAGGAACTACAAACTTGGAAATCATAAAATAATTGGGCCGGGGTATTAAGTCAGGAGAGAGAGTTGAGATTAGACGTGATTGAAGGAGAACTTGTGGGGATCAAGAGTTTGGATGAACTTAGGATTGGGGGGACAAGTTGGAGGTGCAAAGTTTTTGTGGAGGACTAAGATCCAAAGGGAGCTTGGGAGATTAGGGTTCAAGGTGGACTTGTCACTAGGGATTAGTGCCAAAGTTTGGGGTTCCATCATAAGTTTTGACTTTAGGGGAAAAGGAAATGGATATGGGAGAAAGGGCCTAGGTCCTAGGGTTCTAATGAGTTTTAGAACTCTAACACATAAAATATAGTAAGAACAAGGGTGTGGGGGGAACCAAAGACTTGGAACAATGTTCCAAAGTCCTAGTTCCATTTGGGGCCTTGCACCCAGTTGAAAGGAAAGGATAGGAAGAACTAGTGGGGATAAGGGCATTAGGAAGGACTTGGACCTCATGACCTAGTCCCTTAGTCCAAGGTCCTCCTGAGTACCCATAGCCCAGGGAAATAGAACAAAACAAACTATGAAGAGGGTGTTAAACTTGAAAGTTAAACCACATTGCTCCCAAAAATCACTTGCAACCAAAACACCTATCACATGGAGAGAAAATTAATTGATTGTGCTATATAACCTTGAGAATTGAATTCATCCAAAAAATAAACTGAATAGGATTCTCAATTATGGACTAATGGATTGGATAGTTACAATGATGAATAATGAATCCTTATAATAAGGAAAAAAAAAAAAAACCCTAGATGAAACCTAGGGCCAAAATTAAATTAGATCATGACAATTATCCTCATCCTATACATTGATACAACAAAGTGCATGATCTAAAAATAAAAAAGCACTCTCCTAAGTTTAGTTTAAGTGTAATAAAATAAAAGGGGGACCTCATTAATTATTGATTGATAATTAATTAATTAGGTGATTTTTCTTATTTTACTGTAATAGATGGGAGTTGGGTTTAATGAAAACTTGGAACCCTAAGACCCAGTGTAGAAGTGCACAAGTCCCCAATCCACTTATAAGCTCATAACTTGGGAAAATGACAAGGGCTCAACAGATAGACATGCATGTATTTGAGGTTAATTGAACACCTTGCAACCACAAATAGGGGAACCCTGTTAGGATTTCTTAGATTGATAATTAATGATGGGTGACTAGGTCAAGTACACAAAATTAGGCAACCATAGGACTTTTATGAATTTCGAGGCCTACAACTCTTGTCACTAACACATCTAATCAAAGAAGAGAACCCTTACGAAGAGAACATTACTAGTTCACACATGATTGACATGATAAACAATGTGGCAAGAAAATTATCGATGAGCAAGGAGGATAAACCCCAACCAATCAAATCAAGATAGATTGTGACCCTTGTTTCAAGAACAAATCCCCACTCGGTGATTGAGGCACATGAGAACTATAAAAAGGAGAAAAAACCCTAAGGGGAGAGTAACATGAATGGCCATAGAGGGAGATATAATGCTCTAAGATATATAGATAGATAAGTAATATGAATGTAGTTTATAACTAATAGATAATATAATTAAATTTTAACTTTGATTACTCTTGATAGAATAGTGTATTACTAAGAATTATAAAAAGTAGTTTAAATATAATAGAACATGTTTTTATGCCAACATCTCTATATTAAGTGTGCTTGATAATATGTTTGATGACAACCATCTCTATTAAATATAATATACTTAAATATAGTTAAACTTATTCAAATGACTACTAACAATACCTAATCCTTTCACATGATAACACTACAATTCTTATTTTGCATTAGCATTCTCTAACAACTTAGGGAATGTTATGATGCATATGAGCTCTTATGTTCCTTTAACATTTGAGTGATGGGCCTATGTAGTGTTTCCCTCCTATTTGGGGTGGCCATTAGTGTGCATATGATGAAAGTATGGTTACAAACACACCTACATCACAAAATACTCTAAGACACATGTGACATCAAGAAATTGACGTAGACTTCAAAATGCTTCTTTGTTTATTTCTACAAACCCATTTATAAATTAAGAATTAGATATTTAGCATTAATAAAAGGATTTGAAGGTCTATGACAATTTACAAAATAAATTCAAAGAAGTTCCTAATTCAATATAAGTTGCTTGTGTGTTTTGTGAATTTATCTTATTAATTAATAAATATAAATAAATAAAATTATTAAAAGTAATTACTCTTGAAAATCTCTCATATTAGATGATAATTGACCATTGAAATTTCAATTACTTAGATGCTTAGTGCACATATTGGTGAAAATTGTACATGCATGTCATTTCCCATTTAGTTTTGCACATATTTTGAGGTAATGTCTTAGTACACATAAATAGTGACAAATGACATGATCTTGTATGAACTTAACCTCATTCCCCTAGCCTCTTTATCCATTTATGCACACAAATATCCCTAAACACCTAACCTTGCCCTATCTGTTTACATAGTCACTCTTATACATTCACCTTATCTACCTATCTATCACACCCATTTATACACCTACCTCCATTTAGTCCTTTATCACCTAGTTTTGATCATTATCCCATTCCAAGAGAAGTCTACAATCACAAGGATGACCCTACAGTCACTAACTTTCTCTTCCAAATTTAAAATTCGACATTCAAAATTCATTGGTTGTTTCTCTTTACTCTTCCACTTTGTTGCACAATTTGATGATGTGTACTAGCATTTAAATAAACTCAATGCATTGATTCTAATCATCTACTTAAGTATTAAAAAAACACCATTTTAGAGCATTGTAGTAATCAAAAGTGACATATTTTGATTTGGTACATTAAAAAGAATGAATAATCTATATACTTAGGCACTTGCCAATTGCATTTAATATTGTTTAATTTTTTAGGGTTGATATGGGAGAATTTTCCTCCTTATTGTTGGGAATAGGATGTCATTTAATTGCAATCCTAAAGATATTTCATGTATCTCCTAAGTCCTTGGAAAGTGTTCCCCAACACTAGGATTAGAAAGAGATTAAATTTGAATGAAATGAGCATGTAAATTGACATTTGTGATTATTCCTAAATGATAGGAACATGTGGGGATGTCCAAGAAGAGCTCCTACAAGATAGGAGCACATGGGGCACCCACATGGAAGGTGGAAACCACCTTGCTTCAGTTAACTGTTTGGAGGATTGATAACACTTTAGTAATGCATGTTTTGATCCTAGAAATTAGGGATTGATATTTACATGAGTGGAGTGGCACTATCAGTTTAGTTTAGTTTAGTTATGGTTCAATTATCTTTAGTTGCATGTAGTTATTTTGAGTTGAATGCTAGTTGAATTGAGTTGACTTGAGTTGCATGACTAATGACTTTAGTTGCATGACATATAACAAGTGGATACTTTCAGTTAAGTGGGGATGATCAATCATGCATAATGTTTGCATGAATTAGTGGAGAGATGTATTTTAGTTAACTAAGATTGACTTGGGTCCACCTTGGGCGCCCAAGTTGGCATCTTTCAGTTAACACCTTTTGCATGAGAAGATATTTACAAGGCCCAGTCAAGTGGGCACATTCTTGGGCGCCAACTTTGAGGTGAAGTTTGCAAGATATTTTCTTGACCAAAGTTCAGTTAAGTGTTCAGTTTTGGGTGCCTAAATTGAGGAAGACTTTGGTTTGAATTCAAATTACATTGTGGAACTCTACTTGCCCAATCTAAGAGTATATTTTTGTGAGGAGATTTATGCTCTTGTATTGTACAACTCTTATGAGTTTACATGCTCATTAATTATCTATTAATTGCATCAAGTGTATGAGAGTTCCATGAGAGTTTATTGTAGGTTGTGAAGAAGGATTGTTGAAGGCAAGGAAGCATATCAATCAAGGATTGATACAGTATTATTGCAATCTTATTCTAAGGTTAAATAATACAAGCATTATTGATTCTGGTGGAGTTTTTTCCCAAAAAATTTTCTCCATGTATATGTTGTGTCACTTCTATCTCCTTGTCTCATTCTTCTACAATCTTATGTCTCTTTCTACAATTGGTAAAATTGAACTAAATAGATTAATCATACACAAAGAATTGTGACAAAGAACACTTAATTAGATCTACAGTCTCATAGTTTTACAAGTTTTAAGCTATAATATTACCTTCATTTTCAACACTTATGACTAATTGATAGCCCTTAAATATTTTTAAATACCATCTCTTGTCCCCATACACTTGGAAGAGTAAAGCAAGTCACATATTGTGTGAAGTTGCAAAGTAGAACGCTATTGATTACCAAGATGAATCAAGACCTCAATTACAAATTCAAACTAGTAATTTATCTTGAATTCATGATCTTGTCTTCTAATAAAACATAAATCTAGTTTAGACTTCTAGGTAGTTTGATAATAAAGAGACATTGTTTCCAAGTTTGACACTAGACAAATTTAAAAATCTCATCCATTTGATCTTTCGATTATCAAACTATCATTATCCCTCTCAAAAAAATCTTAAATACTTAATACCATTTACTACACTTAATTATCAACACATTATATTTAATTAATCTAAACTAGTTATATTTATTTAATTAACTTAAATTAATCTAAAAATATTTTCCTTTTCACTTAAAAAATATATTTGCATTATTATCCCTAAACCCACCCTCTTCGAAATATCTATCCAACATACTTTATACATATTTTATAAAAAAAATAACTAATTAAAATAAATTTAAACCATGTGTTTTTAAATTTTAAATACGTGGAAGACATTCCCTATATGAAATGGACGACTTGCTTTTTGAAATCAATGGTTGAGAATTGAGGAGAAGGATGCAAGACCATGGAATTAATCTCAACCGTCATTTGTATTTTTATTTTTAAAATGATTTAACAATTTTAAAAAAAGGCTTTTTATTTTAAAAAACAAAGAAAAGAAAAGAAGATGATAAGATTGAAATGAAAAATAGAATTATATTTTATTAATATTTCAATTCTAATAACTTTTTTTTAAAATTTTTAAAATGATTTAGCAATTTAAAAATTGGCTTTTGTTTTAAAATAGAATTATATTTTATTAATATTTCAATTCTAATAAATTTAAAATTAGTTTTACTTTTTTATTTAATTTTTTTTTTTGATACACAAGTTTGTTTTATATATTAAATAAAAAAAAAGAAGTACAATCATCTGCAAATGCAGGAAAAGCTTTTGCCATTAATTACCAGCAAACCCATCCCTACCATCAATACCAGAAAACCACCCAGAAGATGGCCAAAACGAGACCCAGCCAACCAAAAACAGGAGACCCCTCCATCCAGAAACCACCACCCTGCCATCAAAGCCAACTACCAACCCAAAAGGCCATAAAGGTTCGGCCCCGACCTTGAACATACAAGTCCCAGTCACCCAAAATTCCCATGCTGGCCATAAAAGACCAAAATTATAAACCCCGAGACTAAAAGATGCCATTGGACCATAGAGATAAACTCTAAAACTACCAGAACCAACATCTATATAAAGGCATTCACATAAAATTATTTAAGACAACAAAATCTTCAAAGACTTTTACCCACTCGACATCACCCACGACCATCAGGCTGAAGAATTTCTTCAGGAATTTGATGGCCACCGCCACCACCATCTTATGTCTGCTCAACGCTGGACCGCTCAAGTCAAGAAGAAACGGGAAAAGCTTTACGGCCTCGTCCGAACCTCGTCTAAACCTCGAATAACTGCAAAGTCACTCGGCCTTGGAACACCTCTGCCCTCCACAACAAAGCTCAACACCTCATTTACCCCTCCCACTAGATCCTTGTGAAACATCTTAACCAACAACATTTTAGCCCCGACCTTGGACTCACCGTTGTCCAGAAGAGAGGCCAAAAACCGGGAGATGTGAAGATTGTCCCTACCGAACTCCTTGTTAGCCAAATGACCAACTCCCAGGATCTTTTTTGTCAACACCAAGACTAACGGGTCCTTGTTTGTGAGAATCTACTTCAGACGTTGGTCTTTAACTTCTCTGAAGGAGGCTTGTCTAGCTGAAGATTTCAGAGAGATTGGCATGTCCACCCCAAACTTCGCCACGCCATCCATGAAAACTTCGATGACAAAGTGAGAACGCTTCGCCATGAACACCACCACCAGAACAAATGAATTCCGCTACTAAAATCACCACTAACCGATATAATCAACACAAACGAATGGAATTAAGGGGATGAATTACCCACTAAAACTTTACAATTCGATTATTGCCATGTACTAACCCGTCGCCATCTTTACTAATGACTTCCTTCCACACGTTCCACATTTAATTTGCATTAATCGACCTTCAGAGAATGATGCCTACGACATCCTCGAGCTTTGGGAAGAGAGTTGTCGCCTCCATCACATGACCAACCTCCAAGTCACCCTCTTCTGCGTCCCCCTTAGCCCCTTCCTTTTCACCACCTCAACGCCCAGCTGGCCTTCCTAGCACGTCAGTGCAGAGATGAGAAAAAGAAAGGAGGGAGGGGGAGCCTACCCAACCTCCCACTTTTTTATTTAATTATTTATTAACTTAATAAGTTTATTATTTATTATTAATATTTTTATTAATATTTGCATTTTGATATATTTAATTTTGCATTTATTTTATGCTATTTTAATTTTTAATTTAGAATTAAGTTTTAAATTCATTTTAATTATTCATGTCTTCTTATGAAATTACAAAAAATAATTAATTATTAAAATTAATTTAATTTAAAATAATCGTCTTATTAAAATTTTAATTATTGTAGAATAATTATATTTTAAATTTGTATTTCAATTTATATAATAAAATAAATTTAAAACTTAAAATCTAAATTAAAAGTTAGAGAGAGAGAAACTAACTTTCGATCAATCATTTTGTGGGAACAATCCAAGGATAATATGCATCCCTAAGGAGTTATGCTGAGGGTAGCATGCCATTTGATTTAGGATATGATAATTCACCTTTAAGACATGTCTTTAGTGTACCCATTGCACACTTGAAGAAAATAGATAAAGAGAAAAGAGAGTAAGAGAGAAGGGAGATGGAGATAAAGATAAGATATAGAGAGGCAAAGGGAGAAAAGAGAGAATATATATATATAGAGAGAGAGAGGGGTAGAGATAGGGAGATATATATAGAGAGAGATAGGGAGAGATGGGAAGAGAGAGAAAACTCTTTATATCTTTGTCTCCCTCTCCCTCTCTATGTTTCTCATTATCTCTCAATCTCTCTTGCTCTCTCTCCCCTATTTCTCTCTATATTTGTCTTCCCTTCTATATTTATTTATTTTCCCCTCTATCTCTTTCCCTCTCCCTATCTCTCTCCCTCACTCTCTTTTTCTATACCTATTTGTCTCTTGCCTAACTCCCCCCTCTCTCTCCATCTCTCCTTCTTTATCTCTCTACCTCTCTCTATATATGCCTTCATATCTCCTTTTCTATCCCTTCATCTCCCCCTCTCTCATTGTCTCTCTCTTTCTCTCCCTCTTTCTATCTCTATTCCTTCCTCTCCCTCTTTTTTTCTCCTTCCATCTCCCCCTTTCTCTCCCTCTCTATATAGTAATCCTTATCTCTGTCTCCATCTCCATCTCCATGTATATCTCTATCTTTCTCTCTATCTCTCTCCTCTATCTCTATCTCCTTACCTCTTCCTGCATCCCTCTCTTCCCCTATCTTTCTCAATATATGTATCTCTCTCTCTCCCCCTCTTTTAATCTCTATATCTCCCTATCACTCCCTCTTTATATATCTCTCTACTTCTCTATCTTCTCTATTTCTCTCCCTCTCTCTCCCTTCCTCCCTATCTAGTTATATATAGATCTCTTCCCCTCTCTATCTTTATTTCCATTTCTCTCTTACTCACACACACTCCCTTTTTCCCCCTCCCTATCTTTATCTTTATATCTATCTCTCATTCACACACACACACTCCCTATTTCTCCCTCCCTATCTCTATCTCTATCTCCCCCCTCTCTATCTCTCTCCTTCTCTCTATCACTTGTCTCTATCATCTCCTTTATCTCTTACTCTTGCCCCCTTTATCTCTATCTTCCTATCTCTCCCTCTTTCTATCCTTGTCTCTTCCTCTCTCTCCCTCTCCCTCTCCCTATCACTCCCTCTTTCTATATCTCTCTACTTCTCTCTCCTCTCTCTATTTCTCTCCCCATCTCTCTCTCGCTCACTCCCTACCTATCCCCCTATATATCTCTTTATATCTACCTCTCTCCCATTTCTCTTCCCATATATGTCTATCTTTTTTTCTCTTACCATATATCTTTCTCTCCCTCTCTCTATCTCCCCCTATTTCTCTCTCCCTCTCTCTGTTGCTATTTTTCTACCTCTTCTTCTCTCTATTTTCCTATCTCTCTATTTCTCTCCCTCTCTCCCTCTCCCTATATCTCCTTATATCTCTCTTTCACTCTATCTCACCATCTATATATCTCTATATCTCTCTCTCTCTCTACCTCTCCCTTTTTCGTTGTATATTTGTCTCTTTTTTTCTCTCTCTCCCTCTACCCATCCATCTCTCCCCCTTTCCCTCTTCTTAGACCTCTATATCTATATCTCTTTGCCTCTCTATCTCTCTCTCTCTATACCTATCTCGTTATCTCTCCATCTCTCCCTACTCCTATACCTCTCCTCTCTACTTCTCTATATATATATCACTTTCTATTTTTATTTTTATCTTTCTATCTCTCCCTCTCTCTATATGTATCTCTTCCATCTCTATCTATCCCTCTATCCTCTCTCTCTCCATCTCTCCCTCTCCTCTCCATACTCCTCTCCTTCTCCATATCCATATCCATCTCCATCTCTATCTCTATATTCCTCTCTATCTCTATCTCCTTACCCCCTCTCTCTCGCACACTCTTCCCATCTCTATCTCTCACTGTTTATATCCCTATATCTCCCTCTCTCTTTATTGCAAACATAGCATGACTCTCTTGATAATGAAGCTTAATTATCTTTCCGATTTAGAGGTTTTGTTTCAATTATGTCTAGATCCCTATAAATGGATGCATACTTGATTTGAAACTATCACTTTCTTCATTGAGACCTTTATTGCACAAACAACATCTTTACTAAATGACCTACCAAGTGACCCCACATTCTCTTCAAATGTATGCCAAAAAAAATAAAAATATAATGTATGCCAAATTTTATTTTATTTATTTTATTGAAGAAAAGGACTTTATTAACATAATCAGAAATTACATACTGTTACACCAGCAAAGCCAATACAGCAGCAAATTTTGCTGTTACGAGTGCAAAACCATGTCATACCACAAAAAAAAATGACCTTCCACACTTTCGGCGTACGCATTGCACACAAAGGTGCGATTGCTAGTTAATTTCATTTTCATTTCATTATTAGTTTAATAAAGTTGCATCCAATATGTTGGACAGACACCGGCCTCTCTTCTTGCTTTAAAATGTACACACGCTAAAACAGAGAGCATTGGCAGGCAGTGAAGTCAATGGAGTAGAATTATAACCTATTCCATACCGAGGTATCCAGACGAGGTAAAATTGCAGAAATATATGTGGTGATAACTTATCTCCGTAAACTATTCTGCTGCACGGCATACGGAATGGAAACTGCACTTTTCTCTCCATCCTCCCTTTTCACCAATGACGAAGAAGATGAACTCTCAGGTACTATTGCATCACTAGATGTCTATCTTTATTCAATCGCCTGGTGTATGAAATCTATCTTGAATACTTTGTATTTTTATTTTGACGCAGCAGGCTCAGATTCCGAGAAGTCACAAACAAATGCATTTGTGGAGAGAGAGCACTCATTTCCAGGAATGGTATGTCTGTAAGACCTCATATAATAATCTCGTGTATTTAAAGAAATCAAGTACAACAATCATCTTCTTCTTCTTTTTCCTTTTCTAGATAAAATTGCAGTATCCTGATCTTAGGTTGCTTTGAGGAAATGGTATAATTATATTTCCTATTCAAGAAAGTTTACATTTTCTGAGTTAATAGGCATCGTAAGGTGATTTTAGGTCATAACCTCATAGATGTATGAAGTCCCATTCGTCCAATAATCAACTTTACCTTTACATTATGTAGTACTATATATATTATTTAAAATTGCACCTATATAAGCTTCGACTCATTGACCACATTTGTGTTATATCAAACCCTGCACATTCACAACTTAATCATCTGTAATGGCATAAGCACTTTTTCAAGCTCTGGGGCTTTCACATGTCATACCCACAATGGGCGGAGCGTGGTTGACTATGTCATTGGTTCACAAAGCATTATACCAAGGGTAAAAGAGTTGGAAATAGGGAGTTGTCCTATAGAATTAAAATCTGATCATAGCCCTATTTATATAAAGCTTAGTATGAAAGACAATGTCCAGCAAAAAGCCTATACGCAGCCATACAAAAGGGGCAACCTTCAAGACAAAATTCTTATAACTGACGAGAATCAGAACACATTTAAAAGAATGCTGGAAAAACAGTTAAAGGAAATAAAAAATGTTAGCAGCCCAACTAAAAATCAAAGCATTATAGACAGCGACAAACTGATGACAATCATGCACAAGGCTCTCATAGATTGCAAAAAGGCTAAGGGTAGAAGAGGCTCCAAAAATAGCTTTCCAGCGAATCCATGGTACGACGAAGAGTGTAAGGTGGCTAAAAGGAGGCTGAAAATACCTGGCTGCGAACAAATAAACAAAAAATTGTATGAAAAATTAGTAAGATCAAAAAAAGAGGAATACATGATAGTAAGAAGGAGGGAGCTAATCTTTCTTGGGAAACACAATCCAAAGGATTTTTGGAGAGAATTGCAGCAGACTAGAGGTACTACAGAAAATAATATTACGGACATTCAATGGCTAGAATACGCAAAAAAGTTGTATGAAAGAGACCAAGAAAGAACACACCCTCCGATAATTAATTCTAATGATAAGCTCTTCTCCACAAAGGATATCAAGGGTGGTATTAAAGCTTTGGCGGTGGGCAAGGCTCGAGATATTGATGGGTTACAAGCTGAATACTTGAAATGGGGATTAGAGCTCTTGGCACCACATATCAAAAAGATTTTCAATAGGGTCATTCAACATGGTTTCCCAACAAACTGGACCACGAGTGTTGTTATCCCTCTCCACAAGAGTGGAGATGTCAACAACCCGTCAAACTATCGCACCATAATGATTAACCCTCTTTTTGGGAAGCTCTTTGGGAGCATGGTGGAGCGAAGAATCAGTCGTTGGGCTGAGAAGGAGGGTAAGAGGGCGAAAGGGCAAGCAGGTTTCAGACCAAAACATTCTACTATTGACCACTGCATTACCCTCAGGCACATGGTTGAAAAAGTTTGGGATAAACAGGGTGGCGAGGTTTTCTGTTGCTTCGTTGACTTCAAAAAGGCTTTCGATACTGTCCCTAGAAATAAACTTTGGGACAGAATGGAACAACTTGGGATTCCAGTAAAATATAGGGCTGCTGTCCACAGGCTTTATGAGCAGGTGGGGGCCAAAATTAGAACAAAGGCAGGTCTTTCTGAGTGCTTTGGGAGTGACATTGGAGTCAAGCAGGGCTGCCCTTTGTCCCCTACTTTATTCGGGCTATACATAGACAAGTTAGAAGAATGGTTGGACAAACGGGGAGGTGATGGTGTTCTTTTGGCCACTTATGTGATCAAGTTGTTGTTGTATGCGGATGATCTTACTTTAATGGCAAATTCTGAAAATAGTCTTCAAGAGCACCTAAAAGCTTTGGAACTTTTCTGTCAAGATGTGGGGATGCAGGTCAACATCAGCAAGACCAAGGTCATGATATTTACGTTGAAAAGAGCCAAAAAACAAATAAATTTTGAGTTTGAGGGAAACACTTTGCAGGTGGTGAATGAATACAAATATTTGGGACTAGATTTTTGTAACAATCTCAATTGGGAGGCGTGTAGGACGAAAAGAATTCAAGGGGGTTGGAAAGCTCTTTACCTACTCCAAAATAGATGTAGGTCAGCTGAGCTATGGGATTGGAGAACAAAAAAAAAGCTTTTTGGGCTGCTTGTTACCCCGGTGGTTCTTTATGGTTGCGAAGTTTGGGGCAGCAGCACGTCAGCTGTAAAATGGAAACAAATAGAAAGACTTCAAAAACACTTAATCACAAGTAATTTCAAAATAAAAAATACGGTCCCTTATGAGATTGTTTTAGCTGAAGCTGGGGCCTTTCCAATGGAAATGGCAGCATTAATTCGCTTATTAGGCTATTTGCAAAGAATAGAGAATATGGAAGAGCATCGTTGGCCCAAAATTGTGGTGGAAGAAGAATTAACTAGAAGGAAGAACACGTGGATGAAACAAAATGTCAAGTGGATGGGAAAATGGGGGATCAACATACAAGAGTGTCCAAGCAAAAAAGTCGAGATGAAAAGGTATGTAAAAGAGAAAGTCAAAAACACCATGTGGTTGAAGCAACTTGGCCGGAAGAGTGAGCACTATGTTCTGCATTTTAATCCTACTTGTGATCATGAACAAAAATTTTACATAGGGGCAGATATAAAATGGAAGGCTAAAATGTTGATAGCTCAATTGAGAACTAGCTCGCATCGTTTGAGATGCGAAACAGGCAGATGGAAAATACCCAAAGAGGGGTGGTCGGATAGAATCTGTTGTTTCTGCACTTCGGGTTTAGTGGAGACAGAGTGGCACTACGTTATGGAGTGCCAAGCTTATGAGGACATCCGATATTGTTACTCAGATTTGTTAAAAGTCAAATCATTAGCGGCTTTGTTTGAAGAGGAAAAGATTGATAAAACAGCAAGTTACTTGACCAAAATTCACAGTAGAAGAAACAAAATCAGCAAAGAGATTGAAAACAACAGCAAGTAGTTTGGTGCAGCGGTTTTGTTGTTTTGGCAAAGGCGGTTTTCCGGTTTTTATCTCTTGGGTCCCATAGACTGGCTGGTCTCGCGGACGTAATTAAAATCATTCATTCATTCATTCATTCGTTTTAGCTGAGGTACAGATTTGGAAAAGTACATTCTATCAGAGAAACCCCGTGACAAGAAAAATTAATAAGGGGATACTTTGTTGATCCAATGAATATGTATGGAATGAGCTAGTTACGCTCGAGAAGGCACATTTCCTGGCATTGCTTAAATAAAGTGCTACTCTCCTCCCCTGCACTTAATATTTTCTTGTAACTTGAACTTTGGTTGAGTTGATCAAAATCTTTGCCCTTAAATATTAGGAGTAAAGGACTTTAGAACACATGTATATATTAAGATTGTTTTTATTAACATGTTTAGAAACATTTGGTGTGAGCTGAAAATGGATTTTGAACTTTGCTCATCTGTTTGACAAATGCACAGGTAGAGCTATACATATTACATATTATAGTATTTGAATTAGAACAGGTACTGACTTTGGGGACCCCAAGGAAGAAATGACTGCCAATAGATAGGTCGAAGAGTATTCTCCCAATCAACATGCCAGTCAAGCCCTGCCTGCAAAGGCCATAATAGCGCACAAATGACCTAAAGTTGGTTGAACATAAATGCCCCAGGTGTAGGTGGATCGGCGAGGATTGGATTACTTCCAAGCTTGGTCGTGAAGTTAAGACTCAAAACTCAAGAGTATAAAATTTAAACAATATATAAGTAAATGAAAAGAAATTGCGTGTTGGCTTCTGCAAGAGGGTCTCATTCACTAAAATGATGTCTGGCTTGACAATGGAGAGACAGACCTTATGTTCCAACACACACTCACAGTCTTCTTAGTCGGAAGTATGAATTTGTCGGGACATGAGAATGATTTTCCGGCACAAATTTGCATAAGGTCTGCAATATATGTCCAAGTGGTTTACTTTCCCAGTTCTTTGCAAAGGATTGGAGCTTTCCCGTGTGACAGCCTGGATGACGAAAGTGATGCCAGATCTTAGAGATATCTTTAGCCATCTTGGTCTTACTAAAGAATGTTAAACAGCAAACTGAACTACTTTGAAAGAGGATGGAAAATATTCTATGTCGGTTTGGGTTCTTTGGGGTTGGGTTCGTCCATACAAAAAAAACATATAAAAATAAAAAATATATACATATTTACAATAGTAATTAAGTTCAAATACCACACATAGCATCATATACTGTATAATAAACAAAACCACCATAAAAATAAAAAAAATTAGAATGTCAATTAGTCAAACTCGAATGTCATGATATATATTATAATACTATATATTGAAATTAACAACATTGCTTCATTTCTCCTTGTAGGTAAGCATCAGGGAAGATTGTCCAATTGGATGACGATGTTATAGATGAAGACTTGTAGGCAAACTTGGACACTGTAATGTCCCCAAGTTTTCGACGAAATGACTTAATTATTTAATTTTGCCTAAGTCTTAAATTATTTATTAAAAGGGGGCATATTAAATAATTAATTGTCAAGGGATAAAGTGACTTAGGTGAAATATTATGAAATATTATAAAGTCACTTATGGGTTATTTTAAAAGGTGACTTAATGATATATTTTGAAAGTGAACATTATAAGAGTCACTTTATTTTGGTGAATGAAAATACAAAAGGAGAAATAGAGAAAAACATTCGCACCATTCACCTTATGAAAAATATACCTGGTTTTCTTCTTGGAGAAGCTCGAGCCTCTTGGTTGTGAGTTTTGTGAACCCTAGCCACCGTTTCGAGTGTGTAATATCACTCCTAGCCTGGCACGTTGCAGATTTGGAGAGATGGAACGTATTCAGCATCCGGATTTTCGTGTCAGCCTTTAAGTGCAGTGTTGTGTTGCATTGGATTCGAGTTTGGGAAGAATAATCGAAGTTCTTGAGGGCGTTTTGATATAAGGAACCCCTAGCGCACCTATCTCAGCCACCAACTTCCTTTCATGAGCCGTTTTGGAGAAGAGGACGGTAAAGAACAGAAAAACGCGGATTTTAGAGAACACGCGATTTCTGTAACAGCTTCCTTTGGGTCGTGGTTGCATCTTGGGAGTTCAGAATAGATGTTAAATGATTCGTTCTTCATGGGTATTGGATGAAGACAGAAGAGCTGGCTGTTATGCGTTGGTCTGAAGGATCATTGAAGGCGCCTCTGCCTCAAACCTGGGTCGACTGAACTCTAAGTCTGAGTAATATATCTCCATTTCCAGTGAGTTGAAAACTGTGTAATTAGTTGGGTAATGAGAAACGAATTTTGCTTGTAGCTTACATTTTGCTATTCAATCTGATCTCTGTTAATATATGCATTGGGTGACATCACTTGAAAGAGGTTGTAGGAAGCCTTTATTATTGTAAGTCTAACACAGTCTAGAAGTAAAACAGAATCACAATAAACAAGTTCACTCTTCTACGAGGGGAATACACAGTGCTGTAACAGTTTGAGAATTAGTGGATGTATGCCTGTCCTTTCTACTGTCCAGTTTAAATGCAAGAGACTGTATGCTGCCTACTTTCATATATTTCGTTGAATGACATGCAAGAGACTGTATGCTGCCTACTTTCATATATTTCGTTGAATGACAATCAAATATGATGGACTGAAGTGTATTATGTGGATCTTGAACCTGCTTATGCATTTCCTTAAATACTGCTTTGAATCTGTGCAATGGAATGAAACAAGTTGGTCAAATTGGTCCATAGTAAGAACTGTTTACTGCAGAACCATTTCAGTTTCAAAACAATGAATATCAGTGTGCGTTATGTGATTACTTTCTATGCATGAAAAACTGTGAATGCATACATTTGCAATCTCAACTGTCTTCACCTGAAAGAAGAAAAGAATAGTAACATTCCGTGAACTCCCTTCAAACCAAGCAAACAATTAGCAAACTATAACAGCAAACAACAAACTGCAGTTATAACAGTACACAAACAACTCACACATCAAGTATCGAACACAACTTCAAGGAGGCCAAAACAGAAAGTTAGAGCAAAAATTCACATGGCATCTTACAGTGGTATCAGAGCCAAGGGTCTTGCCAGCCTGTTGGGTAATTGGTCTTGTTATAGCCAATCAACTTCGGATCAGAAATTTCAGTTGTGAGTCATGGATGATATAATATCTGCCTACGAAGAGTATCTTACACTTCCGCAAGAGCTCAGGAATGACCTTCCTTTCTTCGGCAATTCAGAGGTAGCTATGATGGAACCATTGATTCAGCAAACTATTTCTCTGAAGGAAAGAGGGGAATCCATTTCAAAGGGTTCCATGTTTCAAAACAAAAAGGAGCGACACAATATATCTACAGGTGACATATCTCAAAGTCTCTATGACGAATCTTCCGCAATTACTGATCAGCCTATAATTGATCCTAAGGAGAGCAAAAATCAGATTTGCATAGAGAAAAAAGTTGAGCACATGACACTTCATGATAACCTTAAGATTGAAGAACACGTAGAGGGATGTGAACAAGAGATAAGGTATGATACAAAAATTTTAGTTTGTATACCTAATTTACATCATGAGTTGCCCTTGTTTGAGAGCCCCTTGAATGTTCAAGCCTTAGAGGAGATTGGGATGATAGAGTATACACTTAGTGGATCAGCCACTAGAGTTATACCTACACTTTTTATGGGAGAAAAATTCACATCAGCTAATAATGATCACATAAAAGGACAATCTATCATGGAGATTTCCAAAACTACAAGGTCAAATCAAGGTATGGGTTCTTTGGATGTTACTAGCATTGTTTCATTACCTTTGCATCATATTGGCATGGGATCAAATGGTGGTCATAAGGATAATTCAAAAATTCCAGCAGGAAGTGACCCAAGTGGATTGGTTAAATTTGACTTGTCATCTCAAAATAAAGAGGTCATAGCGGTGCATACATACTCTAGGCCCGCCATGGAGGAAGATCATGAGGTAGAAGATTCTACCTACTACTTTGATGGAGGAGGTGACCATGAGGAAGTTGAGTTGGGGAGGCATGATCAAGGTATGTTGCATGAAGACATTGGGTCCTATAAGCCTCATCCTTTGGAGGAGCAATTGAATACGAATGGAGGTGAATCTATGAACGCACTAAATCATTTTGAGCATGTACATAAGGCAATGGCAGATTTGTGTTGGATAACCCTAGGGAAGGGTAAATACTTCGAAGAAGATCTCTACCTCACCCAGTTTCAAAGGCTTCAAACAGCCGTGGCAATGATGAAGGATAACTACTTGCATCTACTTGCAGATAGAGATCATCTATTCAGAATGTGCGAGATATATGTGAGTGCTTTGAGAAGGGAGGAAGATATAGTGGATGAGCTCACACACACATCAGAAATTCAGACTTCTATGGATGCCACACTCAAGGAAGGAAAATGCAACATGAAGAGGGCAAAGAGTGGAGTCATGGAGGAGGAGCTTGAAATGTCCTATAACGTGGTCATGGAGATCAAAGGGATGGACACACATGAGGATTCAACTTGCAGCTATGGGATTGAATTTGTGACGCATAACACTCATGATTTCTCACAGAAGTCATGCCTTAGATCTGCCCTAGTTGATGGTCACCCAATCATGGAGGGAGAAAAGATTAGGGATTACCAATACATCACTCAAGAGCACAAGGTAATGCCTGATTTTCTGAGTTGCAACAACAGTCCTGACATAACAGCAAAAGGGATCAGCCCTAAGGTTTGTCATTGTGGATCTGCCTTGGATGGAGAACATGCAACAGCAATAAGGGAGAGGTTTGAGAGTAATAAAAGCACTACAAAAAGGTATGGCAAGAATTCTGATTTTTTTTTGGGCCAGCAGTCGTTCATTCTTGCAGGATCGTATGTTGGCAGCCCTTACACATGAAAATGGAATTAGGAAGACCTCTTCTATTGTTGGCTTTCTCTTGGGAGGCAAGTATGAGGACTTGTTTGTATGTCCAAGACTTGAAGGGACCAAGTTGGTTTGGTGTGACATGGCAGGGGCAAAAAGAATTCAAAGCATGTGGACTGAACCTTACATGATGACCAATCTGGTGGAGCAATCAGAGTTAAGGAATGATTTAGGAATTTTAGTTTGGGCACCTACTTTGCATCAAGAGGTCCATGACTTTCCTCTTTTAGAGAGCTATCTGAAGGATCAAAACAACGATGATATTGGCCACACACTTGTTGGATCAGCCACAAGTGTTACATCCATTTGTGTGGAATGGAACATTATTGATTTCAATTGGGTTAGTCATGCATCAACTACGTTGGAGGGACAATTGTCAAAATCATATGAAACATTTTGTCTTAAAGAGCTGATTAAGGAGAACAAAGTGGCGTTAGGTTTTCAATGGTTGAAATCTCTTGGGAGATTTGACCAAGATTTTTGCAAGATGATATCAGAGTTTACTCCCATGGGTAAACACATTGTGCTTAAGCCACAAGAGAATGAGACAGAGGATGGGACAGTTAAGAGCATGTTTATTTGCTCTCACATTAATGACTTCAAAGGCATGGATAAGGATGAAGAATTCAGTCCTAAACTTCTGATTTTGAACAGCAGGGCTATCTTTTCACTTCCTAATTATATTGCAGCTTCTAACCGTTGGGAAAGGAGTGACATTGTTTCTACTTTGGTTGGCACTCAAGAAGCATGTATAGGTCATGGTAATTTATGTGACGCATCTCACCTCAGGACTGAATTTAAACACTTTGGAGCAGCTGATTTAGAGCAGTCCCAAACTTTGAATGATGGTTGGCTAGAGAGGGCAAAGCAAACCAAGTTGTTGGCTCAACAAACCAAGCCCTATTTTCAATATATTCACGATATGCACCATCCTCTAGATGATGATGATCAAAGGTTGACTAATTCAGAAAATTTAGTTGTTGTTGAGTATTTTCTCGAGGGTGATAATGAATTGGTGGAGGACACTCCTAGTGGGCCATCTACTCAAGAGCCGTCCTTGATGAGTGTTTTTGACATACATGCTACGCCTTTGGGTTTGTCACCAATTTCTCATGGCATGACAACAATTTATTTGTTGACTGGTGACTTCACATTCATAGATTCATCATGGGTTAGTGATTGCCCTAGTTGGATTCACATTGCATTTGCTAACCTTTCGTGCTACACACCAGCTATTCAGTTTCGTGGGAGTATGTGGAGGCATGTTTATTTGATGGGCATTGAATATTTGATGGATTTCTTCAGTGTGTATGGGTATATTGACACCTATGATTTCATTCTTGTTGCTGGCATGAGTTACAACAGCGGTATTTGGTGGTCTAGTGAGTTGACCTATGTTTGCATGGGAGGTTTGAGCAACTGGCTCCACTACGGTGCCTTGGAGATTGACACTGGTCAATCTTATCAGAAGAAGGTGGGTTTCCCTAGGACTTGCACATTGGATTTTGGTTTTGATCCAACTTCTTCTCAGGACGTTGTTGACATTCATGAGGATACCCTTCTTAATCCTAAAGAACCAACTCCTCCAGTTGTGAGTTGTGATCCTTCTTCTGATGACAGCAGTTCTAGATGGGATACGCATGACTACTCTGGTATTCCATCCGCACAAGCAGGAGAGTTTCACTTCGGTTGCATTATGAGGTGTGCTCATCAGTGTCCGTTCAGCTCACATGTACAGGATTTGATGATGATATTGATGACACAAAGATTTGGGTTGAATAAGGGATGTGCGGATTCACTTTGGTATGGCATGCTTCAGATGTCAGATGCTGAGTCCAAGTTTGATAGGACTTTCATTTTCTTTTCCCCAGTTGGATGTTTCCAGCAACAGGAGTTTGAGACTCTATTTGATTGGACTCGTGGGGTTATCAGAGTGGTGCAGCGGAAGTCGGTTGGTGTTGAGATTAAGGGACTTCCAGTTTGTGTATGGATTGTATGTTTGCGTGAGGTTCATCATCGCAGTTTGGGAATGATAGAGTTCACTATTCAGCAGATGGTAGAGATCCCTGTGCACAATCTATATATGGGTGAATTGCAGATTTGGGATCCAAGAGTTTACTTGTTGGGCAGTTGGTTTCATAGAATGGTCGGGCTTGACCATGTCAAGAGTTACAACTGTATACAGAGGTTGCTGGTTAGAATTCTTTCTAACATCATTTGGGATCCAGGCGGTTGGTGGACAGGCACATATGGTTTGTTGTTGTGGATTGCTTGAGGACAAGCAATATTCGGGAAGGGAGGACTGTAATGTCCCCAAGTTTTCGACGAAATGACTTAATTATTTAATTTTGCCTAAGTCTTAAATTATTTATTAAAAGGGGGCATATTAAATAATTAATTGTCAAGGGATAAAGTGACTTAGGTGAAATATTATGAAATATTATAAAGTCACTTATGGGTTATTTTAAAAGGTGACTTAATGATATATTTTGAAAGTGAACATTATAAGAGTCACTTTATTTTGGTGAATGAAAATACAAAAGGAGAAATAGAGAAAAACATTCGCACCATTCACCTTATGAAAAATATACCTGGTTTTCTTCTTGGAGAAGCTCGAGCCTCTTGGTTGTGAGTTTTGTGAACCCTAGCCACCGTTTCGAGTGTGTAATATCACTCCTAGCCTGGCACGTTGCAGATTTGGAGAGATGGAACGTATTCAGCATCCGGATTTTCGCGTCAGCCTTTAAGAGCAGTGTTGTGTTGCATTGGATTCGAGTTTGGGAAGAATAATCGAAGTTCTTGAGGGCGTTTTGATATAAGGAACCCCTGGCGCACCTATCTCAGCCACAAACTTCCTTTCATGAGCCGTTTTGGAGAAGAGGACGGTAAAGAACAGAAACACGCGAATTTTAGAGAATGCGCGACCTCTGTAACAGCTTATTTTGGGTCGTGGTTGCATCTTGAAAGTCTAGAATAGATGTTAAATGAATCACTCTTCATGGGTATCGAATGAAGATAGAAGTTGCTTGGCTAAGTTATGCTGGTCTGAAGGATCATTGAAGGCTCTCTCGCCTCAAACCTGGGCTTTAATTGAACTCTAAGTCTGGCGTTACATTCCATCAAGGAGCGAAAACCCAAAATTAGTTGGGTAATGAGAAACGACTCTTGCTTGTAGCTTACATTTTGCTATCTCAATCTGATCTCTGCTAATATAAGCATTGGGTGATATCACTTGGAAAGAGGTTGTAGGAAGCCTTTATTATTGTAAGTCTAACACAGTCTAGAAGTAAAACAGAATCACAATAAACACGTTCACTCTTCTACGAGGGGAATACACAGTGCTGTAACAGTTTGAGAATTAGTGGATGTATGCCTGTCCTTTCTACTGTCCAGTTTAAATGCAAGAGACTGTATGCCGCCTACTTTCATATATTTCGTTGAATGACAATCAAATATGATGGACTGAAGTGTATTATGTGGATCTTGAACCTGCTTATGCATTTCCTTAAATACTGCTTTGAATCTGTGCAATGGAATGAAACAAGTTGGTCAAATTGGTCCATAGTAAGAACTGTTTACTGCAGAACCATTTCAGTTTCAAAACAATGAATATCAGTGTGCGTTATGTGATTACTTTCTATGCATGAAAAACTGTGAATGCATACATTTGCAATCTCAACTGTCTTCACCTGAAAGAAGAAAAGAATAGTAACATTCCGTGAACTCCCTTCAAACCAAGCAAACAATCAGCAAACTATAACAGCAAACAACAAACTGCAGTTATAACAGTACACAAACAACTCACACATCAAGTATCGAACACAACTTCAAGGCGGCCAAAACAGAAAGTTAGAGCAAAAATTCACACGGCATCTTACAGACACTTGGACTTGGAGAGTACATGGAAAATCAAATGAATTCAATGGGAGTTTGGGGCAATGCCCCTCGCAGGGGTTTGGCAGCAGCCCCTTGTGGGGCTTGGGGGCAATGCCCCCAACGAAGTCGAGGGGCAACGCCCCTCGTGGGGTCCGAGGGCAGCATCCCTAGCTTGCTCCCTATCGTGATACAGGGCGGGGTCGAGGGATAGAGCCCCCACCACTAAGCTCAA